>CAHIKZ030005584.1:217500-397500 GCA_903632075.3 Acanthosepion pharaonis
CGTTATTTTTTTAGATCGTAATAGCACGCAATGTACATAATTTTTAAATATCTACCAGTTGGTCCAAAAGTCAGCACTACATAAAGTTTTTTGGGGATAGATGGATGGGGCGTGGATCATAACAACTTCCAGTATCTGTTGATTCGCCTCCTAGAAGTTCAGGCAGTTCATCGCGTCTTGCGACAACGCTCTGTGGGGTATTATCAAAGAGAGAGTTTCATATGAACGATACCAGAATACCCATCAGTTGAAGGACGCTGCTCGGAGAAACTTTGCAACAATCAACAAAGCACAGCTTCGTAAAATATCACACGGGACATAGTTACTGTTGAAACTTGACTAATGCATGGAATAATAATGCAACACAAAATGTACTTAGAACAAAATGTATTGGAACAAGAAAGTGTACACAATATTTACATATAGTCTTTTGTATATTCCTGGTAATACCGTTCCTGGACAATGTGTTGACTGAGTCGCAGTCGGGCAGAGTCTCTGGATGAATCTCTTGATTTCTTCCTCTCTTCCCGCTACCAACCATATTTATATGGTCGGTACTCCACTATGCAAATTAGGTGGATCCTACCACAACAGTTACGCATCATGTTGTGCCACGAAAATGATGTTCATACAGACATTCTTGGTGTGTGAAGGTGTCAATGAAAGGGAGCAAAATGAATCCAGTACATGAGCTTTGTATTAATTTCCTACATGTTGTATTGCTCTCATTACGTTTTCGTAGGAGGTGATATGATTTTCGGGCTTCGCTGTACACTATATATGTTCCAAGGATTGTTCTAGCTGGGGTTGATAGTGAGGACAAATTCCACTGTCTATAAAATGCTTTCGTGGCATACGTCTCAAATAACCTCTGGCAACTAAGTCCAACCCCAACCCGGCGAATGTCCAAAGGCGAAGAAACTGGTACCTCCTAACCAGCTGCTTCTGCTAGATGGAGCTCGACGTGCCCAGGAAATCGGTTCACCTAGGGAAAAGGAAACCTTGATTTTAAATCTCCGTTGCCTTATGATCATTTCCAACCAAACACGAAAAAGACTATGGAAATAAATCTAGAGAGAAAAGTCGAATCGGTACCCCGAAGGCTGTTGCCTGTAAACGTTGACAACTTTGCGAAACTATTGCAATCAACCCGGCTCCAAATGTAATGGTCTTTGTTCCTTTGGGGCGTGTCGGTGAGGCCAAGAGATGTAGTCTGGTTAGCACACAGCTTCTATATAGCACCACTCATATCTGCACGGTGCTGAGGTCCCTCCAGTCTTACCATGTACTGAATTTTGACTAAACAGCTTCATATCGCCGGATAAACGCATGCATACCTGTGTAGGTTGTGTAAATGATTTCGACAATCTGAATTCAAATTCACTCTGACAAAAATGCTCTTGGAAAAGTTATGAATCCATCTCTTATTTCTTCAGCTATGAGTAAAAGAGTAGAATAGACACAGTTATCTGCCATGCAGGATACACGCCTAGGCGATCATGTATCTTTTGATACATGACTGACGAGGCAGATTTTTTTTCCGCAGTAGCTTGCCATTTCTTTCTGTGGTAGACCACTTGCCATTCAAGGCTCTAGAACCGGTCTGTCCTGCTATTTACCCAGAGCTGGGGAGAAGAGGATTTTCCCTTTTCTAAGGTTATTAGCACATAAGTGAATGTAATGGATTCGACTGGAATTTGAACTCGGCTCTCCGATTTCTCTATCCGAGCCGTTATTCATAACTCCACAGTGCCTCCTCAGAATAGATTAGGTTTCTTTAATCTTGGATGGTTGCCAGTCTAAGCAAAATCAAATCTGACTAAAACCGCGGAGAAAGACGCTATGACAATTGCAAGAAAATAAAAAAAAACAACCTGAGAAGAAATCCTGGCTGCCGACATTTAGAAGTGTCATGACCTTTTCATAAAATCTCATATTTTAATTTCAAATTTACTTTATCTTTCTTACCTTGTTTTTTCAACCGTCGAACATCAAATAGATACAATTTCTCCTACCCCACTTAGAGCGAAATTAGGCAAGTCTGAACCAATCTTCTTTATCTGTAGTGCTCTATGTCATTTTAGGACGATGTCTTGGCCTTGAGCTATCCATAACGCCTTTAGCTAAGAGACAATCAATTAATCGGAGTAATGTATGTGCTTATATGGCACCATTATACTAAAGTTTCTAGAATTCTCGTGTCTTAGCACCTCCTTGTTCTTAATTCTCTCCCAACAAGGCATCTAAAAAGTAGCACCTCTAAGAGTTGACTAATATTTATAGTAGATTTTCAAGTTTCGCATATATATAAGGTAGCTGAGATGACAACAGCATTATATAATTCGTGCTTCACAAATTTGGGTCGTTAAGGTTAATCTCAATCTGTGACAGAATATTTTGCTTCTTTCAAATCAGCCTTTTCTTCGGTCCAAATTATTCATTTACCCGGTTTATAATAAGTGAAATCACGTTGATAATCTCATAAAATACCGAACCATTTTTCCTCGAAAATTATTCGTCCGAGGAGGATTATGGGTTAAAATAAGCTGCTTAAGTTGAAAATAGGAAACGAAGGAAAACAAAATTCATTATTTACAGTATTTATATTCGTACTATTGTAGTCATTTTTATCATAACGTTTCGGCCGTTGTATTCTTCAGGGTAAATAACAGGGATTTCCGAACTTTAATCTACGGGGGTTGACAGTCATCGTTCCACTTCTCATGTAGAGGGATGTCGTCTAGCTCTTATTTTATTGAGCACCCTTCAGCTATTGCTCGGCCGTTTCAACTGAGTACAAGGACATACAGCCCGACACAGGAACTGAACTCATTACCACTACATTACGAGGAAAAATAATGGACGCACTCATAGAAATGATGATGAACAAAATTAAAGCTTATTACATTTGTATTTACAGTGTAACCCGGATATAAGAGAGTTGTCGGGACCGGAGAAGAAGTCTCTTATATCCGGGTTTCTCTTGTATCCGGGTTACACTGTAAATACCGAGCCATGTAGTCTGGTTAGCACACAAAAGTCAGCTTTATGCATTGCGTGCATAAGAGAGTTGTCGGGACCGGAGAAGAAGTCTCTTATATCCGGGTTTCTCTTATATCCGGGTTTGGTCTATTTTGTTTAGGTAAGTATGGACTCTAATTTGGGACCAAAGGAAATCTCTCTTATATCCGGGTCGCTTATATCCGGGTTACACTGTATATTTATTAACTTGCCTAAGCATTGTTCTGACTTCGAGAAAGGCAAAATGGCCGCTTTTCATGATCTTGTGCTGTCGAATAGATCGATAACTGATAAGATTAATCGAAGTGAGTCATGTGTCGGCAAGAGAAATCAAACTGAAACATATATATATATATATAGACATAGCGGATGTGGCCGAACGCTGAAAACTCGCGACAGGGAAGATAGAAATTTGGTTCATCAATGCAAAAAAAGATCGATTATCAACAGCAGAAGATATTTCCAAATCGGCTAGTTTGGCGGGTTCTTCAAGAACAGTCAGACGCAGGCTTAAAGCCAAAGGCATTGTTTCCAAATACATAAAAAAGAAACCATTCGAATCTGAAAAAAAATAAACATCGACGGCCACGGGCTTGGTGTAAAACTCATTTCCACGGACTGAATCTGATTCGGACGATGTTATGTGGAGTGACGAGAGCCGCTTTATTCTTAGATCTGAAGGACGAATATATGTTTAATGTACGCCCGGTGAAAGGAATAATCCAGTGATAACCAAGGTCACTGTTAAACACGATAAAAAATTAACGTTTGGGTTGTATTCTCAGCAGAAGGAGTTGAGAATTTGTCCAAAATCAAAGGAATCATGGATTAGCATCAATACTACAACATTCAATAAATTCTATTACTCATTTGTTTTGCTAAAAATAACAAAAATTGACTTTCTATGGGTGCGTTCATTTTTTGCCTGGTACTGTATGTCACCACATTTACAAACTAATGCTTTTACCAATAAGTCCAAAAGTAATCTCTAAACTTAACCTTGGCTGCTGATTAGGCTGCCACTGCAACTGCAACTGCTCCTGCACCTGGCTGTTATGTTCTGACTGCTGCTGTCACCGTTTTGACTATTGCTGATGCTGATGCGCTTGAAAACATGCTGTTCTTTGTCTTTCTCATATGCGCTGATTTATTCCAGTGTTATTTTTCCAGTGTTCTCACTTGGACAGTGACATTTCAGAGGGCTGATGACCACCATTTTTCCTCCACGCATAATAAGCCATGCCGTGTTTCATTATCTCAGTTCTCACTACGGCTTTTAGATGTTTTAGTTTTAAACGGGGGTGGGGGGCTTGTTTCACCAGCATATTCTCTGCCACAACTGCAAGGGATTCAGTACATGCAGTTCTTCGTCATGTTCTTCTCCGTCGTAGTCTTTCCTTGTCAATAGAGTGGAACTGATTCTGAATATTGTCCTTATGGACCGCAGATCTGTTGAATCTTTTCTGAGAATCCCTTGACCTAAAGTAGACAGACAGCAATTTCCTGGTCATCCTCCTCGATCTTTATGTTCCCACTTGTAGATGCTGATTTCATGTTTGCCGGGTTGTTGTTATTCTGAAGGGTGTGTTTGGTTTGGTTTGGTTTGGTTTTTGTTTTACGGCATTTCCACCTCAATGGGTTATTTAATACCGACAAAATTTTTATTGCTGGTAATATGTTTTTCTTCAAAAATCTATTTCTGGGAATATTTTTCCTTAAAGAAATCTATAGCTGGTCATATTTTTTCAAAGAATGTATAACTGTTGGTATTGCTGGTATTTTTTTTAAAGTATTGCTGATAATAATTTTTCATTCAAAAATTATTGCTGGTAATATTTTTTTATTAAAAATTACTTCTGGTATTAAAACTTATTTTTACACAAGTTTGGGTGTTAACTATTTACCCATAGCTGGGGCCCTAACAGATACTACCACCCCGGGTCAGGGTGGACCTGGGACGTCTAGTAATTAAGAGGTGGTTTCAAGCTCTTCAGAACCTCCTGATCAGAGGCCTTGCTGTTGGACGTAGTTTATTGTCTTACCCAGGACGCGGATGTAGTTTATCGTCATACCCAGGACGAGAAGGGTGTTACAATTTTTGGATACATTATGTACTAGTGAGTTAGCGCAAATGACTTGACTCACTTTATAGTCCACCAATAGAAGGTTAACCAATCAGAAGACGTAGAATATTCAATCCGTCGTGTATAAAGGCGGCCATTTTGTTTACTCTCTCCGAATGTCCAATGCCAACTTGTCAGACGAAAGAAGAGAAGGAAGAACTACTGAACTATGCTCTACTACTTTTACCAAAATATCCACTGCTAACCTGAACTACGCTTCCCTACTGTCTTCGAAATATTCACTGCTAACCTCTGGATTCTATACTCAAAGACGACAGTCATCATGAACAACAAAGGGCGTGTTTGATTTCTTTTATGTGTCTGGGTCACCACTTATGATTTTCGACCGGTTTTGTAATCATCGAACGGTCCCTTTCTGTAGAAATAATGTAAATAATGATAACTCCTCATCCCATAAATTCAGACAAGTATAAATTTTTTTTTTTGTTCTTTTTCCAAACGACACTAAACTATAAACTAAATAAACTCAATTACTATCTTGTAACGATTTCTCTTAATCTTGTCACCTCAACGAATTTTATGAAAACACACACCCTCGTGCAAAGTATTAGGTTGGTGCAAAAATAATGACGTAATAATGTCGTTTTTAACGTATTTTTTAACGTCAAAAACGACATTATTACGTCATTATTTTTGCACCAACCTAATAATTGAAACAAGACGAATAATTCCGTTATTATTTACGTTTTCTTCGTATTCTCCCAATAAAGCATGACCAAGTGCACTTGTTATTACATCGCATGTCCATTCCACGAAGTCTTTCCTTGAAGACTGACCACAGATTCTCAATTGGGCCAGTCTACAGTATTTTGATTTGACCACTGGTAACGCTTGCCTATGTGTTCGTGTAGCGTTACAATTTTCGTCCGCTTCCTTAGAGTAACGTCTCTCAGACAATGGCCACACACACACACACACACACACACACACACACACACACACACACACACATATATATATATATGCAAATTTTCCTTGGAAACGACTGACAAGTTGCAATGGTTGAGTTTTTAATGGAATATCTCCTGTGTTCGTAAAACATTTTTCATTTTCAGGACATTAATTATATCAAAACTGTTCGAATTTTTTACAAGCGCTTTCAGCTATACTTTACTATACTGGGATTGGTGTCCAAATAAACAATTATATATATTGTGTATATTTAGGCAGCAATTTTTCATTAATACATGTTTCATTAAATGATTCTTCCCCCCTCCCCGTTAGCGATTTGCAAAAAACCAACATTATTTACAAATTCAAGTGCCCTTTGGGAGATTGTATCTCCAATAGATTAAATAATATTTATGCTGGTCACACCACAAACTCGCTTTCACGGCATTTAAATGATAACATTTTTAGACATTTAAAACAACATGCCTGCCCGCGTAATCAATTCCGGAAAATCCTTGTTGACACAACTATACTTAAACATGAAAACAATAAACAAAAATTTAAAATTCTTGAAGCTTTATACATAAAACAGTTGAAACCTAACCTGAACAAAATAAACTATGAAATCTCCACAAATAGTTTTAAATGCTTATAATATATAACAGAAGCCATACTTAATACTTTTCGTTTTTCACTCTCGCGTGTTTATGTGTGACGTCACAAGCTGCGACGCGATTTTCGCTTCCGCGTCTCGTATATACGAGTTTGTCGTTACTTTGAAATTTTTCATGCAGCAAGGGTGGACTATCATTGTTGTTTCGTTCGTGTGTTGTTTGATTTATTGAAATTGTCATTTTTGATAATGGCTTATCAAGCTTAGATTGGATTTAAACATGTATCAATATGGTATTTTCCTTTCGTCTTTAAACGATAATGTGATTAAGCTTATCAGACAATATGAAAGGAACTTACTTAAAATAAATAGACAAAACTTGACTATATTATTTAATGAATCATAATATATATATATATATATATATATATATATATATATATATATATATATATATATATATTTTATATATATATATATATGTGTGTGTGTGTGTGTGTCTTTGAAAATGACGGAAAGGTTCCTTTAAAAGACTCTAAAAGAACCTTTTTCGTTCAATATTTCTTTTAAAAAAATTCGCTGGAAAAACAGTAATCAAACCAGCGAAAATGTAAAAGGTAATCACCGTGGTAATAAATCCTCGCGAGTAAGAACATAAAATTTACTCGCGTCCACCCATGCGAGAACGAAGAATGTACTCTTTCTGTCTGCCGATAATTGGTCGATGACGCTTAATGTAAACGGCTTCTAAAAACCCTAAATATTTAACCAATCGAGCCATGTGCAGTACCCTGAAAGCCGGTCAAAATGTTCGGAAGCGCAACCCGGGTTGTCAATGAAATGAAGTCCAATCGCTGACTTACAAACTGATTTAGTCAGGAAATTGCAGTTGTTAGTTACGCCGTGTCTTATATAGGCAGACACGTGTTGTCCAATCCAGGTTATTAGAACCAGTGCAGGTCATGAGTAAATTTTTATGTTTTGCACTCATTAGGAAATCCTTTACACCAATTAGTCCTTTATATTAATAAATGTATTTTTAGTTGCAGCTCCTTGTTTACCTCACGTGTTCACATTTTTCATTTACGCCGTTTTGGTCATTGTTGTTCGAACAAATCCTTCTGAAGAAGTTTTGAACGAGAAAAGTCCCATTAAAAGGATGCGTTCTGTCATTTTCAAAGCCATATATAAATTCTGTGACACAACAAATATATATATATATATATATATATATATATATATATATATATATATATATATATAATGTAATGTATGTATGTATATTATATATATATATATATATATATATTTATATATCGTATATGAACGTCAAACGAACTGGTAGTTCTATTATCGGAATTGTTAGAAATAATAATAATTATAATAACATTGCCATTTTATTAATGTCGGGAAGAAAGTAGAGTTTCTGAAATATTTGAGAATCTTGAACCAGACAAAATTTCCACCTGTTCGAATTGCTACAAAATCACAGGATTACTCTAACAGGAAGGCGATTCAGTGAGACAAGATGTCTCCTTTCGTATAAACAAGAAGATCAACAGTCGACTGTTTTCAGAAATCGGCGCATGCGTAGAGACAGTTGTTGTTTATCGGAAGCGGCCATTACAAGACGGACATTTTTTTTTTCGTTATCCTCTCTTCCTGTTGATTCCTTCAGTTTGCCATTATAACAATGTTTGCTAGCGTTAAACGTGGGTGAAAGACAGTATAAGTACTCCATATACGCCTTAATTACTTGTCTTTTTCGTTTAGAAGGGTATCATTCAGAAGTAGGATGAAAATAAAGCAATAGACATTCAAGGAAAATAATATTTTCGTATCACTATGTCGGTCTAAAGTCTTTCATCTTTCATAACCAGTGGTAAAATCTGTAAAATGGTGGATTCCAAAGTGGCCATCCCCTTGACCAAATATATATATATATATATTCACAGCGTCGCCCACGTGATGACAACGTGACCATGTTTTAAACGGAGCGCTGACCTTAGAAAACTTTCAGTTATCTGTTTGGATAAGTCTTGTTCTTATGTACATCGTCTTTGTCATGTTGTATTGATAATGTTAATTATATTTTATGAATATGTCCTGAAGATGGTTTATTAGACCGAAACGCCCGACGTTGACATATTAACATTAAAACAGCATAATTGTATATAAGGATTTTTGTTTGTTTCTTCCGTATATTTTTCTTCATATATATATATATATATATATATATATATATATATATATGCATAAATGAAAATTTAGAGGACAAGTGATAACAAATCGGGGATTGAGGATTTCCGGTTGCTTGCATATACTAACAACAACATTGCGATTGAAGTAGTTTCAGTGCAGCCCGTTTGATATGCCAGCTGTGCGTCATGATATTGTAATAGATAGAAAGTTCGAAAGGACAACTTTTGAGGGTAGAAAACGAACTGTTATTCAGAATTGGCAGACCTGTGCCAAAATGTGTTTATTTCATATTGAACGCGCTTGAAATTTGTCTGTGTTCAACGCCTAGTAATATTTAGAATATTCTTAGCTGCTGATAAAAAGCATGAGTTTATATTGTGTAATAAAAACTGACTTTATTATTTCACTACCGCCGAAGAAAGGATATCATTAACTATAGCGTCATTTTTTTTCTCTCCTTAGAAATTAAAATTGTACGCATGTAGTTATCCTTTATGGCTGGCTCTAAAACTCGAAAATAAATGGAGGTCATATTATCAGAGTAAAATGTGTATAAGCCGGAGTTTTATAGTGATTTATTTTTTTCGTTATAATTGCTTCTCCATAATTGAAATACCGAGAACGAACTGTATTGCTTATATAGAGAGGTGTTCTGAAACACTTAATCAAATGACAAAATTTTGACGATATTGGTAGAATAACGTTTATGGTGTAAATTAAACATACAGACATGCGCACATTATATTTATCTATGCACATTAAACTCACTGATGCAGATTTACTTGAAAGAAACTGAAAAGGACTGTAATTGTATATAATTTTGAAAATAGTCTTATTTGCTTTCTTTGCACGGATTGCATGAATATTGTGGGAAGGGATGAATATTTCTTTTTAAGATTTTCTCGCTTGTAGACTCTCATACGGCTTCTTGCTTTCCAGTCAACTTTGATCTTTAGAAATTTGAATGCACTGCCATTTGTTATCGTCTGTCTTCTTGATTATTCTTCTATTGTTCTATTGTTCTCACGCCTTAAGAATGGTTTTCTTTTTTTTTCTTATTAATTCACACTCAGTAACCCCTTATGTCTTAGTAGCTTTACATCGGCTGCATTGATAAAATGGAATTTTTTAAGACCTTCTCTCTCTTGCTTTCGTGTCACACTTGACCTTAAAAAATTTAAATGCAATGCCATTTGCTATCTGCTTTCTTTAATTATTGTTCTTTCATTCTTTCTCTCCTTAATAATGTTTTTCTCTCACATTTTTTCACACTCACTAAACACTTGAGATTTAGTGGCTTTATTGCCTTCTTTGGGGTGAAATGATTATAAAAATATATTATTCAATTAACACCGAATCAAAGACAGCTAAACTCCTTTCATACATGGATTTATTCTGAGTAATTATTTCAATTTCATTTTTACTATCGCACATTTTGGCTGCTGTACCTATTAACCTTTCTCCAAGTGTCTGTTGGTCCCGGTATATTTAAGTGATTTTCGAACTGAACCCATGATTAAATAGACGGGGTACAATATTTGGCAGATAGTTATTTTCCAAGCGTAACTTAGATGTGGCACAAGGCCGAAAGTATGGGGCATTTAGTGAGAATCGAACTCACTTTTCAGTTGTAACTGATCTAGCGAGACAAGCTTGCTAACCATTACACCACGCCGAGGTGCCCATATTTGGCAGATAAGAGAGATGAGCGCACACAGATAGAAAATAAGTTCAGTAAATAAACAAAACTAAAAAGGGGTGTAAGACAAGGACGCATCTTCTCACCAGACGTTTCCAACCGATGCGGCGAGGCCTTTCTGAGAGAATTAGAAGTCCTGTCAAGATTCATTATGGTGGCCACAATCTTAACAACATGAGATATACAGATCACACAGAGTTAATAGTAGACACAGAAAAGAAACTTCAAGATCTGTTAAGGAATGCAGCGAAGGAATTTAAGAAGAAATTAATAAGAAAACAAATATTAGAATACTGAATGCATTCTTATTAGCAAAAGAGATTGCATGCAACTTACAGATTTGACGTACCGAAATCAAACACGTGAAATATTTTCGATATCTGTGAAGCGTATTACCGGAAAGTGCGACACTGAAATCCGAAGGTGCATTTTAATAGAAACAGATGCATATTCCAAAAACTGAGTAAAGTATTAAAAAACAGAAACAAATATCATTCCACATAAAGAAAGGAGTTCCGAACTGTTATGTGGTATCAGTCCTGCTATATGACTGAATGAATGCTGACAATCTCCTTACAGATGAAGAAGAGACTTGAAGCAAAAAAAAAAATAAATGTGGTTTTACAGAAGGATGCTGAGGAAACCATGGCCGATCATGCGAGCAAGGACGATGTCAGGAAGACAATGGCAATAAAAAGAACGCATACTTAATATCAGGAAGAGACAGTTGAAATGGCTGGGGCGCATAATGACGAAGGAGGGCAGGAAAGCGAGACAGAGAAAAGTAACACACAGACTACTTCGCGAACTTGAGGATGGATGGCGGGCAGGACATATATATATATATATATATATATATATATATATATATATATATATATATATATATATATAGATAACTAACTCGTTTCGAAAAACCCGAATTTTTGATTTGCTAATCAAATCAATCTCGTGGAAAAAAAGTTTTAAAAAAAAAGAGCTACTAAACGGAACTTCTGCCGACAAAAAAAAAGCACAGATGCAGGTCTGAAGCCCAAAAAAAAAACCCGATACGGTAACAGCTAACTAACAAAAGAGCTCAATACAACCGTTTTGTTAGACCTTGTTACCTAGTAGCCAGACAAACCTACCTGGGTTTCACCTAAACAGATCGTCATGGAAAGTCAAGCTTCAAAAGGTTTGTCTGGCTCACATGTGTATCTAGGTCTGCTCTATGTTTGTAGCTCTTTTTTTTTTTTTACTCGTATCAGGTTTTTTTCTTTGAGATTGATTTGATTAGCAAATCTAAAAATTCGAGGATTTTTTTAAAACGAGTCTATCTATCTATCTATCTATATATATATATATATATATATATATATATATATATATAGGTCCAATTATTTGCAATAGCTTATTATTTGTCACTTATCAAGCATGTTTTCGATAACTTTGGAGTAAAATTCTGTAAATTTTATATGAACTTTTTTGGGGGACTTAGTGAAACAAGATGGTTTGGAAAATTTGATACTCACAAGACAGATTGAAAGTAAGCAGGACAGAGGAAAGCAACGCACAATCTACTTGGAGAGCTTGAATGACTGGATAGCGGAGCAGGGTTTGGAAAAGGTGTCAAAAAGAGAAAAGTTTCTAAGAGCTACAAAGGATTGTAGAGTGCCATGATCACCAACGTCTTCAAGAGCGACAACACAGAAAAAGAATATTCGATCATCAAGTTATTAAAGGAAGCTATGGTGAGCCATAATCGCATATATGCTGAAGGAAAATCACATTTAAAGTTAGATATAAAGTGTGTGGGGGGGATGAAAGAATTATTCGTAAAAAATTCTAATTTACTGAATTTTCAATTAATGTATAAAAATAATTTTTCTTATAATTATCTGTACACAGATGCATAATGAGCAAATATGTAAATATGCATAGAAAACCGAAAAATGATTTCAGAGAAATAAATCCCAATTATTCATTTTAATGTGTGAACAAAGTATTCGTACAATTCAAAAAAGAATACATAATCTTCATTTAATACTTCTTTGAATAGCCATTATTCACTTCTACAGCAACCAAACTCTTCCTGTATTGCTCAATTAATGATTTGAGAATTTTACTTGGTATTATGTTACATTCTTCTTCACATTTGGCCTTCAGATCCGAGATGACTATTGGAGTTCTCGATTGGATTTGAATTTGAAATAACGCTACAGATTCTAGATTAGGTTAAAATCCGGACATTTCAGGATATTTAACTTATTTTCAGCAAGCCATTTCACAACAGATTTTGCAGAGTGCTTAGGATTATTATCTTGTTGGAAGATCCAATTAGAAGGAAGATCAAGATTTTCAACCGAAATAATTAAATTTGCTCTCAAAATATTTTGATAAGCTGCGGCTTTCATTCTACCATTCATTACTATGTTGTCAGTACCTTTTACAAAAAAAAAAAAACAATGCCCAAACCATGATATTACCACTATCAAATCTCACTGTAGGAAATGTATTTTTTTTTGTTTAAAGACATCGCCATCTTTACTCTATACATGATTTCTAGAATTACGTCCAAACAACTCAATTTTGGTTTAGTCTATTCCAATACGATTATTCTTTATCCTTATATTCACGAACAAATTTCAACCTGGCATCTCTGTGTCTTTTCAAAAGGAGTGAACTTTTACGAGGGGAGCGTGAATTGAGGTTGTTCCTATGAATTGTATTGCTTATTGTCGGTGTAGTCACACAGATTCCTAATAAAGCAAATCTACCTTCAATTCTTGACAAGTAACCATTTGATTTTGTTTCATTTGACGCATTAATTTCAGATATTGAAATCTTCCGTGGAGCACATGTGCTTCTTTGGTTTTCAACAGTTTTTACTTTTTATACCTTGCAGTATATGAACTGAGTGTAGTAAATGAAATATTCATGTTGTCTGAGGTTTTCCTGTAACTTTTACCTTCTTTCTAGAGCTTAAAAATCAGTTGTTTTTGCGAATTTGTCATTTCTTTACTTCTTACCATGATGAAAACCTTCTTGCACGAATATCAATTAGCGAATGTTCTGTTTTTATTTTTACGCTAAAAATAATTACTGATAACATTATTGGAACATTCTAAAATATCCCACTTAAAGAGAATTAAAGCAATTTAATTTAAATCTGAAATTTGTATTATATGAATTGTTTTGTCACCCATTAAATGGATAAATGATATTTATTTCTAATAAATCATTTTTTCTGTTTTCTATGCATATTTAGTTATTATACATTTGTATACAGTTAATTACATGAAATGTATGTTTATTCATTAGTTGGAAATACAATAAATTAAAAATTTGAATGTGTACTAATACTTGTTCCCCACCCACTGTATATTAGAATAGAAAATTGGTGATCAAAATAAATGGCGAACTTTCCTTGATTAACGTCGTCGTCGTGATTCCAGTATTTCTAGAATAAAATACATTTACAAACGAAAAAAAAAAATGATATAAAATGCTATTTTGTATATATAATTATTAAATTTAACTTTGAATCTATAATTATTAAATTTAAGTTTCTAGCATTCTCGTCGCTTGTTGATTTTTGCTGGCAATGAATAAAAACGAAATTCTCAAATATAACATAATTACTTATAATAAATATGTAAAAAAAAAAATAAAGAAATTAAAGAAAATGCCTGTCATAAATTATTATAGATTTAGAGTTTATTTTATTTTTTTTTCCTATTAAATATTCTCTTTACGACATCTTTACGTTTCCTCGCTCTGTGTTTCGGAATGCGGGGGGAGGGAGGTAAAAAAATTTAAGAGCCTCTGTAGTTACCGCTATTCCAATCAATAGTAATTATCTATGATCTATTTATTATTTTTTCCGTTTGCTTCTGTGCGATCTCTTGTTTTCGCGAAAGAAGTATATAAAAAGAAAAGGAATAAGTAAAAACTAATACTGCTCCGAACGAATTATTGCACTGACTATTTAGGAAGAAAGACGCACGCTCTTACAATATTATTACAGCTGATTGCATCCGACATCTTTTTAGTTTCCAAACTATGGAGATTTTTGCTTTCTTTCTGGCTCCTTTTGAATTCGTGTGTCTTCTTTTTCTTTTTGTTTCGCAATGCTCCATAACTGTTTCTTATTTAAGAAAGATTATTATCCTAATTGCTTTAAGCGCAATAAACACTGCGGTGTAATCGGCATATTCAAAAACTTGTCCTTGTCATTGTCATAATTCTTAATCATGCATGGATGAAATTACGAACGCGTTTTCAAGTACAACTGGCAATGATGCCCATCGTTTTATGGGCCGAGGAGTTTTCACAGTCTGTTTGCTGTGCTATGCGGTCTTTTTCTCTGTTTGAGAGGTTTGCGTGACATCATAATTAATATTGTCCCACAGGTTTAAACATTTTGAGAGTAGGATATTTCCCGCATGTTCTCCTGTAAGTGAACATCGCGATGTGTTTGGAATAACGAAAAGCCAATAAGAAGAACAGAAACAAACGTTCGTCAGAGGAATGGCGTCATTACAGCAGATCGAAGTCTGGAAGATTACCGAAAGATGAGTACACATTCTTTATTAAGCTAGACGTAATGCATACCGTTAAAAAAATAAACAAAAAGAAACGAGACCTTTATTCTTAGAGTTAGATATATTCTAGAAAATAGAATCCAATAATTTTATAAAAATAAAGGTCTCGTTTTTTTATGATAGAAAGCGATTTTAACCTGTTCTCTTTCTAGCTGAATAAACGATGATGCATTATATATATATATATATATATATATATATATATATATATATATATATATATATATATATATATATATATACGTTATCATTTTCTCTTAATTCCCTCTCCAAGCTCTTCAACGCCTTAACCAGGTATTGAACTCGCACTTTTTGTGTCCTGTCAGGGATAACTGACATCCATTAGACCTGGCACGTGGAACTAGTACAGTCTACCCCAGTGAGCGAAAAAAGGGTTCAGTTCGACATTTCAACCACCTGAGGAAGGCCGGAGCTTACAACGGCCGAATCGTTGTAATAAATATGGCGACAAAGATGAGAACAATAGTCCGAATAATCAGATTTATATTTGTAAAATATTTTTAATTTTTTATATATATATATATATATATATATATATATATATATATATATATATATATATATATATATATATATATATATATATATATATATATATATATATATATATATATATATATATATATATATATATATATATATATATATATATATATATATATATATATATATATATATATATATATTTAAAAACCAGTAATTTTAAAAGTTACTCAAAATTCGCTTGAGGATGAAATGGAACTAATGTCTTTTAATTTAATCACAAAATTAAATTCGTGGCTTTTAGCTTCCATTTTTGAAACATAGTTAGAACTGTGTGCGAAAAAAATACATATTTTAAATCAATTAATTTATAATATTAATGCTCTGTAAATTTACATTGAGCACTATTTTGTAAAAATAAAATATCTATAAGAACACCGGATTATATATCTTGTGTTCTTTTTTATATTATATATATATATATATATATATATATATATATATATATATATATATATATATGTGTGTGTGTGTGTGTGTGTGTGTGTGTGTGTGTGCATTTTGAAACAATAACAATGTAGCATTAAATATAATGCCATTGAATCTTTTTATATAATATATTCTACCAAATAAATACATGCGTGTGTGTCAGGTTGTGTAAGAATTTTGTGAATGTACGCCGTTCCCGCCCTGATTCCTTGGAAATTCTACGAAGTGGATGCACCGGCATGAAGCAAATGACAAAAATTGGAGAAAAACCTGCCCGTGGCAAGAGGAAAGTTGTCAAACCTTTCAATTCCCAGCGTTGATCCTGATATCTGTCTTCAGTTGCCAACCGAAAGCGATTTATTTTCATCTGATCTTTTCCGATCTCTTCAGCTGGGAGCAGCCATTGCTTCTTGACTGAGATCAAAAGTGTTTCACACGGGAACGACAAATACTTCAAATGATTCCATCCATTTCTCAGCCTCAGTAACGATTCCAATCGACTGTGGGACAGGGAATGACAGCAGTGATATCATTCTGTGTCAGTTTTACTGACGATATTGCAGTTCATAAAAACGTTCTCAAAATAGTTTTTTTTTAAAACGATTTTTATGAATAACGTGATACTACTTGCTTAAAATAATCATCCCTATTAGTTTTGATAGATTTTAATCAAAAAGGTCATATATAAAGCGATTTACTAAAAGTAGGTTAGATGTGACGCGTGGCAGATAATATGGAGATGTTTTGACTTACTACGCAGTCGTAATTAATCTAGCACGAAATTAAATTGAAATGTTCTTGTATAATCATGACAATTTCACTGAAATAAGTAGGAAAATTGCCAATTTTATATCTTAAACCTCGAAAATACTAACTTTAAACAAAATGAACCCATTACATTTAGAAAGAAAGAAAGCGCCACTTCAACACATAAAATGACACTTTCAATGAAATACGTTGAAAATTGCTCATGCTGTCATCTTAAATCTATCAAACAAAGCGAAATGATCGCAGTAAACGGGAAAAAATGGCGTGGCATAAAGACATATTCTCCAGTCGTCAGTTTAAACTGACGCTTTTCTTCTCCATATACCTAAATTAATTACGAGACTAATGCGCTGTCTAGTGCTTTACCGAGACAGCTCCAAATATCTAAATTATAATTATACATTATACTATTGGGAAGTAAAAATTTCACTAAAATATATTGGAAAAGTTAAATGTTTTCATTTCAAATAAAGAAAATGCCAAATTTAAGCCAAGCGATTGTATTACATTAGATGTCCTGATATCTGAACTTCGGAGTAGTTCGGATATGACGATGGATTGGAATATAATGTGGCACGTGTAATATAACTAAAACTTAACAAAACGCAAGAACTTATCGCAATATATGAAAACTTAATTGTCTCACGAAAGTAAATATTAATTTGTAATGTTTATGGCTGAATAAGTTTTATTTTCTATTGTCTTTCTTATTTTCTCGTTTCGCTTAATTTTCCCTGGTCTAGATTTTGTAAAGTAAGGCATTTCGGCAAAATACGTGCACATTCTGTAAAACAAAGATTTTTTTTCTCCATGAATTTGATGACATTATCAATACCTTTCTCGACCGAGTCCCTGTCTTGTTCATCGTCCTTCATATTTAACTGAAGATTTTGATTCTTCCTCTATTTCTTGGCAATCTAAATCAATTTGAAGCGATTCTACCGTGGGAATTTTTTTTGTAATTCATTAGCCTCTTCATTTATCCATTCTTTTAAATCATCTGGAGTGAGAGTATTTAGTGGATTATCTCCAAGTTTTAATGTTTCGTTAATATTCAAGCCTTGTTTGATAATTTTCAAATTCAATGAATTAGGAGCTTCGTCCAGTTTTTCAATAATCTGACGTAACGGGAAAGAATTTCTTTTCCTTTTTCTTTCAGTTGAAGTTTCGTCTGCGCGAGACATTATGGGCTGAGAAATTTCAAGGTACTAATAATTATCTGCAAAGAAAAGAAAAATATTAGAATTTAGCATATTCTAAATGGCAACACAGTGAAGTTCGGATACGAGGACGTTCGGATATGATGACTTCTAATATATGTAAAAAGAATGTGTCACTTTAAACCGTATTCTGTTGTTTGCTTAAATTGGTGTTTTCTTTTTTTTTTCCTTACATCTAATGTATAATTTTTCAAATAAAATCTAAGTAAGAATTTCACTGAAATATGTTAGAAATTATCCCTGTTTTCATCTCAAACTAAAAAAAATATTATTTTAATCCAAATGGCGAGGATATAAGAAGATAAAAGGAACATAAGTTTTAAAATGAAGCTAAAACGATATGAAAATAGCTCAGTTTCTAAACATCTGCTTCTGAACTTTTTCCACCCTCGGCAGTGGACAAGCTTGTTAAACATTACCCCACGTAATAGTGTCTACATGGATTTCCAAGCTTTCTAGATGTTGCAAAAGGTCGACAGTATGAAGCACCCATATAGGATCTAATTCCCTACTCAGTTGTAATTGATCTAGCGAAACAAGCTCGCTAAGCATGTCCTAGTGCCCCAGCAGTGGATTTATAGAATATAGAATGCAACTGTTGTTAGTTTTGGAGTTGTGAGTTCGATATTCACTGGGTGATCGACACTTTCGCCCTTATACCACATCTAATCTACGCTTATACTAAAAACCAAAGGAATTAAGACTCCCATTTTCTACCTGAAGTATAAGATGACCCGTCATTTTTTAGGGGGTTTTAAGGTTTAACGGTCGACTTATAAACCAACATATACGCTACTTAATACTTAATATTATGTGATTTTATAGGTATTAGAAGCTTGGCATTAATATTATCAAATATTTTTCGCTCTGTCTAAGTACTCAAGGAGGTGATCCCTTTATTTTACTGAGTAGTATTTTTTTTATTGTTCCTTTTTTTTTTATTGCTGTCCTTGTCCAAGATTTTATCTGGATAGAATGCATTTAGGTTTTTTGTCAAGTCGTTTTTCTTTAATAAACAATGTTCGTTCTGATGAAATGAACATCTCGGTGTTCACAAAATAAAGATTATAAACGAAATGTATAATTAAAGTCTCCGTCGTCTTACTGTCATTATAATGTTCTGTAGTCTACATTGAGCTCTCCCTGGATTTATATTCTCCTCAGAATTTTCCCTTCCAAAACTGGCAAAACACACACACACACACACACACACACACACACACACACACACACACACACACACACACACACACACACACACACATATATATATATATATATATATTAAATAAAAAAAGACCACTTTAAATTTCCATGTAATAAATTATTTCACGGCATGTCTTCTCTCTCCCCCTCACTTCGTTAATTTACATATGTTTAATACGGCCCCTCAAAAATGTGTAAATTTTCTTTTCATTTTTTGCTTGGAAGTAAAGTCTGATGATCCGCAGTCCTTTAAAATGGCTGTGGTGAAATGATTTATTACATGGAAGTTTAAAGTGGTCTGTTTTTATTTAAATTATTTGCTCTGGATTTACATTGAGCTCTCTGGATTTTATCCTCCTAAGGTTTACCCATACGGATTACCTAGTTTCTTAAACTAACTAAGTAACTATATATATATATATATATATATATATATATATATATATACATACATACACACACATTATGAACTATTTCGCTCTATCAATCTATTCAAATCTGGGCATCTACATTTAATAATCGTAATAACACACACACACACGTGTGTGTGTGTGTGTGAAAAAGTGTTAGGAAAATTAATGACATTAAAAAAAATCTGTGTGATGGCTTTCGTGCTTTATGTCATCAGCTGACAAAAGCAAAGTTTTTTCTTGATGGAATAGAAACGAGGACATACTACGGTGACAGAAACATATATTCTCCATATCTTCACGTATTTTTGGAACCAAATATCAAGGAAGAATGCGTCCTGTACTTTAAGTGAAATGAAAAGACATTTTTGTTTCCTTCCTTTCCGTTTTTAAAGAATTTGTTTATATTTCCTTCAATATTTATTTAGGCAAATTCTTCAAAACTCACAGAATATTTCAGCCATTTCAATGAACATCAAAGTGAAACAACTAGAATTATTTTTAACCGTCTTCCATGGAACTATATTTTTTCATTAAGAAAATTAATTTATTTCCGACAAGAAGTAGTAATCTGAAGAAAAAGCATCCAGTGGATTAGGGGAAAGTTCTTATTCACACGTTGCACATTATAAACGATCTCCAATAAATTAAATCTATCGTAATGAAGACATCTCAGCGTGAGTTATCCAGGTAATCCATGTAACTTTTGCTATAAAATTAAACGTTAATCTGAAAATACGAGTCCTGTTCTTAAATATCATCATTAGATCGAAATCTTCATATGGACTTCATGCATGGTGTCAAATCCGTTCAGAAATATAAAAAGCGACAGCCATATAGAACGGCTTTCTCAAATTAATGGTTAAAATGGCTTTGAGTGAATGTAGTTCATGGATCTGGTCGAAGACCACATTTCTTCGAATCTTGTTGACTGGGGCTACAGAATCTAAGATTAATGGTTGAAAAGGCTTTGAGCGATTGAAGTCCGAATGTCTTGGCAAAGATCCTCCTTCTTGGAATATTGTGGACTGGTTCTACAAAGAACTCTTCCAAATAAGAGAATTCAAATCACTTGAAGACGACGAATATAATCAACAATTAAATTGGATAGCACATCTGACTCAAATAGAAAATTCTGAACGTGGAATTATTAAATACGTGACACATCAAACACTCCGGCGTATGGGTGAGTTTTAACAAATTTAGTTTTGGGGATAATGAACTGAAACATTGAATGAGCAGTTCCAGATGTATTTCACCCAATACTACGAATTATTGGCGCTACATAATTTAAGGTAAATTGTTAAAAAGGGTTGGAGTAAGTGAAGCTTATGGATCTTGGCGAAGATTACATTTTTTCGAACCTTGTTGACTGGTGATACAGATATCCAAACAAAGAACTGTACCAGGTTTCTAAAACCACATGAGTTGTCAACTTTTAGCAGTTGCCACATCTAGAATGCTTATAACATATAACTCGAAGAGAAAATAATGATATAATCAAGATATTGGCGTTCACATTTTAGGAAGGAAGCCCCTATCAATTCTGGAAAGACCGGTATAGCTACCCGACTTGTGACAACCTATTTTCTTGTTTAATTTTTTAAGGAAAATTATATTATGAATTTCAACCGATAATAGTACTGACTGCTGGTCAATGAATGTCCATTGTTTCCTTATAAGGAAAAGGTTAATTTTGCCATTATCTGCTCAGCAGCTAATTTGATCCTTACTTCTTAGTACATATAAAGTTGGAATAGCGCAACAAGTGCTGTCATTATATGCTTTGCTATTCCGATTAGCATGATTATTACTTTTAATCATTTCATCCCAATCAAGACAATAAAGTGACTAAGACACAAATGGTTACTAATTGTTACAGCGTGTGAAAAAAAATACTATTCAGTATCTGGCTACTGAAGTGGTGAACAAAAACTAGGTGCGTTGAATTAAAAGGAGATTCCTGAAACATCCGGAAGAGGCATGGCATGTGGAACTAGAACAATCTATCCCGGTAGACGAAATAGAATGTGCAGTTCAAAATTTCAATCATTTGAAGAAGGCCGCAGTGTAAAATGCCTGAAACGTCATGAATATTACAATAAAGATGAGGGGGGAACAGTTCGATACATGTAAATAAGTATGTATTCTCCGGCTTAGCTAAATATCAGTTTCACACTTCTTTTTTTTATTATTGTTCAAGCAATTCTAGTCTCACCAGCCAACCGAGGTAAAGCCTTACAAAATGAGGTTGTTGCGAGGACGTACATAGTATAAACAAGAGTTGTATATTATCCTGATATTTAGGAGAGATAACCCTTGGATCTCGACTCAGAGTTTACGTTGGTAGCAGTTAGGGAAGTATCATCGCAGGAGTTCGGTCCAAAATGTGACAGTTCTGTAGTAGAAGCTGTTTGAGCTGTTTTTCTTTTACCTGTTCAACTGAATATGAAGGCGATCAGGATAATTTGACTCTCGGTACGTGGCTCGTGTGTGTGTGCGCGCGGTGGATAACCATGAGATCCTCTCCTGGTAGAACCAAGGAATGTCTGTCAAGAAAATAGACATGGAGTAGCAAGACAATAGCAAAGTTCCGTCCGGGATCTGAAAGCAGTACTCTCATTTTTTGGTCGGATCTTCGTCTTGCAAATTTAGAGCAGGTTAGGAGGAGCCGGGTACATTCTGGAGAGTACCCACCTCATTTTGTAGCACGTTGAAGCATCGATGCTAAACGTTTCTCCAACTTACTTTATAATTTAACTTCCTACACTAAAGATATATTTTTATTAATTAAACCTTTTCATTTTTTACACGATAATATCGCTTCTATGTGATGTGATTTTTCAACAATATCTGTCCCAGAGATTGAACTTGGACCCATAGCCATGTGTATTAAGCAGATGGTTTGTAACTCTTATAACGTTTCTGTCGTTGTACACTTCGGCTTTCTTCAGGGGCTGGTAATAATACTCAGTACTCATGTCGGAATTTCAAATAAAAGTCTTTATTCAATCCACATTATTACTTATTCTAATTCTGCTTTCTATATTTTATATATATATATATAAATAAAAAGAAAGAACAGTAAGATATAAAATCCGGTGTTCTTATAGATATTTTATTTTTACAAAATAGTGCTCAATGTAAATTTACAGAGCATTAATATTATAAATTAATTGATTTAAAATATGGTTATTTTCGCTACACAGTTCAACCATGTTTCAAAAATAGAAGCTAAAACCCTAATTTTTTTTTGCAATTAAATTAAAAGCATTAGTTCCATTTCATCTTCAAGCGAATTTTGGAGTAACTTTTTAAAATTACCGGGTTTTAAAGACACAGCTAAAATCAAGTTTCCATGGTTACAGAATATTCTACTCAAATTGAACAAGGGGTGTCTAGATTTTCCTTATGTCAGTATCATTGTATCAGTTATTAGCTACAATTTGGTAAGGGGTAGGGATGTATTTTACACTGAAACCTGACATCAGTTGAATGGATGTCGTCTGAATTTTTTTTAATGTTAAAATAATCCTACATAATATAATGGATTCTAATACATTTAACTGTTCTTAAAAAGAATATAGTAAAATAAAAAGGAAAATATTTCAAATCGTAGTTAAATAAAAAAGTATTAAAAAAAAAAATCTTTTAATTTTTAAAAATGACGTTGAAATTTTTTTACCGTTAACAATTTTTTTTTTTTTTAAAAAAAAAAAAATTCAGACGACATCCATTCAACTGATGTCAGGTTTCAGTGTAAAATACTTCCCTACCCCTTACCAAATTGTAGCTAATAACTGATACAATGATACTGACATAAGGAAAATCTAGACACATTTTTGTTCAATTTGAGTAGAATATTCTGTAACCATGGAAACGTGATTTTAGCTGTGTCTTTAAAACCCGGTAATTTTAAAAGTTACTCCAAAATTCGCTTGAAGATGAAATGAACTAATGCTTTTTTAATTTAATTGCAAAAAAATAAAATTAGGGGTTTTTAGCTTCTATTTTTGAAACATGGTTGGAACTGTGTAGCGAAAATAACATATTTTAAATCAATTAATTTATATAATATATATATATATATATATATATATATATATATATATATATATGAAGATATATTGGTAAACTGAATTGGTAAATTTCGATTCACTTCCTCTCCCCCTCTCTTTGCCATAAAACTCATTTGGATACGTCTGCATTTTTTCCACTTTTTTTTTCTCTTTTTTTCCTTTTATTTTATTTCCTTTCCTCACTATTCCTACATAACACTTCCGGTTTTTTTTGGGTTTTTTTAACCATATAAATAGGTCAAGGTTAGGTCATTCCTCCTACCCCAATATAAAGCTTATTTAAGAGAGATATAAATTTAACCCTCCCTATACTCTGTATTGTCTCTTTAACTGCCACTTTCACCCTCCCTGTTTAATTACAAAAATTACACTACCCATCAATTTCTAATCTCATTTTACCTTTCATTTCATTGTTGGAAGTGTTACCTGATGTTCCGGAATCCTTTAAAAAGGATTTTGGTGAAATAAATTATTGTAATGGTACCTTAAAGTGGTCTGTTTTTTTATATATATATATATATATATATATATATATATATATATATATATATATAGTGGGGTGAAACAAATATTCGTACATATATATATTTTTAATTTATTGCCTTCCCAAGTAATGAATAACATCGCAATTTTCATATAATTAAATGTAAACAGATACATAATGACTAAATATGCATAGAAGACTGAAAATTATTTTAATAGAAATAAATCATATTTATCCATTTTAATGTGTGAAAAAAGTATTCGTACAATGCAAATTTTAGATTTTAAAACTTCTAAATTGCTTTAATACTCCAGATTATTCAAGCGGAATATTGTAGAATGTTCCAATAATGGTATCAGGTATTATTTTTAGCCTAAAAATACAAACAGAACATTCTGTAATTGGTATTTGGGTAAGATGATTAACATCATGGTAAGAGGTAAAGAATTGATAAATTCGCAAAAAGAACTGTTTTTAGCTCTGGAAAGAAATCAAATTTAAAGACCCCCCCCCAAATAACATGAATAATTCATTTACTACCATTAGTTTATTCATTTCAAAATATAAAAAAAAAACTCAAAACTGTTGAAAACCAAAGAACACGTGCTCCACGGAAGATTTCTGCATGATCTCCGAGAAAATTGATGCGTGAAATGAAACAAAATCCATTGGTTACTCATCAAGTGTTGGAAGTTGATTTGCAATCATCCTGCAATCTGTTTCACTAAATGGACAATAAACGATGATATTCATAGGAACAATCTAAAGTCACACTCCCCTCGGAAAACTCCACTGCTATTGAAAAGACACAGAGATGCCAGGTTGAAATTCGTTAGTGAACAAAAGGATAAGAAAAGAAGATTGGGAAAGAAAAGTATTATGGATAGACGAAACCAAAATTGAGTTTCTTGGACGTAATTCTAGAAAACATGTATGGAGAAAAGATGGCGATGCCTCCAAACAAAAGAACACAATTCCATAAGGGACATTTGGTAGTGACATCATCATGGTGTGGGGTTGTTTTTCTGCAAAAGGTACTGACAAAATATCAGTAATAGATGGTAGAATGAATGCCATGGCATATCAAAATATTTTGGAAGCAAATTTAATGATTTCGGTTGGAAATCTTGAAATTCTTCCTGATTGGATCTTCCGACAAGATAATGATACTAAGCACACTGCAAAATTCAGTGAGAATTGTCTCGCAGAAAATAATGTAAATATACTGAAATGGCCATGTCAAATCAATCGAGAATCTGTGGCGTTATTTGAAAATTCAAATCCAATCCAGAGCTCCAAAAAGCAACCCGGTCGGAAGACCATATGCGAAGAAGATTGTAGCAAAATACCAACTAAAATTCGCAAATCGTTAATTGAGAACTACAAGAATAAGTTGATTGCTGGAGAAATGAATAATGGCTATTCTACGAAGTATTAAACAAAGATTATGTATTCATTTTTGTATTGTACGAATATTTTGTCATCCATTAAAATGGATAAATGGGATTTATTTCTATTAAACCATTTTTTCTGTTTTGTCTGCATATTCATTTATTATGCATCTGTGTACAGTTATATATATATATATATATATATATATATATATATATATATATATATATATATATATATATATAAAAAGTAATTACAAGAGGATGCTTTTAAAATAAACAAAACCTTTCTATATTATTTAATGAGACATGTCTCAACGAAAACATACTGTCAAAATGTACGCAACTTATATATATATATATATATATATATATATATATATATATATATGTGTGTGTGTGTGTGTGTGTGTGCGCTTGTGTGTGTGATCCAACTTTTGCACAGAATCGAAATTTTACTGATACTGCTTGAATTTATTGAAAAATTTTAAATTTTTTAACGGGTTCCACAGACACACACGCGCGCGCTCGCACACCCAAATGCGCGCGCACACGCACACATATATATATATATATATATATATGTGTGTGCACGTGCGTGTGTGTAATGGAACTCCGTTAAAAAATTGTAAAATTATTCCAATAAATTCAAGCAGTATCAAAAAAATTTCCGATATATATATATATATATATATATATATATATATATATATATATATATATATATAAATCATTAACCCAATAAGATTAAAATGGTTATTTTGCGTTAGAGAACGGTTTTTGCCTCATACAAATCTCCTGGCGTGTTCTTGAACTAACGTTTTCCGCTGTCTCGAAGTGAAAAAGATTAATATTACACACACTCACACACACACACACACACACACACACACACACACACACACACATATATATATTCTAAGACATTTTTATGTTTACACATTCTTTTTATAGATACAAATTTTTAAGTAAATGCTCTGAAACAGTATTAAACAACATTTACCAGCCTGAACGTCCGAGAAATTTTCGCAGAAAATATTCGTCTTCCGAAAATATATATATATATATATATATATATATATATATATATATATATATATATATATATTTATAGATGTAGGTCTGCTCCTAGGAAAGCTGATTGACTGTCTGGTGCGAGACAATTTTTTGTCACCTGTCATGCATATTTATTATAAGGCTACTATTAATCCTTTCAATGGATATTACTGCCACACCTACTTTGGTGCACCCGCTATGAATTTACTGATTCCTGTTAAAATCAAATGAAGAATCTGCAATGTTATCTCTCCAGATCTCAGCTCCAGTTATTTTCCAGCGTCGTACCATAACTTTCCTGTGCCCCTTTTTTAAAAAAATAAATATTTTAATAGCAATTGTTCAAATCAGTTTTCTTCCTTGGTAGAATAATTTTACGACGTTAAACTTACTACTAGATTGGAAGCTAGGTTTCATCATATTCCTTTTGAAATGGCTAGATGCATTAGTTCTCTGAAAATACTGTTGGTGCTGTGAGGACTTAGGATAATACATTCGTGGTTACAATTGGTTCCTCCAAAACGGAGTTTACTTATGACACAAAGTAATCATTTTAAAGTTATTTCGTGCCAGAAGCAAAAAATATATGACAGAGCTAAAATTGACTCAGTTGATATCTGCAAACATCTGTACTGTTCCATTATCAATGTTTATGTCTATTACAAATAACTGGATATAGTCCTGTGTATTGTTTATAATGCACTCAATGTAAGACGACCTTTTATGCTTTTACGAAAGTAAAACGTGCCTTAAGATATAACATTTAGATGTCAGTCGGTGTGAGATGGCAAACTTGTTTTAGCTTTGTGATTTCTACCTGGGATATTATTCCTTAGCATATGAAATACTGAATGTTGATATGTTTTTACTGATATCGAGGCTCCGAAAAGAGACAGACAGACAGACAGACAGACAAACAGACAGAGACAGAGAGAATATTGCTTGCAAGTCAAATCTCTTAATCACATACATTCCACAATTAACCTCCCTACAGCCAATGATTCACGCGTATATACAGTGTAACCCGGATATAAGAGAAACCCGGATATAAGATACTTTTCTCCGGTCCCGACAACTCTCTTATATCCGGGTTACACTGTATTAGTAATTTTTCAAGAGTAGCTTAGATGTAGCTGAAGACCGAAATTAGTGGCACTCAGTGAGGATCGAACTCACTACTCAGTCATCATTATTTTAGCGAGAAAAGCTTGCTAACCCTTCTACCGCCGCGATGTGCACTTCAAGCGTATATATTATTTTAAATTTATTCTTTTGCTTTTCATCACAGACAGACTGGTCCACTCATAAAATATAGAAAATATATATTCTTTTATGGATGGTGGGTACAGATTAGGTTTATTTACACCTTGTTTTTTCCGGGCTCTTAAACTTGTAAGATTCGAAAAATATTGATTTTTATCAATTTAAAAAGGGGGTCTTGTTTGTTATATCTAGCCCAGTGTTTCTCGGCCTTTTTAAAGCAGTGGCACAGCTATGAGTAAATTAAAATATCACGCCACACTTACAAAATTTTTAAAGGGTATAACGTTTAAATGTTATGAAATGAAAAAATAGATTTAAAAAATACACACAAAAATATGAACTTTAATTCAATGTTTCTATTCAACTATTTGTGCAGCTTATTTAGTAAAATACTAACGTTGTACCGTTACGACTTCCACACCCATGAGAACATTTAAGTATGCCGTGAAAATATTTCGCAGGTGACTTAAGAGGATCGCGCGCCTCACGTGTCTGCCGCGGGACGGCGATTAGGAATCACTAAACGAGAAAGTGTCAAATCGATCCAGGATTTTTTAATGGGTTATTCTTTGTTTAGTTTCCAGAAGGCATCTTTTACTATTTTTTAACAGTAAGTTTTTCACCGTTTATTCCACTCGAGGTAGAGGTTTAGGTTAGGAAGGAAGTGTATACGAGTGGAAGATAACGGCTAACTCTAGACTTGAACAGGTTAGAATTGTAACGATCAGGGAAATATCCTGCTGGAAATTGGTTCCACGGGGCAGTGGTTTGAGAGAAGAAACTGCTCAAAGGAAACGGAGGGAATGTGGGTGGCTTGTTTACTATGTAAGTGGCATGGCGTATTCTTGCCGTGAAAGTTTGTCTTGTAGTTCGTCCGAACAGTTTCCGTGGAAGTAGCGATATATTCCAATCAGATTTCTGTGACATGTTGTCTTTCGTCTATTACGACAATGTTTAAATCATTAAATTTATGTACTTGCTTGTTTATGATGTCTTCGATTCATATCTTTCATCTTGGGCATCTCCGTTGTCGTGATTATACAATCTCTCTTCTTACAAATCGTAAATAATTTATATTGCATATAGTATTAAGAATTGGCGTTTATCCCACGTGAAATCGCCTTTAGACAGCTATCCTCAAAGGATTGATTATTTCAAACGGGTAATGTCATCCACAAAACAAAAGCACTATAGAAATTAATTTTCCTGAAAGCCGTTTAATATCGTAAGCCCCATGACTGATCCCATTCATATAAGAGAGCTGATGGATTCTTATGGCTCTCCTGAACTTCCTACCCATCAGGAAGACTTCTCCTTTTTCTCCATGCATTGCGCTATCCGTTTTCCCATCAATTCACAAAAGTTCATCACGTATGTGGCGCATGACTCTCCCTTATCTCTCTTGTGTTCGAGTGTCAAATGTGAGTCCTGTGAGTGTCAAATTCTCCAAGTCCGTCTTACTCAGTATGTGTTCAAGAATTTCCAGCTGTCTCTTTCGGATTCTGGGTATCAATGTGTTTAAGGTAACGTAATGTTTCCACACTTTCTGGTGTTGGTAGTCTTAAACGTTCATCATCTCGAACCGACACTCGAGTGGATTTGAAACAGTGCGGCACCATTTAACGAGGCAGAAAAAGAAAAGAAGGCAGAAAGAGAGGCGAAACGAATCGTGGGTGATAAGCAGAACACACACACGGCTAAGAGACAATGGATAAGGGATATTTTGATAAGTAATAAATGGCGAAAGGGTGTCATTACAATGACAGGGAAATTCTGAGTAAAAAGAAAGGGAAAGAAAGAAAGATTCAGATATGTTTTGGCGACGGCTGTGTTATCTAAGGATATAAAAACAAACTATTGGTACGGGAAGGCATCTTATTATCAACTACAGACCGACTGGCCAAAGAAAAATTCAAATGAAAATGTTATTTCGATAAGTGACGAAAAACAGGCAACTAAAAGGACTTTGGACAGATATGAAAAATTAAAAGCCACCCACGAGTGTCCGCTGACCGATTTCCTTCGACGGAACATCCTTGGCCTGCGATAATAAAATTACGTTATCAGAAATATGTACCGAAGGGAAATGAATGGGAATTTAGAAATGTCTTTTCGGGGCGACGTTGGCCGTGTTAAGAAGACCACCCATTCGGATAATTAGCGATAAAATACCTGACGAAAACCACGTGTAGAACAAGAGTTATGACCGCCATTGTTCATATTGTCCCGTTTGCGGCTAGAGAAATGATAACGGCGATTAAGAGAAAGAAAAGGAAAAGAAGGGATAATTTTTTTTTGTTAAGCAAGATATTTTTTTTCCCTGAAACAAAGCCGCGGATTCATCCACGCCCGACTAAGACATCATTGGTCGAGTGGTGATCACGTGACGCACGAAGGAGGCTGTCGCCGCCTCATCCAGAGTATAGGTATGAGAAGCTGCTACGAAGAAGTGGGGAGGGTAGTTCACGCCCCTCTGAAGTATGGTGAGAAGGTGGGAGTAAAGAAAGGCTCCCAAAAATGGAAAAAAGTGGAAATTCCTAACCAGAGAGGTGGATATGTATTTAGAATTATCGAGGAAACCCCGTCGCCGACAGACCCACCCCGGTTTTTGTCGGCGTCCATATAAGCGGAGCCACAACGAGCAGAAATCAGTTCCAGCAGTTCCAGTTCCAGTTAAGTTTTGAGTTGAGATCGAGTTTCGGTCTCCAGTTGAAGCCGCCTCGCAGATAGCTGACCAAGATTCACGCAAATTCCGGACCCCTCTTCAACCCAAGAACAATTATTTTGAAGAGCGACTTAGATCCAGACCACCGAAATAATTTTTTTTCGACTTTCGTCCGAAGACACACCGAAAAACCAATTTCTTAGAGAGCCAACAACTTGAAGCGTTAAAACTCGCCTAACGGAAAACGACGTGTCACAATCCATAGAACGGGTCGGGAGATAGATGCAGTCCTATGTATCGAACAACTAGACATGAAGTTTGTTACCTTTTTCCTTGATACTTTGAACTTTTGAGTTTTCATTTTATTTACTTTTATGCATAGTTGTGTGTTATCACCCCCGTTGAACTCGGTTTGCATTACGGCCCCAACCACTGATTGATCTCGTCTGCCTAAGATCAATTCACAACGTGGGTAGGCAGACTGGGGATCTATGCAGTTACCTTGGTAACCAGGCGTTGGAAGCGAGTTGGGAACGACGAGGCTGATATCAAATCTAACCAGATACTCACCCGAATCACCAAAAGGTTAGAACGTCATTTGGGTGCCGCGACCGATACTAAGCCAGTTGGTCGTCACAGGACGAGAGACAACACGACTGACGCGACAGGCGGACGTCACGTTTGGAGCAGCGACACCCGAACGGAGCAGCGAGGAGCGAACAGCTGGCGCCGCGGCGATGACGTCACAATTGGTGCTGTTTAGGGACGTCACAACTGGTGCCGTGGTAGACCAGGATAGGACGTCACAGTTGGCGCTGCGACCAGGGGACGACGTCACAACAGACGGTCGACCCAAAAACCTGTTTTCGAACGATAAAACATTTCTATAATCTCGGTCGTATTTTTGTTTCCGAATTAAAAAAAATCATCTTGGCCTCAAGTTTTATGAACGATTATGTGTGTCTCGGAAGAATATTTGTAGACATTGTTGGATTTTATCAAGTATCATAAAAATCGGCGAGTCTTTTTAACACAAAGTTGCATTATAATATTAATAGTAATAATCCAATAACGATGCAAGGAAAACGTTGTAAAAACTTCAAAGTACAAGAACTCGTGTGTGCTGATGTGTCTTGGAAAAGAGTGATAATATATTATCACAGTTTAGAAACAACAAAACATGTTCAGCAGTTCCACACATAACAAAATATATCAGGACTGTCATTGCAATGCCTTGACATCTTCAAATAGAGTTCGATGATGATGATGATCGTTACCTACTGTCTTCTTGATCCAATAACGCCGTAAGTAAAGACTTGGGAAAAGCCTCAGAGTAGAGGGATTAGTGTTTGCTGATGGATATGATGATGATGATGATGATGATGACGATTGGACACCGGACGGGACGGCTGCCGAGTATCAAACAACTGAAAAGAAAAAGTAAAAATTATGGAGATACAAAATAAGGGTAAAGAAATATTTTCTGAAAAAATGTTAACAAAACCATAAAAAAAAATAATAATTCATAAAATAAAATAATACGCACAATCTATATAATAAATACCAATATCGGTGTGTCACACTTTAAAGGGACACAACTCTTTATAGCTCATCTTCTTCTATATAATGAATGCCAATTCAGCGTGTAATATTTTAAATTAAAAAGACACAACTCTTAATAGCTCATCTCCTTCTTCGATATGATAAATGCCAATGTCAGCGTGTCACATTTTAAATTAAAGAGACACAACTCTTAATAGCTCATCTCCTTCTCTATATAATAAATGCCGATGTCAGCGTGTCACACTTTAAATTAAAGGGACACAACTCTTATCAGCTCATCTTCTATATATTAAATTCCAATGTCAGTGTGTCACATTTTAAATTAAAGGGACACAACTCTTAATAGCTCATCTCCTTCTTCTATATGATAAATGCCGATGTCAGCGTGTCACATTTTAAATTAAAGTGACGCAACTCTTAATAGCTCATCTCCTTCTTCTATATAATAAATGTCAATGTCAGCGTGTCGCATTTTAAATTAAAGTGACGCAACTCTTAATATCTCATCCCCTTCTTCTATATAATAAATGCCAATGTCACCGTGTCACATTTTAAATTAAAGGGACACAACTCTTAACAGCTCATCTCCTTTTATATAATAAATACCAATGTCAGTGTGTCACACTTTTCAATTAAAGGGAAAAAACTCTTTATATCTCGTATCCTTCTTCGTTGAATTTTTAAAAGTTAAGCTTAAATATTATTGGCATATGATCCAGCGATCAATTATGAGTTCTTCTGTAGTTTATTCTTGACTATCGTATCTATTCCTCATATTGTGATGAAGGCTCAATGAGAGGTTCTCCGTATAAGTTAGTTTAAATGCCACCCGATAGGGTGGCTTGTACGCCAGTTATTAATAAAATACAAATGAGTAATTACCTGTATAAGACGTTTACGGGTGATTATACGATTGGTAGGCGTTTTATGCCCACCTCATCTCATCAGAGAAATTTTACGTGATAGAAGAAAAGTGATTCCATCTTTGAAATCTGCAGACAAAATTTCACAAATTACAGTACATAACAATCCTGATGAAAACTGGCTGGGACCAGTTTAATCCAATAACGCTGCAAGTAAAGACTTGGAAAAGGCCTTAGAATACAAGGATTCGTGTTTGCTGATGGATCCAGGGATGGATTTAAAAAAAAACAAAACTAAAGAATATTCTGGCAGTTTACGGAACATGAATAAAAAAAACAAAAAAACACAGCAATCGTAATTTCGTTTACCTTCCTCTTTGGTACATCGACTTTACGAATATAAGCGCAATGTTTAGTTGGCGGCTAGATGAAATTGCTATTTGTAACCGTCAGTTCATGTTAAGTGTTTCTTCACTCGCAACACTTGCTTGTTGATATCTCTTGCATTTTCTTGGTTTCCAGTCAACTTTGATCTAAACCATTTGAGCCCTGACCACCGCTTTACCAGTGGTAGAGAAAAATGGCGTAATACCCAGCCACCGGTTGAACAGTGGTAGAGAAAAATGGCGTAATACCCAGCCACCGGTTGAACAGTGGTAGAGAAAAATGACGTAATACCCAGCCACCGGTTGAACAGTGGTAGAGAAAAATGGCGTAATACTTAGCCACCGGTTGAACCGTGGTAGAGAAAAATGGCGTAATACCCAGCCACGGTTGAACAGTGGTAGAGAAAAATGGCGTAATACCCAGCCATGGTTGAACAGTGGTAGAGAAAAATGGCGTAATACCCAGCTACCGGTTGAACAGTGGTAGAGAAAAATGGCGTAATACCCAGCCACGGTTGAACAGTGGTAGAGAAAAATGGCGTAATACCCAGCTACCGGTTGAACAGTGGTAGAGAAAAATGACGTAATACCCAGCCACCGGTTGAACAGCGGTAGAGAAAAATGGCATGATATCCAGCCACTGGTTGAACAGTGGTAGAGAAAAATGGCGTAATTCCCAGCCACCGCTTTACCAGTGGTAGAGAAAAATGGCGTAATACCCAGCCACCGGTTGAAAAGTTGTAGACAAAAATATCTTAATGCTCAGCTACCGGTTGAACGGTGGGCAAAGTTTTCTATTTTTATATCTACCGTGAAACATTATTATTTGCGAATTTTAACTCATCATGAGGTATTATATACATTATTTGCATAAATCGGACTATTCTCCTCATCTTTGTTGCCATATTCATCACAACGTTTCGGCCGTTGTACGCTCCGGCCTTCTTCAGGTGGTTGGAATGTCGTACTGACCCCTTTATTTCGCTAGCTGGGGTAGACTGTTTTAGTTCCACTCAGCAGTTCAGGCAGAAGGGTTAGAATTGTTCGGGAACGCAGGGCTCAAAGGGTTAAAATATTTAAACGCGGTGTTACCTACTGTCTTCTTGATCCATGTCCTTTTATTGTTCTCTACCCTCTGTTCTCAAATAGTAACCTCTTGCGTCTTAGTGGCTATATCGCCTTTCTTGGGTTTTAGTTCATTAAAATAATATCTCTTTTCAAATGACTAAAAAGTTGCAATAAGTTCTACCCAATATAAAACATGAATATTCCTTAACGTAGAACTTTGCAGTTAAAATGGTAATTCTTAATGTGGCGAGGGAATAGAGGTGGGTGTGGCATGGAAGCAAGATTATGGCTACAAGGAAGTTGTTGCAGTTTTTTGTGTATATATGTACTAGTGAGTTAGCCAAAATGACTTGACTCACTTTATAGTCCACCAATAGAAGGTTAACCAATCAGAAGACGTAGAATATTCAATCCGTCGTGTATAAAGGATGCCATTTTGTTTACCTTACCCGAATGTCCAGTTCCAGCTTGTCAGACGAAGAGGAACAGAAGGACGAACTACGCTCTGCTACTTTTACCAAAATATCCACTGCTAAACTGAACAACGCTTTCCTAGTGTCTTCGAAACATTCACTGCTAACTTCTGGATTCTATGCTTGATGACGGTCAACAGAAGTAATATAAGTAATCTGTGTCAGGAAGTAGCATTCCTAGAGAAGATATGTTTGAATGAAAATTTCTTACAATTTATGTTCACATAGATATAGACATAGAAACGAAGAAAAGGGAGAAGAAACTATAAACTTTCTGAAGATAGAATAAATGACGAGCAGCGAAATATACCAAGATGGCAGCGACAAACTGGAGGTGTCAAAATCAAACACGTACAAATTTTAACTATTTTAACATTAAACAACGAAATTTCAAGGTGTTTTGGAATATCGAAAGGTGGCTTTCAAAATCTAAACATATATGAAGAAACAGGAAATTTACGTTGAAAACAAAGAAAAGAGTGTCGAACAGCTATGCAATAAAAATGCCCGTGGACGACAGGGTATATTGGACAATTTACTCAGAGATGAAGACAAAATTGAAGCCGACCATTTTAGAGCAGGATGCTGAGATTACTACTGACAGATTATCTGAGCAACAAGTAAATTTTAAGGAAAATTGAAACAAAAGGACATTTACATATCGAATCAAGGGGAGACTGCTTAGATTTATCGGGCACAAAATGAAAAAAAAAGCCTGGATAACTTCAGACTCCAGGGATATGCCGACTACAAAAGTAGTAGAAATACACCGAACGAAAGATAACTAATCAGTTTATTCATTAATCCGACATATTTTATGACTTAAACTTATTTTTTTTAGTGGATGTTCATATTTGAGTAGACGGTTCGTTTAATTATTAAACAGGATATTTATTTATTTTCACATACAGGCAGGAATATTCGAGAAAAAATATACGTTAACTATCCTCAGTGATTATATATATATATATATATATATGTGTGGGGGGGTGCACAAAAACACACACAAACATACAGACTTTTATATATATATATATATATATATATATGTGTGTGTGTGTGTGTGTGTGTGGATATTAGTAAGTGTATATATATATATATATATATACACACAAACACACACATAGACACACACAAACACATATATATACGCTCATCAAGCATAGCATGCACACACATATATATATATATATATATATATATATATATATATATATATATATATATATATATATATATATATGTATATATGTGTGTGTGTGTATATATATATATGTGTGCATGTGTATATATAGGTGTGTGTATATATGTTTATATGTATGTATATGCATATATGTGTACATGTGTGATAATACAATTAATCATTTTTGTGTATATGTTTATGTGCATATAAATGTATATATGTAGATATATACATATAAACTTAGGTGAATTAACAAAAGAACTAACATCCATCCAAATAACAGACATCCATTAGACATGGCACGTGGAACTAGAACAGTCTACCCCAGCGATCCAAATAAAGGTTTCAGATCGACATTCCAACCACCTGAAGAAGGCCGGAGCGTACAACGGCCGAAACGTTATGATAAATATGGTAATACAGATGAGGACAATAGTCCGAATAATATGAATAATGTATGCCCAAATGTCCTTTAATTACAAGCTTTCTCGGTTATACTTTTAGCCATTAACGAAGATGATTTTATTTTTTTTTATGGCTAATTGTGTGTACGGTTGTGTGTATATTTATATAGCTATAAGGATGTTTCTACGCACTTAGTGTCCAGAAAAGAAAATACTTGTCCTAACACAAGAAAAAATAAATGAAAATATTAATCGCTGTACCTTGTCTGCTGTCTTTTATGTATAAACTAGCAGTAGAGCCCGGCGTTACCCGGGGATGTAACAGTAAGAGATAGATCAAGTATCGACCATCATAAAGACTGAAAAATAAAATTGACAAAGATTATTGTTTAAGGTTGACGGACACGCATGTCTTAATTAGTTTTTTTTTTTTTTTTTACGAATTGGTCAAACCCAAACTCAAAAAAAAACATTGTTTTCAATCGTTATGAGTCTACCGATTGAATAGAATTTTATTATAAACAATTGTCTTGTAAATGGAATTTTTAAAGCATTCTCAATGTAAAAATAAAGAAAAAAGTGTGCAAGAAAATAAGAAACACTACCTGCCAAAAAAAAAAAGGGAAGTTTTGTTGAAATCGGTTGAAAAATGTAGGAAATCCGATCCCATATATAAACGAACAATCACACACAAAAAAAAATAACCAGCCTGGGTTTTATAATAAGTATAACTCCATATGTGTTGTTCCCCTTTCATGCCTCTTAATCGTGTTTTCAAATTGATTTCGTGCAAAAACAATTGTGATTTTCCAATTTTTGGCACTGCCAGAACCACCGCAATGTAATTTTACGTAGTCCTGTGAAGTTATTTTGAAATCGGTTGAAAAATGTAGGAAATCTGATCCAATATATAAACGTACACACACACACACACACACACACACACACACACACACACACACACACACACACACACACAACCTGGGTTTTATAATAAGTATGATGAAGGATTGCGGCATAAATACAGGATATATATATATATATATATATATATATATATATATATATAGCTCGACTCTTCCGTCGAATTCGCCGTATGAGGGTCAAGCAGATCAGTTCCCAGGAAACCGACAGCCCGACAACAGCACATGAGATTTGATTATAGTGATGAAGGTTTCGTGCAGGACCATCCCCACTTTTTGAAGGGCCGAACACAGAGACCTGGTGCACTACGTGCCACAAGGTCCCCAAACAAGCCTCCGCAGGTTCTGAATTCAGAGTTGTTCTTCTCCTAGACCAGTTGCTATCCAAGGCTATAGAACCCAGTCTGTCCTGCTATTTACCCATAGTTGGAGGGAGACGAAGAGGATTCATACCTTTCCCAAGGATATTAGCACGTAAGGAATGTAATGGATTCGACTGAATTCGAACTCGGCTCTCCGATATCCATTACTTTCACTGTAGCTCCCTCTCTCTCTCTCTCTCTCTCTCTCTCTCTATATATATATATATATATATATATATATATATATATATATATATATATTAAATAATATATATATATATATATATATATATATATATATATATATATATATATATATATATATATATATATATATATATATATATACATAGAAGAGGAATCCAAAATTGCCTCATCGGTATAGACTATTTGAACTAACCTCAGTGCTTTAGATTTATTCAAATCAAATAGTGAACTCTATTCATTGTCGGAATAAGAGATTTAGAATTTAATTTAAAAAAAAAACAGTATTTGAAATAAATATTAAATTTAAATCACTGAATACAATCCACATTGCCTTTTGTTGAAATAGTCTATATTCATGAGGTAATTTTGGATTTCTCTGTTTGGGAACTTATATGCTCTGTTATAATAAATACGTGGAGCTTTTTTTGAGGATCAGTTTTAATATATATATATATATATATATATATATATATATATATATATATATATATATATATATATATATATCTATATTTCTCATGTTGTCTGTCTGTGTGTCTGTCGTGGGCGTTGTTACCTCGCCCAGGCCGCATTTCTCACCCGATTTTGATGCGGTTTTCACCACAAGTTTGCAAATGGCTGCCGTAAGGACATGACTGAGCCCGATTTTTGAGTTCGGAATCAGGTTCCGAAAAAATCGATAATCGAAAAAATTCTGCTTACAGAAGGAATGATCGTATTTCAACCAAATTTGACACCCCCTTAGAGTCTACCATTAGAAGTGTTTTCCAGAAGTTTCATGACCACGGACCCCTAAACAGCGCGGAAAATCGATAAAACCCAAAAACCGATACGCCCAGATTGCGTGTGAACCGCATGTCGGTTTTTAGCAAAAACCGAGCTGATTGATGAAGAGGCCATTGGGATTCATCATGTGAAGTTTCAACTCTGAGCACCCCCCAAACAGAGTGCAAATCGACAATCGGTCAACCCTTAAAAATGTTTTTTCCGGTTTTTTAAAGCTAATCGTATTGTGTTTATTTTGTTTAGTTCTTTTTTCGTAACAGATTTAATGTTTACTATAGAGCTTAGAAAAAGTTGGCAGTGTGATATAGGCAATAAGTAAGGCATGTAACAACATCAGCACGGAAAATGGCACTCCTTTAATGGCAAGGAAGGGCAAAAATATTTTAAGTCAAGTGATAGCGATTGCTGTATTAGTCGTACATTTTTGAATCAAGCACGGACAACGCCGGGCCATGCTGCTAGTATATATATAATCGCCGAGTATAGTGAGCACATATATTCTTTAATTTGTATTTTTTAATATTCTGTACAGTAAACGAAATTAAATAAATATAATGTATAATGAATAAATGCAGAGTCTACACAAATGTGTGTATCTAATAAAAAATCCGTTTAAAGGGATAGAAATTGTCGTATTTACGAATAAAAATTCCATTGCTTCTTTATATATATATATATATATATATATATATATATATATATATATATGTATACCTTTCATGTACTTGTAAAATATTCTATGTTATATTTCTGTGTATTGGGTGCCTTTTTACATATTTTTTTCTCGTGTTTTGTTTTGATTCACATTATGAATTGTGATGCAATGTGCAATTTTTGCATATGTATATGAAGACACTTGAATTTTTGCATATGTATATGAATATTTGTTACAAGTTCATAAATACAGCGACATTGTTTAAATAGGCGTAAAATTTAACCTGTATTTGCTTACTAATTTATGTATATTTATATCTGTTATTTAATAATATAAATATATTCTTACGCACAATGTCTGCATTTGTGATTGTAGTGGTATGTATATATATATATATATATATATGTGTGTGTGTGTGTGTGTGTGTGTGTGTGTGTGTGTGTAAATCCAATATTTCCTATTGTGTTTATTATCTGAGTATTGGAAACCATATAATATTTATCAGAGCGCATTAAGAATACGTTTGCATATATATATATATATATATATATATATATATATATATATATATATATATATATGTATCTATGTATGTATGTATATATATATATATATATATATATATATATATATATATGGTTATGTATGTTATAACATATGTGTTTGTTCGACAGGACGCAGCGGCGGGCATTTGCCGCATTATGTTGGCGTTTATTACACATGGGCCCGAGAACAAACGTAACGAAATTACTGTAATGTTTTTTTTGGGCCGCTCTTTTTCTCTTGCAGCAGAGATCCTAAGAACCCCATCCAATCCCATAGAAAACAATGATCTCCGCTGACCCCTCAAAATGAGCAAACCTAACATAAACCTCCACACTTCATTGTAAAATGCAGATCAGAATAAAAAAAAAATCAAAAAAAAAAAAATACGAGACCCCAAAAATGACATAAAACATAAATACAAATAAAAATTGCCTTTCTTTTCCCAGCTATTTTTTTCCTTTTTCTTTATTTCATATTTGGTCTTGTGCTATTTTGAAAGCAAAAAATGCCTGCAGTGCTTGTAACCAAATTGAAAATAATAGCCATTGTAATTGCTAAAAATGAAGCCAATTCAACCGAATTTTTGTCTCGGGGTTCTTCTTAGAGCTGTTCATAATTCATAAGAAGAAAAAAAAGTTGATTGAAAAAGAAATAGCAAAAAAAAAAAACTTTAGTGAGGCCATAATCTATTCTAAAAAATGTCTTACATTTGTAATATTGTAGCCTGCTTTTGTCTGCTGAATTCCTACAAACGGGTATTGCAGCTATTCTGAACTTTTATTTTTGTTCAGGTATGTGTAGGATAGATCATACGATTAATATAAATTTGATGTCTGATATATATCGTGTGAATCAGGTCTTCATTTTTTAAGCGAGTTCACCGTAAGTAAGGCAATAAAGCCACTAAGGCACAAGGGATTACTAGGTGTGGAAGAATTAGAAAACAGAAACATTACTAAGAAGCGGTAACAAAGAAAGATTAATCAGCAAGACGGATTATTAATGAGGAAAATAGCTTCAAATATCCGTTCAATCAAAATCAATTTCTTTAATGTTAAAATACGCAATTCACGTTAACGTTTACGTGGCGTTGCCTTGTGAAGAAAATTGATGATTGAATAACACTGATGTGATGTATATATGAATAATTTATTTATATATATTTTTTAATCGAGTTCACCCCAAGAAAGGTAATAAAACCACTAAGACACAAGGGGTTACTGGTTGTGGATGAACGAGAAAACAGAAACATTTCTAAGGAGCGAGAAGAAAAAGAAGCGTAGTCAGGAAGAAAGTAGATAGTGATTGACATTGCATTTAAATTTTTGAAGTTTAAATTTAATTGGAAAGCATGGAGCCGGAAGGGATTTCCACAAGCTAGAAGTGCATGAAAAGAAACTGTTAGCATAGAACTTACGGCTACGTATACATCTAGCCAACTCGACTGTAAATTGATGAGATCTCGTCGTCAGTATCGTACTGACCTTAAATTCGTAAAGTCAAGGTACCAAAGCGAAGAGCTCACAACAATAATTATCATAAAAGAATTCATACGAAAGGCACAAGGTGGGGGGAACACGCCAGATTTGGACCATTAACATTCCCGATTCTTCTTTGGATTTTATCAAGGACTAGCAGTACAGCCCGGCGTTGCCCGGGGATGTAACAGTAAGAGATAGATCAAGTATCGGCCATCATAAAAACTGAAAAAATAATTGACAAAGATTATTGTTTAAGGTTGGCATAATTAAGACATGCGTGTCGCATGTCTTAATTATTTTTTTTGTATTTGTTTTTTTTTAACGAATTGGTCAAACCCAAACTCAAACAAAATCATTGTTTTCAATCGTTATAAGTCTACCGATTGAATAGAATTTTATTATAAACAATTGTCTTGTAAATGGAATTTTTAAAGCATTCTAAATGTAAAAATAAAGAAAAAAGTGTGCAAGACAATAAGAAACACTACCTGCCAAAAAAGTAAAGTTTTGTTGAAATCGGTTGAAAAATGTAGGAAATCCGATCCCATATATAAACAAACGCAGACACACACACAAACAACCTGGGTTTTATAATAAGTATAACTCAATATGAGTTGCCTCCCTTTCATTCTGGCCACTTAATCGTCTTTTCAAATTGATTTCGTGCAAAATCAATTGTGTTTTTCCACCTTTTGGCGCTGTCAGAACCACCGCCGAGTAATCTTATTTAGACTTGTGTAGTTTTGTTGAAATCGGTTGAAAAATGTAGGAAATACGATCCCATATATAAACGAACAGACACACATACACAATCTGCGTTTTATAATAAGTAAGACCTCTGCTATTCCCAAGCTGTCACCCATCTAGATACTGACTAAGCTCGATATTACTTAACTTCTGTGTTCTATGTGAACTAGCGTTTCAAATTTATATGGCAGTAAGCCCACTATCCCACCGCACATCTAAACTTAGAGCACCTGTTATTCCTAAGTGGTCACCCGTCTGGTTACTGACCATGCTCAACGTTTCTTAACTTCGTTGATCGTACCAAAACACCGTGTTTCAATGTGATATTGCTGTAAACCCATTATACCACCCGCACATCAAAGCTTATAGCACCTGTTATTCCCAGACAGTCACCTATTTAGATACTGATGAGGGGAGACGTTGCTTAACTTCGTTGACCGTACCAAAACCCGTGTTTCAATGTGATATTGCTGTAAACCCATTATATCACGCGCACATCAAAGCTTATAGTACCTGTTATTCCCAGAGAGTCACCTTTCTCGATACTGATCAGGGTAGACGTTGCTTAACTTCGTTGATCGTACCAAAACCCGTGTTTCAATGTGATATTGCTGTAAACTCATTATACCGCGCGCACATCAAAGCTTATAGTACCTGTTATTCCCAGACAGTTACCTATCTAGATACTGATCAGGCGAGACGTTGCTTAACTTCGGTGATAGTGTCTCGTGTTTTATTACCAGCGATAAGGTTTATGAGATGAGGTTTTCTAAGCGATCGACCACTTGATTAAAAGGGAATAAAATAATGAGTAAATAAATGAAAACTTGAGGGTAAAGTGACACTTGACCGGAAGTTAAAACTATCCGATTGCATCCGTATATAAGTATAATTTGTTTTAGACTGAGGGAGAAGTGAGCCGTCCTTCTAACCAGTGACTCTCGATAGAAGTCTCTCATCCTTGTCTCCCAGAGAGAATATTAGGTCCGATCCGAAACATGACCAGGGAATAAATAAATAAAATACTGAAAACTGAATTATTTTTTTCTTATCTTGAGGCGTTAAATTCATCTTTCTTTTCATTTAAGAATGTGTAGCGAGCCATTCCTAGTTTTTGTGTACATCGACACAGTGTAGACACGAAAAACAATGGGATGATTTGTCCAGCCGGTGAAAACCTGAGAGGGGGGGTTATGTTATATTTTGACAAGGTTATGTTGTATGTTGACAAGGTTATGTATTTTTTATATCAACGTCCTCGCTCGGTGTTAAGTAAGAATTATAAAATAAATTAGCTTTTAATACAATAAGTCAGCAAAGATAGGTATTCATCTATTCCTAGAAGTATAGGATATTGAATGACTAATGTAATTTTCGGATGCGACAATGAAGGACGCATTGAATTAATTAGCTGGAGAGGTTTTCATTACCAAAGAAAAAAAAATATTCAATCGCTCGAAAAAGTTTAAGGACATTTAGTCTTTAAGCTGAGCTGATATAGAACAAAAAGATAGCGACAAAAATGGTGAGGTTATATCAATAGACATTTGCATACATTATCGCTTTATTAATACACGCTATTTTGGAATATTAAAAAATAAAAAAAAAACTCTAAGTTCTTTAAAAAAAGAAAAATTGTCTCATGTCATATAATGGTAAGCCGGCTAAGACGTTTTTCTTTCAGTACGTTTGAGAATTATGACGGAGAGATTTTCAAGCAAAAGCGAGCCTGAAAATAATTTTCTCTTTCTATTTTGATAGCTTTCGTCGGGAGGTTATTCATCTTCCTGTGGCGTTGCATGTCGTCTGCTCTTTGCATATATTTCGGCAGTATATTAAATCTATTCTTCTCCATCCTTGCGTTATGTCTCTCGCATTCAATTTTGCTTCAGGTGTCTTTTTTTAATCTAAAAACTGGAGAGAGTCATGCAACATATTCGCGGGGCCAACCATAATTTTAGTACGATAAAAAATTATTTATAGCCCGAACAAAAACAATGAAAGAAATGATTGCAAGTAATACAACAAATAAAATAAAAATGAATTGATAAAATATTTTAAAAGCAAAAAGAACAAAAAAATTGAATGTAAAAAAAAATAGCAAAAAAATCTGTTTAAAAAAGAAATGATTTAATAAAAAATTTTTTAATAATTTCAAAAAGTTCTATTCTCGCTATAACAACAAAATAAAATCCGGATTATAAAATGGAGAATATTAAGAGCATTTAGAATTTGTAGCCCACAGTATTTACATGCTGAGGAAAAACAATTTACGCTCCTTAAATATAGTAATTATTTCATGTTTAATGCTAAATAGAAAGCCTCTCACATTTTTAAAATTAAAAGAATAAACGATATTAACATAGTACAAAAGATATCTAAAAAGAACAAAAATTATTGATAATAAAAAATTATATTATAAATTAGGCTATAGTTGATGTAAAAAAATATATGTTTTTTACAATTATGTTCAAGAGCCACTTTAGGTAGAGAGTTACAGAGTAAGAGCGTAAAACGTTGTAATAAAAATGGTGACAAAGATGAGGACAATAGTTCTAATAATATAAATAATGAACTTTTAATGTGTTTTATTACTTTTATTGCGAAATATTGAATGTTGCTAAATAAATGATATTATATTTTGGCATTGTTGATTGTATTTAAAAAAAATTATAATTTCATATGCACTAGCCATACCTCTCTCTCTCTCTCTCTCTCTCCCTCTCTCAGTTTATATTCTTAGTCTCCAGGATGTCTCTCTTATAACTCCTCCTCTCTCTATCTCTATCTCTGTCAGTTTATATTCTTAGTCTCAATGATTTCGTTTTTATTACTTACGCTTCTTCTCTTTTCTAATCCCCTCTTTTTCTATATGTCTTTCTTATTACGCTTCTTCTCTTTTCTAAGACCCCTGCCTCTCTCTCTCACTCTCTCCTGCTCTCTCTCTCTCTCTCAGTTTATATTCTTAGTCTCCAGGATGTCTTTCTTATAACTCCCCCTCTCTCTATCTCTATCTCTGTCAGTTTATATTATATTTTGAGATTACCAACACACAAACAGAAAATGTCTCATATCGAGAATATTTAACATTGAACATGAAGAAAAATTAATTATTTTTAATAATATGTGATAATCTCCACTTTTACCTGAAGACGGTCGCGAGACCAGAAACACGTGTCGTAAAATTATGTAAACAAAGCATAATATTTTTTTTCTAAATAAATCCACATTACAACCAAAAACGTTTGCGGCACCTCTCTTCTCTTCTTTTTAATATATATACTTTTCTCTCGTTGGAACCACTACATTATATTTCTGTTATGTTATGTTAGAGTAAGAGGTAGAGTTTATGTGGATATATGGAGAAGTTAATGGTTGACTCTCGACTTGGACAAGATTATAGTGATCGGGGAAGCATTCTCCTGAGAGTCAGTTCCACAGTTCCCCGTGAGAAGAGCGGAACTTACACGTTACCAATAAAATAAGAAGGGAGTGAGTCTAGTTCGCTACAATGTGCATCGCGTGGATGGTCTTAGCCTGGAAGGTTAAAACTGGCGAAACTAATTAATGTAGCTCGTCTGAACACTTCCCTTGAAATCGCGATAGAGCAGCAAGTGACTTGCTACGTTTCGTCTCAGGGAAAGGTGTTGTAAGGTGGAAAATCATTATTCATCCACAAGGAAGCGGATAACTTTTCAGACTCTATCGAGTTTGGAAAGTGTAGACTGTCCATATATGGCTAAATTTTCGGTTCGAACTGGCTCTTGTAAAGATAGAGGGAAGCAGGATGAGTCACTTACTGGGGCGGTAGAGTCAACCGATAATTTTCCCATCATCCTTAGCGAAGGTTCATATGTACACTTTAGGTTTGGGCTGAGCTCTTCACGATAGGCGGTCAACTAACGGCGCCCCAGAGAAAGCTCCAATTCACTGCGACTGGGGAAAATTCAGGCTACGCTCAGTGTTGATGGAACGTCACTAGTTTGATTTTGTTGGCATTGAATGTAAACAGCCAGTTTTCTCTCACTGAGCTGTTAAAGCTAGATCAGAGGACATATCAGCTACCAGGCTATGGTCATCTAGAGTCTGGGAAGTGCAGCTATATATTGTTGTATCATCACCATACATATTCACAAATGATCGAGGTAGAATTTATGCAAATAAGAAAGACGGTTGGACCGAGAAATGAGCCTTGGAGAACTCCGACATGAATCACTTGAGCCGAGAAGGACTGGTAGTTAACAGCTACCTTTAGGGACCTACCTTGATTGAGAAGAGTGCTTCGGTGATTCCAAAGCCAGATATCTTGTGTAGTGACCCCTAAATGCCACTACTTTGTCAAAGGCCTTTCAAATATCTAACGTGATTGTCCCTGACATGTATTTGCTGATGTTGCCTCACTGATTCTTTGAGAAGCGACGGCTATGATATCAGCAGGGGACCGAGACGATCGAAATCTGTACTGCTTGTTGCTCAAGCGGCTGTCCCTGATGAGGTTATCAACAAACCTTGTTGATTATAGTTTCTAAGTTCGATAATAACACTGGAGGATGATGAGAAAGAGATGAGGGCTGACCTAAATTATTGACAACAGATCACTTGACACTTTCCACAGACCGAGGAAGAATTTGTTTTTTAAGCACCGGTTAAGTAATTTCGTAAGATTAGAGTTGACTCAGGGTTAATCTCTTATCACTGGGATTATATCTGTACATTTAACCTTCTTAGGTTTAAGACTTTTGAGATGCCTTGAGACTTCTCGTGCAGTGATAAAATAATATTAATGATACGGGGGAAGTTACGAAGGGGATTTCTTTATCATCTAACGTTGAGTTAGTGGGAAATAAATCTTTGCTTCTCTTCTGAATTTGGTTCCACTGACACCCGGGACCAAAGTTGTTTGTTTTCGACCAAGCTCTGTAATTCTTTTGTATAGTTACAATGCGTTCTCTAGAACACATTTGCAATGATTGCTGGTAGTTTTGAATGCAACAAATGCACCCTTCCTATATATATATATATATATATATATATATATATATATATATATATATATATTCTATGAGTGGTTACGGTGAGGTATAGTTGGTGCCACGTTGGGGTAATGGATATCAGAGGAATCGGAGAGCCGAGTTTGAATTCTAGTTGAATCCATTACATTCACTTACGCTTGGGAAAGGTATGAATCCTCTTCTTCTCTCCCCAGCTATGGGTAAATAGGAGACAGAACGTGTTCTATAAAACTTGAATGACAACTGGTGTACTGCAGAAAAAAAATGACAACATACAGCGGGAAAAATCTGCCTCTTCAGTCATGTATCGAAAGATACATAATCGCCTAAGTGTGTATCACGCATGACACATAACTGACTGCTGGCTGGAGGCACGTTGGAGTAATGGATAACAACTCAGATTTAGGAACCAGAGAGACGAGTTCGAATTCCAATTGAATCCATTACATTCACTTACGTGCTAATTCCCTTGAGAAAAGTATGTATCATTATCGTCTCCCTCCAGCTATGGATAAATAGCATGACAGACCGAGTTCTATAGCTCTGAATGGCAACTGGTATACTGCGGGAAAAATCTGCCTCGTCAGTCATGTATCGAAAGATACATGATCACCTAAGCATGTATCACGCATGGCACATAAATGACTGACTGATGGCTGCAACGCAATCAGGGGATGAATCAGTCCTGGCTGTTAGGGTTTTGCTGGTTTTTTTTCCTGGAGTATAAAACTCTTATTCCAGAAAGGATCTATTCCGATATTAGGGCAACAGTATTAGTGGCAATATGTCTGAAGAAGAGCTTCCACCATTAAAATCCACGCTTCCCTGTCACTTACGTTCTTCAAAAATTTAAATGCAATGTCAATCGCAATCTTCTGTCCCTCATCGCTTCTGTTCTTTTATTAACTTTTCTCTTCACTAACCTCTTCTCATTTTCTTTCCTTCCCAATAAATTCTTGTGTCTTAGTGGCATTATCAGCTTGCTTGGGGTGAAATTGATTAGAAATATGCATATGAATGCTAGGAATTACAAGCATTGAAGTTGCATCAAGACAGCTTCTGACCAAGAATTGCCGTCTTGCTGAACAGATATCTACGGGGATGCTTTCAGGAAAGTTAGAAATTGAAGAAGAAAAAAAAAAAAAGAAAAGAAAAAGAAAAGCGATTACGAGAGATAACAAAAGGACCGAGCTGTAAAATACAGGAAGTAGTGGAGAGCCTACGTCCGAACCAATCATAAAAAAATATAAACTCTAGAAGAGAACTTCCCCCGTTTGGAAGTCTCTTTCAATCCACCTACGCTCTTCAGAAAGTTAAATGCAACGTCAATCGGCATCTTTAGCCTTGTTGAAACTTGCTCTTTTATTGTCTTTTCTTCTTTCTAATGTATTCTCATACACATTCACTCCAACCACCTCTTCCGTCTTATTGGCTTTGTTGCCTTGATTTGCTTGAAATGATTAAAAAATAAAGAAAAGGACAAGAAAAGGGATTTCGAGAAGCAGCAAAAGACAAAACTATAAAATACATAAGCTTATTAACTGTAATATAGAACATAATACGTTGGCTAAAAGGATCGATATACACCTGATGAAGCCCAGAGCTTACAACGGCCGAAACGTTGTAATAACAACAGCAAGGATATCAATAGTATGAACAGTATTGGTAATGTAGAAAATAGTACGAAAATTATTATAGTAATATCATAAAATATAGCATGTATAATTTTGTAGTAAATAGTATTTACATTATAGAAATAAAACCTATAATATTATAGTATAATATTATAGAAAATAACATATTAAATAGTATATAAATTGCATAAATAATATTATAGAAAATATAAAATATAATGAATATCGTAAATCTACTAATAAAAATGATCTCATAAATTTCTACTCTCACCAGAAGAGCAAAATAATATACGGAACAATTATCGGTTTCTTTTTAAAAGCACCTAGAACTTGTAACCTACAATATCTATATCTTGATGAAAAATATATTAAACTACTCTTAGCTCTTCCAGTCAGTTAGAACTGCTAAGCAACATTGACATATTCCGGAAAGACATTAAAATAATCAAGAATCTATACTAGCAGGAAAACCTCCTGCATACGGACAGAAAATAAGTTCAGCATATATGCAAAAATAGAAAGTAGCGTAAAACAAGAATGCATAATCTCACCAGATTTATTCAATCTATCCAGCGAGGCATTTCTGAGTGAATTAGTAGTTCAAGATTCATTACAATATAAGATATGCAAATGACACAGTTTTGGTAGAAGACACAGAAAGGAAACCACAAAAGCTCCTACAAAAGGTAATGAAGTAAAGCGCTAAGAAAGAAGTATAAATTACAGGAAAATAGAAAGTATGGTTATCAGCAAAAGGGTCTGCCCAAAATGCAAATTACAAATTGGGGATGCTAAAATCAAACATATAGAGAAATTTAAATATATGGGAAATCTTCTAACAGAGGAGGAAAAGTGCGACACTGAGATCCAAAGACGTGCTGGGATGGCCAGAAGTTCATTCCAAAAGCTAAGCAAAGTATTCAGAGACAGAAAATATCGTTAAAAACAAAGAAAAGAGTACCGAACTGTTACATGATATTTGTATTCCTCTATGGCAGCAAATGCTGGACAATCTCCTCAAAGATGAAGAAGAGACTTCAATCAACAGGAATGTGGTTCTATAGAAAGATGCTGAGGATATCCTGGACGGAACATGTGAGCAACAGTGGGGTTTTGGAGAAAATGTTATAAAAAAAAGAAGCTTATACTTAACATCAGGAAGAGGCAGTTGGAATTTCTGGGGCCCGTGATGAGGAAGGAGGGCTTGGAAAATTTGATTTCAAGAAATAGAGTAAAAAGGGTCAGTGAAAATCAGCACGTAACATACTTGATGAGCTTTCATTATTTCAGAAGCTTGAAAAACATTTATTTTGTCTTGTTTTTCATTCATTCTTTCTTTCTTAATTTTATCTCCTCCCTTCTTTCATCCATAGTATTGTTTCTTTGTTTCTTAATTTCTTTCCTAATTAATCCATTCTTTCTTTCTTTCTTTCTTTCTTTTTCCTTTCTTTCTTTCTTTCTTTATTTCTTTCTTTCTTTCTTTCTTTCTTTTATGACGTCATATTTTATACCTCTATTTTTTCTTTCTTTTATGACGTCCTATTTTATACCTCCTTTTTTCTTTCTTTCTTTCATGCCTTCCTATTTTAGAGCGCTGTACTTGCCTTCTTTTTTGCCGTACTATATTAGACCTCCTTTCTTTCTTTCTTTCTTTCTTTCTTTCTTTCTTTCTTTCTTTCTTTCTTTAATGACGTCCTATTTTATACCTCATTTTTTTTCTTTCTTTCTTTTTAATTTCTTTCTTTATTTTCTTTCTTTTCCTTTTTTTTTTGTTCTTGCCTTCTTTTTTGCCGTAGTATGTTTTTTTCTTTCTTTCTTTTTTTCTTTCTTTCTTTCTTTCTTTCTTTCTTTCTTTCTTTCTTTTATGACGTCCTATTTTATACCTCCTTTTTTCTTTCTTTCTTTCATGCCTTCCTATTTTATACCGCTGTTCTTTCCTTCTTTTTTTCCGTCCTATGTTAGACCTCTTTTCTTTCTTTCTTTCTTTCTTTCTTTCTTTCTTTCTTTCTTTCTATATTATTTAATCCCATGGATGTGCTCTTTCTTTTCCAAATACACGAAGTAAATGAACAGAAGAACAGCCTTTGCGAGAAATAAAAAAAAGAAAAAAATTATTAAGAAGGTGTGGAGGGCCATGGTAACTTACGTCCTGAAGGGACACAGCACATAATTATTTCACATTTAACGTGAAATAGAAAATTTATTATTTTTTTAAAGAAAATAATAAACGAACTGAGATCGAGGCATTTCATACAACGAATTTATCTAAATTTAACCTTTGTTACAATAACTTCTATAAGTCTCTTAACTGACGCAAACTAAAATAATAACTAAAACATGAAGCAGGAGTTTATTCTATAACCTGTAATGTTTGACACAAGAAATACATAGGTGAGACATCAAAAAATTAAATTAAATTATTTTATTAACACAAAAATAATATTTTGTAGAACAACGCACGCCTAGTAATAGTCGCTCACTGTAATGAGTTTGACAACAAACTTTTAAAAAAAATGCCACTTTAATAAAAATGGATAAAAGTTTACTAAGACAAAAATGAATAGAAAGTGCATTGATTACTAAAATACGCGCAATAAAATTGCGTACAGAAAGAAAGAAAATGTCAAACTTCTAATTTATGAAATGATCCAGTGGTGAATATTAATCAGTTTGATGAACCATCATAGAGTTAAAAAAAAAAAAAAAAAAAAAAAAAGCTAATACTTAGTTGTCAGGCTGTGGATTTTTGGGTCCCGCCTGAATGTACCTGCTCACTCAATGTTTAATACTTATCTATCTATTAATCTATCTATTAATCTTAGTTTTTGTTTTTTTTCATACGTTTAAGACGTGTAACATAATTTGTACATAAAGATCACATTGTCAAGGGCGATTATTTCTTGCTCGTCTTTGGCCGGATCAGAGGATGAAAATCTTCTTTTAAAACTTTTAGATCAACCACTCATTATCCGGGCTCTAATGAAATCAAAGGGTTTCATTCACCGGATATGAAGTTCATGTTAGTCATCAGGAGATCAGAAAAAAAATATGCAGAATTAGTATGAACTAATGAGTCCTTTGGGGAAGAAAGGAAATTGTTGCAGAATGAAATATCCTTGGAAGCCAAATTGCAGAGGTGGTTGCGAAAGCTTATAAGAAATTAGCAGCTTTTCTTTGATTTCTGACAATGGTCAACAACTACAGGGTTCATGATATCAGAAGCTTGAACAGATTTATTTTGCCTTGCTTTTCTTTCTTTCTTTCTTTCTTTCTTTCTTTCTTTCTTTCTTTCTTTCTTTAATCCCATGACTGTGCTCTTTCTTTTCCAATCAAGATTATTATTATTATTACAGAATTCTATCCGCGTGAACTGTTGTAGTGTTTAGCTTTTAGATCCGTGACTCCTACTCCCCTTCGTTAGTGAGTTGCTATATTTTTTTCTTGGTTTCCTACCTTTATTCCCACCATTTTATTTGACTGGCATAAAAAAGGCATCACAAGGCATGCAATGAGGACATAACTAACTAAAATAATGATGTTTTGCTTTGGTTGCTTCATAAGTATTGCTATTTAGAAAAGAACAACAGGTTTCTTTTGCAGTCTTTTCTGCAGTCAAACAATATCTATCTATCTATCTATCTATCTATCTATCTATCTATCTCGATTTGTTTACCTCGATACATCTATTGCATTCAGTTCATCATACTTCTTTTCTTTCTTCTTTCTTTCTCTCAACCTGTTCCTTATCTATCTATCTATCTATCTATATCTATCTATCTATCTATCTATCTATTGATCCTTCTTTCTTTTTCTTATTGATTCTTTCTTTCTTGCTTTCTTTCTTTCTCTAAGTCTGTTCCTTATTTATCTTTCTCAATTTGTACATCTATTTCAGTCATTTCATCTGGCATCTTTTTTCTTTTTTTCTCTCAACCTGTTCTTTTTACATCTATTTCAGTCATTTCATCTATCTATCTGTTTTCCTTTCTTTTTTTCTTTCTTTCAACTTTCTTTTCAACCAGTTATCTATCTATCTATCTATCTATCTATCTATCTATCTATCTGTTGATCTATCTATTTTCATTTTATTCTTTCTTTTTTTCTTTTCTTTCTTTCTTTCTTTCTTTCTTTCTTTCTTTCTTTCAACTCCTTTTTCATCTATCATCTATCTATCTATCTATCTATCTATCTATCTATCTATCTAATTTTATCTTCATTGATTTTTTCTTTTCTTTCTTTCAGTATTTTAATTTATCTATCTTTCAATCAGTTCCATTATCTATCTTCTTTTTTCTATTTTAATTTTCTTTCTTTCTTTCAATCAGTTCCTATCTATCTATCTATCTATCTATCTATCTATCTATCTATCTATTTCTATCTATCTCGATTTGTTTTACCTCGATACATCTATTGCATTCAGTTCATCATACTTCTTTCTTTCTTCTTTCTTTCTCTCAACCTGTTCCTTATCTATCTATCTATCTATCTATCTATCTATCTATCTATCTATTGATCCTTCTTTCTATCTTATTGATTTTTCTTTTTCTTTCTTTTTAAGTCTGTTCCTTATTTATCTTTCTCAATTTGTACATCTATTTCAGTCATTTCATCTGGCATCTTTCCTTTCTTTTTTCTCTCAACCTGTTCCTTATCTATCTATCTATCTATCTATCTATCTATCTATCTATCTGTTTTCTTTCTTTTTTCTTTCTTTCTTTCTTTCTTTCTTTCTTTCTTTCTTTCAACCAGTTCATCTATCTATCTATCTATCTATCTATCTATCTATCTATCTGTTGATCTTTCTATTTTCATTTTCATTCTTTCTTTTTCTTTCTTTCTTTCTTTCTTTCTTTCTTTCTTTCTTTCTTTCTTTCAGCCTTTTCCTTTATCTATCTATCTATCTATCTATCTATCTATCTATCTATCATCTAATTTTTCATTCTTCATTTCTTTCTTGCTTTCTTTCTTTCTCTCAGTCTGTTCATCTATCTATCTATCTATCTATCTATCTATCTATTTTATTTTCTATCTTTCAATCTATCTATCTATCTATCTATCTATCTATCTATCTCGATTTGTTTACCTCGATACATCTTTGCATTCAGTTCATTTCAACCTGTTATTTATCTATCTATCTATCTATCTATATCTATTATCTATCTATCTATTGATCCTTCTTTTCTTTTTCTTATTGATTCTTTCTTTCTTGCTTTTCTTTTTTTCTCTAATCAATTTGTACATCTATTTCATCTGGCTTTTCCTTTTTTTTTCTCTCAACCTATCTATCTATCTATCTATCTATCTATCTATCTATCTATCTATCTATCTATCTATCTATCTATTTTTTTTCTTTCTTTCTTTCTTTCTTTCTTTCTTTCTTTCTTTCTTTCTTTCTTTTTTCAACCAGTTCATCTATCTGTCTATCTATCTATCTATCTATCATCTATCTATCTATCTATCTGTTAATCTTTTATTTTATTTTCATTTTTCTTTCTTTTTTCTTTCTTTTTCTTTCTTTCTGTCTTTCTTTCTTTCTTTCAGCCTTTTTCCTTTATCTATCTATCTATCTATCTATCTATCTATCTATCTATCTAATTTTTCATTCTATCTATCTATCATTTTCAGCAATTCATCTATCTATCTATCTATCTATCTATCTATCTATCTGTTGATCTTTCTTTCTATTTTAATTTTCTTTCTTTCTTTCAATCAGTTCCATTATCTATCTATCTATCTATCTAATCTATCTCTTTTTTCTTTCTTTTTTTCTTTTCTTTCTTTTTTTGAGGAAAGGTTTCTTTTCAAAGAACTATCTATCTATCATATCTATCTATCATCATTTAAAATCTTTCTTTCTTTCTTTGATTGTTCCTTTATTTATCTAATCTATTATCTAGGATTATTTTTAATTATCAGGATGAGAGTACCACTAAGCAAGGGGTGAAAGAGGTTTAAAAAGACTGTTCTACTGTCGTGAGGAAAGGTTAAAACGAAGAACAGAGACCACGACATCAGAAAATGTTGATTGATTTAAATTTTTGAAGATTATAATTATCAGGGAAGCAAGTAAAGAGGGAGTTCCACTGTCTATCTATCTGTTGGAATCTATCTATCTATCTATCTATCTATCTATCTATCTATCTCAATTTGTTCTCATATATACATATATTCTTCGTCCGTTCGTTCGTTCTTTCTTTTTTCTTTCTTTCAGCCTTTTCCCTATCTATCTATCTATCTATCTATCTATCTATCTATCTATCTATCTATCTATCTATCTATCTATCTATCTTGTTCACCAGACAACTGTATTACAATAGAAATTGATATGAAACAATTATGCTTGTACCATTTCTCTGTATTTCGTTTTCTATTGGTTGGTTATTTGAATTTCCGATATACCATCAACCAATCCCGCGAACCCAAATTTTTTCATAATTTTTCCTTCGACCTAAATCAAATTGTATTAATACTTTTCATGTTAACCTTTCTATAGTAATTACCGTCAATGACATTTTCCCATATTTTTAAATTGTTATCAAATTTACAAATATTTTTCGATTTAGAATGTAAAATTTAAATATGTAACTAAAAGTAATACACAAAACCATAATTAAGAGGAAATAGGATTTTGGAAACATTTTTGCTCAAAGACAGAAGCTGGTTCGTGCTGTATTGTTTTAGCATTATTAGATGTCAAAACGAAAGGGATAATCCATTTTGTTCACCCAGTACATGTTTCGGGGAAAGGTCTGTAATGTAATCCTGATAGTTCATCTCCACTTTCGTCACTTTCTCTCTGTCGTGTTGTTGCTTCCGTCTGTCTTTTTATAGCAACAGTTCTGATGAGTCTTGACAGCATGCATTTAAACATTCTACTAGGTTGGCAACTAGGTCTCGCTGTTTTACTGTTGAAAACAGTTTCTACTATTCTAACAGTTTTTTTTTCCTGGTACGTCTCGCCTGTGGAACTCCCGTGCGATTTCTTCCTTCCCTGAAAAGCTCAAATCTCGAAAGATTTAAATGCAGAAGCGTCAATAGCCATCTTCTGTCCTCTTTTATTGTGTTTTCTCCACCTCTTCTCACTAAAGTCGTCTTATTCCCCTTCACTCCCTGTAATCACACCCACTCTATCTTAGGGGCATTGTTGCTTTGCTTGGGGTGAAATGGTTAAACAAAAACTCAAAATAAAGTTACCATTCAAATGTTCATGATGGCTGCGGTGTGATATGAGTGGAACGAAGATATATATATATATATATATATATATATATATATATATATATATATATATTCCCACATACTTATTCACAATTTAAAAAAGGATTACTAGAACCTCTATTTAGACAAAAAGACATTTTCGATAAATCACCCATAAATGCAAAGAAACAATCACCTAACCTATCAGCTGTCCTCACCTCTACCAAATATCAAAACAATACAAACCAGTCAGGAAATTACAAATGTAACAAACTTCGTTGCTTAGTTTGCAAACACTTAATAATAGATAATGTATTTTTTGTACCCAACACCAAGATACACCCACCTCGCCTCACCTGTCATAGCCATAACATCATCTACTATTTATTCTGCACCATATGTCTCAATAGTGGTTATGTTGGTAAATCTGGAAATAATTTTAGATTTCGCTTGAACAATCATAAACAAACCATACGTCAAAACAATCCTTATTCCCCCATAGCTGAACACTTTAATAAATCAGGACACTCATTAGAAAACTGTAAATGTTTATTGATAGATTCTGATTTCAGTTCCACATACACACGCAGAAAAAAAAGAAAATACTGGATTTTAAAATTAAATACATATAAACTAGGGTTAAATAAAGACTTGGGTATTTTAAATCTTCATAAATATTTCAATAGTCAAACATTTTTATACATATTGTTAAAATTAAACAACATCTAAAATATTATTACAGTTAGATTTACGTTAAAAATATTCGAACACAGTGGCGTTCCATATCACGTGACGTCTGCATCTCGCGATGGACGCTACTTGTAACAAACCTCTAAAAATAGTTATTTCTGAAGAAAGATCGAGGTCGATCTTAAATATCAAATATAAATACATACTTTCATAAAAAGCATTAACATTTTTTAAATTTGAAACTTTATATATATATATATATATATATATATATATATATATATATAAACCCTTTCGTTATTTGTTATCTACCCTTCGTATTTTTACTACATAACGTCAGTTTATGAACCAGTAACAGACTTTTACGGAACAATTTTGGTATGCTTTTAAATATTTACTTTTCAAGTGGACGGTGGAAAATTTCTCCATGTGAAAGTGGATGATGATGCAAAAAGGTTGGGAAATCTAGCCACAGATGATGAATACAAGAAAAAAAGAAGAGAGGTGCGCTGGCGTATTTTTGCAGCTTGGATATACTAATGTTCTTGATCAGTTATTCAGTCACTTTATAACCACACCTGTTAACATTATATATATATATATATATATATATATGTAAAGAAATAATCATGCATAGAATCAATCAACAATATTAATGCGATTAATGGCGAAATCCCTTCGCTAGTAGAACATAATGTATGCATTAAAATACTGTTAATCCATTGAATGATGTGATCCTCATTTATAAAACTGTTGTCAGATGTTTCTAGTGTATATTTTTTTAAGTTAAGCAAGTACTTTCGAAGATCCATGTCTCCATCATCAGGCTGTAATTTTTTTCCTTTAAAGACGAAATAATTGTTTGTAGACCGAAAGATGTTTTTTAAGAATGTGCTATTTATTGACGGTTGTACAGTCTCGGAACGTGCGAGTCGCAACGCTAAAGTTCAAAATTTCAAGTGAGAAATTTTATATGTCTTTTGTAATATGGTAAATCCACGAATTCTTTTTTTACAAGTGTTTTTCAGTTAACATGATATGAACTAAGTATATAGTTCAATTAATATAGTGATATGTCTTAGTAGTTTTTTTTCTCAGGAATTTCATACTGCGGGATCAATTGTTTTTTATAAACATATTAAATTAGGCAGCATATATTTTATATATAAAGAAATAATCATACATAGAATCAATCAGCAATATTAATGCGATAATGGCGAAATCACTTCGCTAGTAGAACATAATGTATATACGCACACACACACGCATTTATTTTCATATATGCGTGTTTGTGTATGTATACACATATATGTGTTTGTGTGTATTAAAAGATGTCAGCTTTCAAAAGAATATCATAATGTAGACAAAGTAATTCTAATTACCTCCACTTCCTACAGATTTTTTTATTTATTGCTGTACGCTGATTTTCTTTTCAATTTCCCATATATATTTAGAAAGTATTGTGCTATTCGAGTATTTGCTATTTGTAAAGGATTTTTTATGTGTATAGTTTCCCTGTTTCCAGAGTCCTTCAGTTACTCGTATGTATATTTCGCTTCATAATTTGTTGATTTTACAGCACCTTAGTGTATTACATAGTTTAATGCCTTTCCTTTATACGGTTGATTTGTTGGTTGTTTTTCTGTCGGGATTTTTTGCTATTTATTAATAATAAGTAAAAATAAGTTAACTCACAAACTATAAAATAACTTCAAACAACTGTATTCGGATCGCACAGTTATTTTATTCAGTAGCCTCTAGAATAATTTGAAACATAGACGCTACTGCCAATTCAATAACGGCTAGGATAATACAATAGACCTAAACATAATGCACCATTGACAAGCATATATAAATAGTGGAGCCGTATCACAACACATATTGCCTTAAGATTGCGTTTAAGCTTAAAACTGTTGGCTATAGATGTCCAATTTTATATTTACATACGATCCATCCCTGACATCCTGTTCCTCGTCAATTATTTCGGGAAAAACTTTTCATTTTCAGGCGAATTTTTTTTGTTATAATATAGTAACTAAAAAACTTTGACACCTTGAAGTATTAGGGCGGTAGCTAACGCCTCTATCAGACGTATGAGTTTGACATTTGTACAGGTTTCAAGCTCAGAAAGAGCGTAAAAAGAATTAAGCTGGATGTATTAAATCCACTGTAGGGGATTTTTGAAACTTACATTTTGAACGTGTTGTAAAATTTCACTTCAGTTAATAAAGTCTACGCCACGGAAGGAGTTAACCCATAAATATAGCATTCCTTAAAACTATATTTTTATCACACACACACACACACACACACACACACACATATATATATATATATATATATATATATATATATGCGAGTGTGTGCGAGAGAGAGAGAGTAAAAAGTCATTAGAAAACGCAAAATTTTGCGAAGCGTTTCGTCCTCTGGGGCAATTTATGAAGCCAAATATAATGGTTTATTTTATGGCAATTGTTTATATGCAAAATCAACAAGGTCATTGTTATATTAAGACTTATAAATTTGATAACATTCATAAATATTAATCAGGTGGTTGACGAGCTCAATCAAAGCATGCGGAGGACAAAAAGTACTATAATTCAAAGACAGATGAAAGCGGGCAATATTCAAAAATTTAATTTATATATATATATATATATATATATATATATATATATATATATATATATTTAATTTAAAAAAACAGACCACTTTAAGTTTCCATGGAACCTTCAAGTGGTCTGTTTTTATTTAAATTATTTGCTCTGGGTTGAGCTCTCTGGATTTTATGCTCCTTGGGTTTACCCATACGGATTACCTAGTTTTTCATAAACTATATATATATATATATATATATATATATATATATATATATGCAGTAATTACTCTTTTATAAATGTCCCATTAAAGACGACTGACAAGGATTAAGCTTTTTATTCAATTTTTCTTGTGTTCATAGAAATCTTTACTTTTCTGGACGCAAAGTGTGTAAAAACTGTCCAGACGTTCTTTTAGTCATTATCAAGGATGACCTTACTTTTACTGCTTAACTGAATGTATGGGTTGTGTATATGTATCTAAAGTTTTGAACATTTGGACAATTTTATATATTTGTGTCCAGAAAAGAAAACACTTGTACGAACGAAAGAAAAATTAAACAGATATCTTAATCGCGGTTACTTGTCAGTCGTCTATAACGAAACATGAGAACATTAAACGGTTAGTAGTTCCAGAAATGGGGTTAGTAGCAATAATAATATATATATATGCAGTCTGGGAAATTCAGTATCGAAGTATGACTTCCTTCTGAGTCTACGTGCTCGCAACTGTGACTCCTACAAAGCGGTTACCTTACACTCTCAGTCTCTCACTCCCGGATATTCACCGGCAGCAGTACAAGTACACACTGGGCGAGTCCACTTGTATAAAAAAGGGGTGAACCCCTTAACATATATGTATATATAGATAATATTAGTGGTAAATATACACATACATATGCAATCATATATCTAAAATATATAAATATGTATACATACATGCATACACATACATATATATATGTATAAAAAAAAATTCCCAATGGATAGAATTCAGGTAGAACTCAATGTCCAGGACAGAGTAAGGATATAATAAAAAGGCGTAAACACTAATATTCCATGGTCATAATTTATTCCATTGGAATCGTAAATACGATCCAATTCATCAGACCTACAAATTCAAACTGATGAATTGGATCGTATATACGATTCCAATGGAATAAATTATATATATAAATTTATATTCTTTCAGTTAAATGTCATGTGATTTGTTATCTCCTCACTTCTTAAGTTCTGGTCTTATATTTTTTATAGTTCCTTCCTTCTTATATTTACTTTTTTCTATTCTCTGACACTCCCTGAAGTTTTCAGTTATATATATATATATATATATATATATATATATATATATATATATATATATATATATATATATATATATATATATTTGTAGGTCTGATGAATTGGATCGTATTTACGATTCCAATGGAATAAATTATGACCATGAATATGAGCCTTTATTATATATATATATATATTTATATATATATATATATATATATATATATATATATATATATAGGATTAATATGTGTTTCTTAGGCAGACTTTTCCGCCCACTCTTCAGGTGATATCAGCAATTCACAAGGTATTTAACCAGCAAAAAAACAAAAAAAAAATAACTGACGTGATGTCTGTGTGATAGACTGCCTTAGTTTTCTAAGAAAAGCAGGATGTAGACAAAGGAATTCTAGCCCTCCCCCACCCAGGTAACACGATACTTACTGAAATTAACTGGGGGGTTCGAAATTATATAAACCAAACAGTCATATAATATGAACTTCAAACAGTTTATTTGTATACACACCGACAGTTATATGATTGGCAGGTGTCAGCTATAAATACAGACTGATGTGGAGGTACATGGACTACACCTATTCACTAGGCCTATTGCCTACGCCTCTTGCCTAGCACTACGACGAGGACCAGTCCATTACGGTTACCTGCTAGATTGGCCTACCCGGTTACAGTAGTCAACAACCACTTTGCTACTTCGAACAAATATATCCCTTTCCGGGACATATCAGATTTGTTATTCTTTTTCGACGATCTTCAAATAAAGGGCGACTTTACAAATTGTAAAGCGAACTGACATGATATATATATATATATATATATATATATATATATATATATATATATATATATATATATATATATATATATATATGTATGTATAATTTGTAGTTATCGAGAATGTCGTACGCAAAAACTCAGCAACATATTCAGACCCCAAAACAAAAAGAATTTAAACAGACAGTCCTTGTTGGTTCTTTTAAAATCAATCTTATTTGTGCACACGCAAACACACACAAACATATATACATTTGTGTGTGTATATATATATATATACATTTGTGTGTGTATGCATATATATATATATATATATATATGTATATATATATATATAAGGTATATTTAGGCAGTAAATACTCATGCAAACAAGAACCACTGTGGTATCTGTGTGGTAGATACTTATTGAAATTGACTGAGGCGGTGTAAAATACATGAAAAAAAAAAGCAATATCATATGAACCTATCGGTTGTTGCTTATACACACATAGACACATAGAGACACACACAGACAAACACATACACACACGCATATATATGTTTGTGTGAGTGCTATTCAGGAAAAGAAAAACATCGACTTGTCATTGTGAGAATTTCTATCGTGCTTTGCATCATGGGAAGTCTTTGCGTCACGGGAATTTTTTTTTTTGTATTATTGCGAAAACACCGACCTCGGGGACAGTTGCTTTCTCAGCTCGAAGAAGAGACTTGCGATCAACTCGAGGAAGATTCTCCTCCGAGTATTAAGCAAATGTCGTGCAAGTGCCAAAGGATGAATGGAAAGATAACAGCGAGGTGCATTGTTGTATGAATAATGTATCAAGCACAAGAGCCGCCCTAGACGAACGTGATCTTTGATGACATGACGTTGAGCCTTGCTCTAGCTGTGGTGTTCGAAATTCCTATGTCTATCTCGATATATATTACTGTACATAGTAAAAGTCCTCAGCGACAAAATAACTAGAAAGTATTATCGCCCTGCAAATCCAAAGATGGTATCTATCTATCTATCTATCTATCTATCTATCTATCTATCTATCTATCTTTTCCTATCCATCTATCTATCTATTTATCTATCTATTTATCTATCTATCTATCTCAGTCTGTTTCTATCTATCTCGGTCAATTCCTATCTATCACAGTCTGTTCATATCTATCTATCTATCTATCTATCTATCTATCTATCTATCTATCTATCTTTCTATCTATCTATCTTTTCCTATCTATCTATCTATCTATCTATCTATCTATCTATCTTAGTCTGTACAGATATCTCTCAGCATGGTCATACCACTCCTCAACATAGCATCTAAGTAGCTAGCTATCGTAATTCCTCATGTATAATGCGCATTTTCTTTAAAAAATAATAAGCAGAGTTAGGGGTGCATCTTATGCACAGCTAAAAAAATCTTTAAAATATTGCTGTTTCACCGGTCGATTTCAAATGCGAAATGACAACTTACCACAAACATACGACAATTTGACACTAACATTCGGCGATAGTGACCCCATAAGGATCTCAAATGCAATCATATGTACCTAACAATAATCACAAATGCAAAATAAAATAAGAATTATCATAAAATTAAATTAGAATAATATTATTATATGTCTAACACCATTTTTTATATAGAGTAGGAAACGCTGACTGTAATGAAATTATAAGGTGTGATTACTAAATAAGGAGTGCGTATTATGCGTGAGTAGAAGCATTTTCCCACGCTTTCAGCACAATTTCATGAGTGTGTATTATGGAAGAAGGCATATTGTACATGGGGAATTACGATATCTATTCATCTATCTATCTATCTATCTATCTATCTATCTATATCTATAAAATCTGTACACACACATGCACACACACACACATATATATATATATATCTTTTTGTCTGTATACAATAAATATTCTGTGCTATTATCAATATTATTATTTTTGCTGTTTTTCATCTCTCGAATTTCTTTCATCGGCCTACTATCTATCTATCTATCTATCTATCTATCTATCTATCTATATATATATATATATATATATATATATAGGGTTTGAATGCCGGCCTTCTTCGCAAGCTCCAGGGTTATGGCATTACGGGTCGATTATATAACCTAATACGATCATTCCTGTCAAACCGTAAATTGAAGGTCGTTCACAACGGATTCTCCTCCAGTTCCTACCCCACGAACGCAGGTGTTCCTCAAGGCTCCATCCTAGGTTCCACTCTATTCCTTATCTACATAAACGACCTTCCTGACGCAATAACTTCCCAAGTTGGCATCTACGCGGATGACACCACAATTTATTCCTGCGTCAATAACAAATCTAGTCTCGTTGACAAAACTCGCTTGGCCGTGCGTCTCGAAAAGGACCTCCAATCGATTGTGAACTGGGGCATGAATTGGCTGGTCAACTTCAACGGTTCTCAGACAAAACTGCTCTCTATTAATCACCACAAAGATCCTTCCCTTCCCTCCATTAGAATGTCTGACGCTCAACTTCTCGAGAGCAACTCTCTGCGGCTTCTCGGTCTCACGTTGACTGCTGACCTGAGATGGAATAAATACATTGAGTCAATTGCCTCGTCCACTGCAAGGAAAGTTGGCTCCCTGAGCCGCGCTAGGAAGTTTTTCTCCCCGGAGTCGATCCTCCAGATCTACAAATCAACAATTCGCCCTTGCATGGAGCATTGCTGCCATATATTGTCTGGTGCCCCTTCTGTCTGCCTCGGGGTTCTTGATAGGCTCCAGAAGCGGATATGCAATGTAGTTGGCCCTGCCCTGGCGTCTCGACAACAGTCACTTTCTCACAGACGCGCCGTCGCCTCCCTCTGTCTGTTCTACAAATACTTCCATGGAAATTGCTCCGAGGAGCTGCATTCGCTGGTTCCCAGACGTCACGCGTTCCAGCGCCTCACGAGGCTGGCATCCCGCTCTCACCCCTTCACTGTCGAAACTCCTAAATATAGCCGTCTCTTCTACTCTAATAGCTACATGTCTGGCACCTCTCGCCTGTGGAACTACCTTCCCTATTCCTGTTTCCCTGTGAGCTATAATCTCCAGCTATTCAAGTGTAATGTCAATCGACATCTCCAGTTGCCTTGATCTAACCACTACCCTCATCCTTTCTTCTATCACTCCTATCTGATCTTGCTCTAAATTTTCTGTAATTGCGTCCTAGTGGCTTCCCGTCTTGCTTGGGGTGAAATGCTTAAAAAAATATATATAGATAGATATTTATTATAATTTTATCATATAGACAAAACCATTTTACTCACTACAAAATGCAACTTGGTTTCAGTGCATTTCAACTGCACTTCGACGGGTGAGAATCGAAAATGGTTATAGTGACTTTGTAGTAAGTGAAATGGTTTTGGCGATATGATAAAATTATAATAAATAAATAATTATCACTTTACTATCGGTATCGAACCCTCTTTTGGATTAATGCTGTGAACGTAGGAATTTATATATTAATTTCGTTCTCATCGAATATATATCTCTCTCTCTCTCTCTCTCTCTCTATATATATATATATATATATATATATATATAGATAGATAGATAGATAGATAGATAGATAAGAATGGGATTGTTAATAGCCCTGCGGAATCAGTTATAGATATATAGAGGTATATTTCAAATCTGAAATTCTGTTTTATACTACTCAATGACATTTGGTCCTCCTCTAATGTAAATTTAAAAACGTTTCCCCAGTAGAAAAGGATATTTTCTTTTGTTGTCTGATATTGGCTTGTAATCTCGGCTCTGATTACATTGTTACCTGCATCGTCGGAAGTCTACAGGACAGAAAGCAAGAAAGCGAAGAACTAGAAAAAATAGTGGAAAGAAAGAGAATATCTGAGAGGAAACAGAAGAGACCAAAATAAATGGAAAGAAGGCAGAAGGAAATAAAATCAAAGACAAACAAAACGTATTATTAGCGTTGCTTTGAAAAAAGAAGTTTAATAAATGCTGTAAACTAAGAAAAAAAAAAAGGTAGGAAATATATTTTAAAAAAATACGACGAACAAAATTCCGCTAAGTATTTTCCAAAAATACCATCAACATTCCAAAAATATTTAAAAAAAAAAAAGAAGCTTCACCTTACTATTTTTGGCTGCTCCTGCAGGACAAAAAAAGGCAGCAAGGAAAGAAAATATGTTTGATGGTTTGAACCGTTGAATACAGCAACCTTGCGTCTCCATCGAGGCTAAAAGGCAGGGACTATGGACTCTAATTCAGTATGCGTAGGTAATGTATGGACAAGTCTGTATAGAAAGTTCACCCCAGGCCGAATTCATTTTAAAGTCTGTATTTCCATGGAAAGCATTCTCTTGAGAAATGAGCGTATTTCTTTTTACAAAATACTGTGGCGTTCACGGAAATAGCAGTATGTACCTGTATTAAATTGTATATACATTAGTATATAAATATATATATATATATATATATATATATATATATATATATATATATATATATATATATATATATTTATATAAGATTTAAGAAGCATCAGATATTTTTATATCTAGTTCTCTATATTAAACATATTAAAATAATATTAAAAATAGGGTATTAATAATATTATTTGAAAAGATTACTTAAATTTTAAATATCAATTTTATTCCGACATAGATGTTTCTTGGTAAAATTTCCAGTCTTCAGGGTTTGTACTTTTAAACGCTATTTCTATTTTTTTTTTTCATTTTTTTTATTGAAAAAAAATTAAAAATCGGAAATACCGTTTCAAACCACAACCTCTGAAGCCTGGAAATTTTACCAAGAAAACATCGATGTAGATATTTAAAATAGATATTTCATAAGTTAATAAATCATTTTTATATATATATATATAATATATATATATATATATATATATATATATATATATATATATATATAGTTTAATTTCCAGATCAATTCTGTGGACAAGACTGATTGGTATAAAATGACAATATATAAATATACTATAAAGGTGATTTACATTAACCAGAAAAAATGGCTTAGACAGAAGCGTCATCTTTTTAAATTTGGATTTTGTAACGTAACTATAACAGCAAAAACATTTCGATTTCATTTTTGCCTTGAAAAAGTCGGAAGACGAAACGTGTCGGCAAAATCAAAGATTTTTTCCAATTGTAATTTTATATATATATATATATATATATATATATATATATATGTGTGTGTGTGTGTGTGTGTGTGTGTGTGTGTGTGTGTGTATGTATTATAACTTTAAACTTTATATTTTAATGGATACTCATATTTAAGTAGACGCCCCGTTTATACATACATGAAACAGTATATTTATTTATTTTCGTCTACCGGCCGGAATATGCTGGCTGTCAGGCGGTTCCTATTCGCCCATCCGCGTCCACCACCCACACGGCTCTGTGACACCTGCTCGCCAGTCTTCAAAATTAGGCTGGGCCATCACAGGCATCACCGTCACCGCCGACAGAGGAGAGAAAGGGAAAAAGGATAGAGGGTACTGTTCCTGATGCTTGGGTGCGATGGGGATGCGATGTCGACTACATTCTTCAACAATTCTGGCGGCGAAAACGATTCATCGTTGGGAAGCGATTGCTGTTCATACCACAGGTTGGCCGGGGAGCAGTGCTAGTAAAACAGTGTAGGCGAGAGGTATCGATGGTTGTGCTGACACTAAATCCAAAGTTTACGCGAACTGACCCGGTGAAAACTTCTGATCCCGCCAGAGTCCTCTTTCATAGCGACATCCGAAAACAATGCTCATGTGTGTGTTGAAGATGCACAGATCTGCCTAAAATGACGTCAGTAACCATTATTAGATAGCCATCGTAGCCGATTAATATACTTGGAAAACGAGTGGTCAGTAATTACAAACTCACACATATACACATACACGCAATGACTATTATGTAGCTTCTAATATATATATATATATATATATATATATATATATATATATTAAAACATTTTATGTTTAACGTTCTTTTTTATAGATACAAGTATTTAAGTAAATGCTCTGTTTATAATAAACAGTATTAAATAACATTTACCGGCCTGAATTCGACCTTGCCTACCGAACGCTCCTCTGTGGCTGAGTCGGTTAAGGCACGTCAGCGTAAATGACGATTCCGTATAGGATGCAGGTTCGAATCCTGTCAAAGGACGAATAGTTTCTATGAAAATTTCTCGGACATTCAGGCCGGTAAATGTTATTTAATACTGTTTATTATAAAACAGAGCATTTACTTAAATACTTGTATCTATAAAAAAGAACGTTAAATATAAAAATGTCTTTCATAAATAAATTGTCGGACTTTGTTCATTTTTTAATATATATATATATATATATATAAAATACGCATTCTTTTTCTCAGTTCTCAATGCCCTAAAGCAGGGATTTCTAAACTGGGTGATATCCCTCACTTTCAACCGTTGAAAGGACAATGAGCAACTGAACACTCTCTTTCACAATTCTCAATACCCTCAATCAGAATTTACCAAACTGGGTGCTATCGGTGGGCGATTTCAATTGTTGAATGAATAATGACCAACTGACCACACTCTTTCTCAACTCTCAGTACCCTAAAGCAGAGTTTATCAAACTGGGTGCTATCGTCCACCGTTGGGCAATTTCAACTTTTGAGTGAATGATGACCAACTGAAACACACACACACACACACACACACACACACACACACACACACATATATATATATATCTATATATAAGGTATTTGGTGTAGTTCAATTTACATTACATGAATCATTCATACATAAAACAGATATAGAAAGTAATGATATAAATGGCGAGAATACATTATTATAAATTTCTATTGCCATATTAGTACAAAAACGCACAATCTTAAAATTTAAAAATTCAACCTCAACGTTGCGACCGCACGCTCCCCCAAAATTTCTTACAATTAACAATAACACATTTCTAAAAACATTTTTTTGATTACATCTATTCTTTCGTTGTCCTGTTATTACCGAGAAGAAAAAAAACAAAAACAAGTCTATTTCCATACCTGATGATGTCTGTAGGACAGATGAAAGCTTGTAAAATACTAAAAAAGACCTTATGCCACTGGAATTTATAAACAGGGATCATAACATTCATCTACGGTTTCGGGGTTAATGTACTTTATTAAAATTGTTTGCGAAGATGTATTCTCGCCATTTATATCATTAACTTCTATATCTGTTTTATGTATGAATGATTCATGTAATACACACACACACACACACATATATATATATATATATATATATATATATATATATATATATATATATATATATATATATAACAAGAAGAAAAAATCACTGAATTTTTATTACTTGCTAGTATATAGAATTTTGATTTTATAACTACAAAGAAAAATTGTCTGATCTTTGTCAACACTTGCAACGGTGACTCTGACCAGAAAACTAACCATGGCTCTAAAACTAAATTATATATATTGTTTTGGAAGGTTAGGTTTGCTTTCATTTTTTCTTTAATACGGTAGTAGCAGTAGAAACAGCGTATTTGTTCCCTCCTTTTGGCATTTTTTACGTCATCATAAAGTCAGTTTATGAACCAGTAACAAACTTTTAACAAACAAATTTGCTATGCTTTTAATATTTACTATAGAGATCAGCGGTGGAAAGATTTTACATGAGAAGTTGGGTGATAACGCAAAAAAGGTTTACTTCATCATCTTGGAACCAGAAATTTGTCATTAGAAAACAATCTATCTGTAGATAAATGCATTGGGCCCCAAGGCGCAGGAAATATTGGAGTCGAACGCGGTGATCGCTGGTCTAAACGACAGATTTTATGTGGTCTGATTTCGCCGCCGGGGTATGTCAGGATGCTTAGTCGTGTGGAAAAAAAAAATCTGTGTGTGTTGAAGTATGCTTGAACGATAGAAACAGAAGCAAGCGATAAACAATAGATGGTTGACAAGAAATGATGACATTGACGAGTTGAGGGACACAAACAGATATTGACCCGGTTTCACGCGGATTTCACAAAAATTTGGCAAAAGTCCCTGGAGTGGTTTTTTCTTTTGTTTTTATATAAATAATATAAATATAATAATAAGTATTCAAAGCGATGTAGTCTTTCCTAAAATCTATTTACCTCGGTTTGTTTGTTTTTCTATCTATCTATCTATCTATCTATCTATCTATCTATCTATCTATCTCAGTCTGTTTCTATCTATCTATCTCAGTCTGTTTCTATCTATCTATCTATCTATCTATCTATCTATCTATCTATCTATCTCAGTCTGTTTCTATCTATCTATCTATCTATCTATCTATCTATCTATCTATCTATCTATCTATCACAGTCTGTTCATATCTATCTATCTATCTATCTATCTATCTCAGTCTGTTTCTATCTATCTATCTATCTATCTATCTATCTATCTATCTATCTATCACAGTCTGTTCATATCTATCTATCTATCTATCTATCTATCTATCTATCTATCTATCTATCTATCTATCCGCTCATTTCATTAATGTATTCATCTGGAATGTTTCTGTATAAATAATCTACAATCATATATCATTAATAAGTTTCAAAATATTATAAACGATATATATATATATATATATATATATATATATATATAAATGAATTATATATATATATATTTATATAAATGAATTATATATATATATATATAAATATATGTATTTATATAAATGAATTTATATATATATATATATATATATATATATATATATATATATATTATTATTATTAATAACTTTTACTCTATATATTAAATGCCAATGTCAGTGTGTAACTTTGTCACACTTTTTTAATTAAAAGGAGACAACATTTAATAGCTCATCACCTTTTTCTATATAATAATTACGAATGTAAGGGTGACACTGTGTTCCACTTTTTCTTCTTAAAGATCCTAGCCCAACATATCACATCATTTTGGAATCAGGCCGACTTCGCGAGCAAATTAAAAACAAGATTTCCAAGTTTTCATTGCTGCGATTGTTTCGGTGATTTTTTAAAATTTTACATCAAACTGTCTTTAAATTAAATGGTGGTAGAAGAATTATCGTTGAAACTTTTAAAATATAAGCTTAAATATTAATGCAATAGTTAAATGCAGCGATCAATTTTGAGTTCTTCTGCAGTTTAGTGTTGCCTATAGCATCTATTCCTCCCTACCTACTCTGATGAAGGCTCAGTCAAGAACCCTCCGCAGGAACTAGCTTAAATACCTCCAGGTAGGGTGGCTTTTAAGCTAGTTATATATATATATATATATATATATATATATATATGTATTACGAATAAATTTCAATAACATATTGTAAATATATATATATATATATATATATAAATTATATATATATTGTATATATATATATATATATATATATATATATATATAATTTAATGAAGATCAACGTGTTTTAGTGGACTCAGCAATTTTCAATCTGCTTGTATGAATCATCTTCAAGAAGCGAGAGCAAGATCTCAAAGGTCAGCCAATCTAAGAGTGATCTCATCCCACAATCCTCACACTTGATCCATATATGGCCTCCTTTGTAGATCACTAGGGGTCTTAAATGCCACTTAAGATTATCATACAAAATTTCATAACTGAATCAATAAACTGTCAGATCCTCATACATCGAAACCGACGGGAGAGTCAATTATATATATATATATATATATATATATATATATATATATATATATATATATATATATATACTAATTTAAAAAATATCGTTCTATCGCTACGCAGGAATTACCATGTTTCAAAAACAGAAACTAAAACTTCAAATTCAATTATAGAATTATGAAATAGAATTAGGGACTTTAATTTAATTCTATAATGGAATTTTGAGTTTTTAGTTTTTGTTTTTGAAATATGGTAATTCCTGTGTAGCGATGGAACCATATTTTTTAATTAGAAAATTTATAATATTTATGCTGTGTACATTTGCTTTGAGCACTCAATGTTTTGTAAAAAATAAAAAAAAAATAAGTATAGTTTTCCTCGTCTGAACGCTCATAAATATTCATCAGGTTAACTGAAAGGTTTATGTCTTAAAACCTAGATTACGTTATGCAGCATCTTCGAAAGGTAATTTTTAAAGAATATTACTTTTTCTATCATGTGACGTGGTGTTACGGTGGATAGCGTCTCAGAATGATAAATCTGAGAGCCGAGTTCGAATTCGAGCCGGGTTCGTTACATTCACTTATGTACAAATATTTCTGAGAAAGGTATGAATCCATCTCTTCTACCTGTGAGTGAATAGCAGAACAGATTGGGCTATATAGCCTTGTGTGGCAACCGGTTAGTGTGAAGAACTGTGAGTTAAAAGCTAATTATAAAGATATACTAAATTCGCGTGTTGGGTAAGACCAATAAACTACATCCGACAGCAAGGTCTCTAATCAGAAGGTTTTTTGTTGTCTCAGGTCCATCCTGATCCGGGGTGGTAGTACCTATCAGGGTCCCAGCTATGGGCAAATAGTTGACGCCGAAACTAGGGAAAAACATTATGAAAGTTTAAGAAGAGGTTTTAATACCAACAATACATCTATATAAAAGATTATTACCAGCAATAAAGTTAAAAAAAAATAGCAGCAAGACATTTTTTGAAAAAAAAAATATATAACCAGCAATAAAAAAAAATTGTCGGCATTAAATAACCCATTTAGGTTAATATGCCGTAAAACAAAACAAACTAGACCAATATATACTGAGATAGATAGATAGATAGATAGATAGATAGATAGATAGATAGATAGATAGATAGATAAAAAATATTAACAACAATAAAAATCTTGTCGGCATTAAATAACCCATTGAGGTTGATATACCGTAAAACAAAACAAACCAAACCAATATATACTGAGATAGATAGATAGATAGATAGATAGATAGATAGATAAAAAATATTACCAACAATAAAAATATTGTCGGCATTAAATAACCCATTGAGGTTGATATGCTGTGAAACAAAACAAACCAAACCAATATATACTGAGATAGATAGATAGATACATAGATACATAGATAGATATTCCCAGGAATAAAAATCTTGTCGGCATTAAATAACCCATTGAGGATTGTAAAAACAAAAACAAACAAACCAAACCAATATAGATAGATAGATAGATAACCAATATAATCATAAAATAAAAACCAATATATACTGAGATAGATAGATAAATAGATAGATAGATAGATAGATAGATAGATAGATAGATAATATAACCAGCAATAAAAATCTTGTCGGTATTAAATAACCCATTGAGGTGTTGATATGCCGTAAAACAAACCAAACCAATCCTGAGTTAAAAACCTCGAACTATGTGTTAAATAACCCTCACCAAGCTTCAACTGGCCAAGATTGATGAGTATGGCTGCACCGCTGAAGGAAGGGTTAATCCAAGGAATGTAAAGGCCCTGAATCTGGATTTATATCGAATGACATTTCATTCCTGGCACTTTTATGTGCCGTGTCCTTTACCATTATCATCAATAATGTACCCTGTTAAACCATCCAGTGATAGAAGCCCATTAGGCAAATTGCTAAATGTTTGCTTCTGGTCCCTTTGATATGCCCTATAAGTGTCAAATTCACCAAGTTCACTTTCGTCATTATGTTTCCCAGAAATGGCAACTATCCTTTTCTGATTCTAACAAAGAGTGTATCTTCTGTTCCCATTTTCATTAAAACTTCCTCGTTTCTCTGATGTCCGTGATATTCTCAACATCCTGCTGTAGATCCCCAGCTCTGTTACTTAAAGTTGGCTCTTTATTCAATCGTTTTTAGCGATGTTTCAAGCTCTAGGTTTATTTAATGCCGATATCACAATATTTTGAAAACAATTTTAGGGCTAAATATATTTCGAAAGTAATTGCATGCTTTCAACTACAGATAAAATGCATTGTTGGTCATTCGGCAATAAAAGGTATTACTAGTCATTTTACATTAGAAATATATTGTTAGTATTTTACTATAAGTATGTATTGTTGTTAATTATACCATAAATAAGTACTTTTGGTAATTTTGCTATTTTTATATAAAAATGTATAGCTGATATTTTCTATAGAAATGTACTTTTATGCTTTTTTAGCATTGTGTTTATGAGGTTCACTATTTTACCATAGTTGGGGCCCTAAAAGATGCTATCACTCCGGGTCAGGGTGGACCTGGGAACAACTTTAAGAGTTCGGTTCATACTTCTCAAAACCTCGCGATTAGATGCCTTTCTGCCGGATGTAGTTTATCGTCATACCCAGGACTATATTGGACGACTGTATGTCTTATCTAGAATGATTCTCACAGGATTAAAACGGTCATTGTTTAGTCTACTGATATCTATTGTGTAATCTGTTGATGATCAATTACGACACGTAATATTGTGCTGAAACGGTTCTGTGATCTTTACGAGAGCTTAGAAATTGGAGCCACATGCCTGCATTTTATATCATTTAAACCAAAGAAGGACATAAAGTCATTAAGACGTAAGAGGTTACTTAATGTGACAGAATATAAGAAATAAATATTATTAAGGAGAGAGAAGAGTAAATTCACAGTAATTAAGAAGACATAAGATAACAATTGACATTCCATTTAAAAGTTTCAAGATTAAATTGACTGGAAAGAAAGAAGACGGAAGAGTGTTCCACAATCGAGAAGTGCGATATGAGTAGCATAAAACTATAGAAAGTGTGAGGCATAAATTAACGGGAATTATGCAGACTGAAGATAACGATTGACACTGCATTTAAAGTAATTAAGTCGTTTTTTAATCATTTCACACAAAGCATTTCTACAAAGTGTGAGAGAATATAAGAAAAACAAAATATTATTAAGGAGACAGAACAATAAATTAACAGGAATTAAGAAAACGGGTATAATGATTGATATTGCATATACATTTTTGAAGGTCAAAGTTGACTGGAAAGCAATAAGCCAGAAGAGAGTTCCACAAGCGAGAAGTGCTCGAGAAGAAAATGTTAGCATAGAACTTACGGTTATATCTATCCTTTTCAAATGTAAGATGATGAGACCTAACTGCCAATCTAGTATTGCGCTTAAATTACATTTTGCATGAAACCGCGAATGACTCTTTACGTTTTCGGTAGACATGATTGCATTCGAACATACGCTTCTGAACAGCACTAATCTGGTAAAGTTTCGTTTAGGAAGATGGATTTTAAGGTACACTGCCACCAGCAAAAAAAACAACAACAACAAAAAAAAAACAAATAAAAAAAACGAAATGCAGAATAAATCTGAACAATGTAATAGCCTTTTCGATGATTATATTCTGTTATAGAACAAACAAAGAATTATCTTTAAAAATCGGCATCGCTTTGCGGAGAAGTTAATTTTAGTTTTCTTTTTTTATCTTGGAGACGTGGAAGATATGCCGTCTATATTCAAAGTTGATAGGTTTAAAATGTAACCGGATTAATAGGGTACCTTTTAGCATAAACCTAGTTTGTGGAAATTCTATATAACCACGAATATAATGTAATATAGCATGTAATTACCTATTCACATGTTAGGCGTGATTTTTAAAAGATTTTGACTTTTTACTTATTTAACAAATTTTATTTTATGCCATTACATTTTAAGGAAATTTAGGCAAGAATGAAAAACCTTTAAATCATGAAAATTCGCGTTTTATACTTGCATTAATTCAAGCTGTGTTATAATGGATTTCAAGCGATGAGGAATTAAACGTCACCGTTTCGGGTAGAAAGGCATTATGGGAAGAAAGGTAAGATTTTAGCTTAAATTTGTGAGCATAAATTACAGATTCAAGATGATAGAGAAACTAACCAGAAAAGAATTATAAAACAATTCTTAAGGAAGTGTTGCAAACAACAAAGAACCGAATGGGAATATTGAAGATCTTTTCAGAGCGATTCTCAATAAAGTGATTGCATTGGCATTCACTACCAAGCAAACAGATACATAAAACAAGTCACAACCGATATTCTATGGTATGACATTAATCCCGCTTTCTACGACATGACAATGTAAATGTCGTGTGAATCTAGGATGTAGTCGAATAAGGCTCTCGAAATAAGGAACATTTAGAGAGTCACTTTCGCCTACGTCCTTTCTTATTTGTAAACTTCGCTGACGCCAAGAGAACTTCTTTCAAGACTAAATTGTATTCTGTATGTTAAAAATACAACAGTTATCGGAGAAAATATTCAATTTGGAAGAACGGTGCAGTAATGGTTAGTGGCTCTGATTTAAGATTCGGAGAGCCGAGTTCTAATTCCAGTCAAATTCGTAACCTTCACTTACGTAACAATACCCGTCGGAAAGGTATGCATCCATCTCTTTTCCTCCTAGATCTGGGGAAAAAATGGCAAAACAGTCTGGATGGCAGCCATCATAGGAGAAGGCAAAAACTAGAAGATGATTAAGCACCCCTCGACCAAAAAAGAGCAAAAAAAAATCCATCTCTGAGAGGAGGGACAGGGTAACTTTAACATCAACTTTGCAAAGGAACCGGAATGCGATTGCACTGTTTTATCTTGAAAGGCATCATGAAACACAATAGTGAGATGGAGGAGAAGTAGTGACCATAGCAGCACCAAATACGCTAAAGGAATAAAATAAATAAATATTTAGTTTAAATCCCTGGCATTCACCTAGGCGGCCCGGGTTCGATTCCCGGCATGGGAACCAAACTTTTATAGGAGTAGGTAGGCTTTTCATAGGAGTAGGTAGGCTTTCCTACCGCCCGGTCCACACTACTCCCCCTTTTCTTGGACATGAGTAGAGGCTTACGCCTTGTTTCTTGTTTAGGAAGGGGTTCCCGGTACTCTCTCTCTCTCTCTCTGGCCTCTGTATCTCCAGTTGCGTTGATCTATCCACTACTCTTCTCCTCATTCTTTCTTCTATCACTCCTATCTGACCTTGCTCCAAATTTTCTGTAACCCCTTGCGTCCTAGTGGCTTTCCGCCTTGCTTGGGGTGAAACACTTAAAATAAAAAAAAATCCAAAAAGGAAGGCCGTTTCGGTTTATAATCTTTTCATGTTACCCAGGGGATTGTTCTCAGACAGAAAGGGAAATTATCCCACTTATTTCAAATTATGTGCATTTGATTGAACATAAATATATGTTTATTCAATGGCCGACCTAAAAGAATATTTCAACAAAATTTAAAAAAAACAAAAATAATAATTTTATTTATTATCAAATAACTTCAGAAAAAAGATCAATAAATTTACATAATTAACCGATATTTTAAGGCTTAATTTTTTTTCGTTTCTTTTATTTGTTTAAAAATTTATGATTGTATTGTTCAGTCCAGGCTGTTCACACAAAGTATGAAGGCAAATTATTAATTTAATGTTTTATATCAAACACATATGTGTGTGTGTGTTTGAGGTCATCTTGTAGGTTCATTAAATTGCACAAACACATGTTGGCTGCAAAAAGATGAAACGTCCAATGCCGTCGCTTGATACCATCCTCAAACCTCGGTTCATACATTCTCCTGTGTAGATATATAGCTGTCCACTCGTATTCAAGGATACCCATCTACTAGGGTGGCTAGCCGTCCTATCAGGCACATTTGTGTTTGTTGATTATACTGCAACGATGATGAGCAGACTAGAGTTACAGTTTCTGGGAAAGAGCGTCTTATCTAGCGTCTAGCCAATTTTCTTTCACAAGTCTTGGGCTAACCAGTGGTATGGTTTTCAGTCACTTTTCAATCCGTCAACAACATAAGTGAGATTGGAACCCTGGTCTCATGGTCAGAATCCAAAAGTTCTAACCACACAGTCACGTGCCCATTGTGTATATGTGTTGTTAGATAAATGCCACTTAACGTTTATTGACTGACTTCTTTCCGTGTGTGCCTTCATTGATAATTTTAGACCGACTTCACTTAGGAAGGCAGAGTCGCATTCATTACACGAGAGATGAAATTCTGTGGCAACATTTTCAGGTAAATTAACATAATGACTTTTACGAACATTTCTCTTGGGGTTTTCATACGCAACACAATACTGTTTCAAATATCACTTATTAATGTGCACTTTCCTCCAACAAGAAAGATCTAGATTATGGTTTTCCTAGACATTTAGCATGATGATGGACTGCTTTATATCGCAATTTCGGCTTGAGAGCTGTTTTTTTTTTACGTCAGTCAATTCAATATATTGAATCTGACTAGTGACCCTATCGTCCTTTGTCCTGATCTCATGACCACTCCATCGCAACCGGTGCTGGAATGCAAAAGATTAGAACTGCGTTTGATGATGTCAATGGCACTTGTGTACATTTACCACGGGATACCCCAATATACGACGAACACATTGTTATAAACTTACCAGCCTTTTCCTGTTTCTCCGGTAACTGATCCAGATATAACCTACATACAACAATGCAAGCCATAAAAAAGTCTATATTTCTGAAACCAGGTATTGAAATTATTTACACGATTTTTCGGACTGTTGTCCTCAGTTTCATTGCCGCATTCACGACGTTTCGGCTGTTGTAGGCACCGTCATTGCTTTTGATCATATAACCCCGTGAAAGGCAGTGAAGTCACTAAGACATAAGGGAAAAACTAAGGAAAAAAGAAACATTATTAAGCAGCGATAACAACAGAAATGTAATGAAGGAAAAAGTAGATGATAATTGATATTGCATTTAAATTAGCACGTAATTGAATGGAATGAACTCGACTGGAATTCGAACTCGACTCTCCAGTTCATCAATCCTAAGCGTAATCCATTGTTTCTCTTCAAGTCAGAAGAGTTGGATTCAGAACGTAGGCAACGGTATTAGCACATATGAGAAATTAATGATGTCTACCAAAATTCGAACTTGACTCTGCGATTGCTCAATCCAAGCCGCAATCAATTAAACCACTGTGGCCTTTCAGGCCAGGTGTTGGATTCATGCCTTTCCCAAGAATATTTGCATGTAAATAAATGTAATGAAATCGTCTGGAATTTGAACTCAGCTCTCTCATTCCTCAATCCGGACCTCTTCTCCATTATCCTCTTCATACCAGAAGATTTTAAGTCATACCTTTGCAACGGCATTAACACGTAAGAGAATGCAATGGTGTCGAACGGAATTCGAACTCGACTCTCCAATTCATCAATCCTAGGCGTTATCTAATAGTCCACTGGTCCTCTTCAGGCCAGAAGAGTTGGATTCATGCCTTTCCCATGGGTATTAGCGTGTAAGTGAATGTAATGACCTCGAGTGGAATTCGAACTCGACTCTTCCAATTTATCAATCCAAGCCGCAATCCATTACTACACTATGCCCCTTCAGATCAGAAGAGTTGGATTCATGCCTTTCCCATGGGTATTAACGTGTAAGTGAATGTAATGATCTCGACTGGAATTCGAACTCGACTCTTCCATTCATCAATCCAAGCCGCAATCTATTACTCTATCAAATTGGAAAGTAATATAAATTTTGTGTATCAGACAAATATGTGGCACAAGGCCAAAAGGTGATTACTGGGGAAAGTTGGTCTTCAGTCAGTCTTATCTTAAACTTATCTGGCCACAAAAACTAACCCAAAGAAACTAAAATATTCCTTGCACCAAAATAACACATTCTGGCTTATTCTTATTACACCCACCATCTAGAGGATGTTGCTGACGACGTGGGACTCAATATCAATGCCTATCGACCGTTTTTTAAAGTGAGGTTTTCCCTGTACAAGGTCAGAGGGGTACTCGAGATGGAGGGTTACTTTTATGAGACAGTTTATACGGATAAGAGGAGAATATAACGGTTAACTCAAAATTTATACAGGTTAAGATTGTAGTTATCAGGGAAAAATCCTCTTCGAAGTTTATTCCATAGAGCATGGTTCGCGAGAAGAAGCTTTTCGAGTGGAACTTATTTCTCACCGATGGAATACGAAGGTAATGTTGGTGATTTATTACAATCTAGGAAGCATGTTGTGTCCTAGCCTGAAGGTTTGTCCTGGCGCATCCAAGGAACTTTCCATCGAAAAATCATTCTTTTCTAACAAATACTCGGAGACGTTTTTGAATTCTTTTAAGATTAGAAAGAGATGACTTGGCAATTACCGCCAATATATATATATGACAATAATTCATTTTTGGCCCGGTCCAAGACTTATAAAGGTAGAAGATAGCCTGAGTGGTCAGGTAAATACTGGGGCGATACAGAGAACTGATCATTTTACCTGCATCTTTAGAGATGGATCTTATGTAATAGTTCTACTTGAGAGAGGGGGTGATTTTGAGGCCCAAGTTTCAACCAGCAAGGGTCAATAAAAATTACCTCAGGTGACTCAATAAAATCTGTGGAATCTTTTACATACCTAGGAATCGAGATAAATTCTACGGAAAAGGATGGGGAAATTCGCATAACTAAAGACTGGGTTGCCTTGAATACAATGAATGTCACCTGAAAATCTGGTTTGCCAGACAACCTCAAAAAGAACCTGTAGAGTCGGTTTTAATGTATAGTGTCACAGCTTGGACATTAACTAAAACCCTTGAGTCTAATTTAGATGGAATCTATACTTGGATAGTGAGAGCTATAATTAAGATCTCTTGGAAACAACATCCAAATAAATCACAGCACTATGGACCTATCTCTGATATTTCTACAATTTTACATGAAGGGAGATTGCGATTTGCCGGACAATGCTTGCGAACAAAACAAGAATTTGCGAGGGATCTACTGCACTGGCCAGGTAGTCATGGCCCAAGTCGGGCTGATCGCACAGTAATCACCTACATTGACCAACTATGTTATGACACAGAATGCTATCTTAAATGACTTTCTGATCTTGGGGAAGGCGCGTAATGGTTGGTGTGGTGGACTCATGAATGACCGATTTTGTTCGATGATGTGTACAGGGAAGCTTTCGGTTTATCCTTGATCTTGGTTTTTGAGGATGAACAGAGACTAAAGTAAAGAGTAAAGAAAAACATCTAGAATAAGAGAGCGTGAGAGAGAGAGAGAGAGAGAGAGAGAGAGAGAGAGAAGGAAAGATGAAAAGGCATATACACAATAGGAGAAAAAAAGCAGAAAAACTCGATACAGATTCAGTAAGAGAAAACTACAGAAAGAAAGAGAGAGAAAAATAGAGAGACGGATATAATAAATATAAAGAGACGGATATATATAAAAGAGAGGACCTATAGAGAGCTTTGTTTTGTACGACAGAAGCGTATGTAAAAAAAAGAAAAAGTAAATACAGAAAGATAAAATTACAGATATATATATATATATATATATATATATATAGAGAGAGAGAGAGAGAGGAGGAAAGGGAGAGAGGAAGAAGAGATATAGAAGAAGAGAGACTGAGACGGATATAATAAAATAGAATAAGTAGACAAATAGAAAGCTTTGTTTTGTACGGCAGAAGCGTATGTAAAAAAGAAGAAAAACTAGATACAGAAAGATAAAATTCCAGACACACACACATACACACACACACACACACAGAGAGAGAGAGAGAGTGAGAGAGAGGGAGAGAGAGAACGAGAGTGAAACGGATATAGAAAAGAGTAGACGAATTGAAAGCTTTGTACTGAACGAAAGAAACGTATATAAAAATGAAGAAAAACTAGATACAGAAAGATAAAACTACGGAGAGAGAGAGAGAGAGAGAGAGAGAGACAGAGACAGAGACAGAGAGAGGGAAAGAGAGAGAGGAGGAAGAGTTAAAGCTTTGTACTGAACGAAAGAAACGTATATAAAAATGAAGAAAAACTAGATACAGAAAGATAAAATTACAGAGAGAGAGAGAGAGAGACGGAGACAGAGAGAGGGAAAGAGAGAGAGAGAGTAGGAGGAAGAGATAAAGAAGAAGAGAGATTGAGACGGATATAATAAAATAGAAAATGTAGACAAATAGAAAGCTTTATACTGAACGAAAGAAGCGTATATAAAAAAGAAGAAAAACTAGATACAGAAAGATAAAACTACAGAGCAAGAGAAGAAGAGAGAGAGGGAGAGAGGATGGGGAAAGAGAGAGAGGAAAACAGACATAAAATAGAAAAGAACAGACAAAAAAAATTGGAAAGATCGGAAGAATCGTCTATAGAAAAACAGAAACAAACGAGATTGGAAAGAGAAAAGCTAACTATTACAGAAAAGTACACAATTACGACTGTATTAAGTTCGATCCTCAGCGGAAATATGGATGTCTATGAGTTTAAATTGCCAATTCTAGGGAAGTCCAGCGGCTACTGGCCGACTGCCGGTTTAAGAAATACGGTAGAAATGATTAAATCTCGGACTGTTATTGTCCAAGGTTAAATGTTATGTAAGATTTGGATAGAGATCATGTCGAGTCGGCTGGGGTCAAATAAAATTTGTTAATCTTCCTATTACTCTATCATCACTTGATTGTTTTTTCAGCTTCTCCAAAACAGAAAACCATATGTAGACGTAATCTGCATAAACATCCGCCTAGATAATCCTGTGTGAATGAGGCCCAAACCCAAACAAACAGTGGTGGGACTCTGCTTGCATTCCGAGTCAGTGAATATTGTCTCTAGAAATATATATTAATACATGTTTACATATTCATTTGACATAATGAAGTCCATCCGAGGACGAAACGTTTCTGCTAAGATAAGTTTTCTTTTTGTCCTTTTTGTTTTTATATTCATGAACATATAACGAGTGTAACAGCAAAATTGTCCAATTGTGAAATTAACGTTTCCAGCGTTGTATCTTAGAAATGATTAAATATATCTTACTGGAATTCTCCGAGGTTTTTTTTATAACACTATTGAACTCCACTTTCAGCGATAAGGATGTATAATTATTCTCGAAGCTTAACAGCATGATCGTGATGAAACCGATCACAAATGAAAATGACATATTCATTATTAATTAAACATAGCTAAGGATCGGAAGCTTATGAAGGATTGAATAAAATTTATATACATATAATATTTCCGGATCATTTCCGAACTTATTCAAGATCATCTTCGCCCTCTCTAATCTTTTCTGTTTCTGTCCTGGAGTTTTCAAATTGCCTCTAACCAACTCCTTAATCCTTAAGGACACATGACACAGTGGATAAAGGTATTGGTTAGATCCAGTGACAGGACCCAAAGAGTTATTCGTTCAATATCTGGTTAAGTTAGTGGAGAACTTGGAGAGGGAAATTAACAGGATATAACTGATAAATGACATCTATTAGACATAACACGTGGAAGTATAACAGTCTCCCCCAATGAGCGAAATAAAGGGTTCAGTTCGACATTCTCAACACCTGAAGAAGGCTGGAGCGTGCAACGGCCGAAACGTTGTGATAACTATGGCAACAAAGATGAGGGCAATAGTCCGAATAATGTAAATAGTGTAGATAATACCTCATCTCAGAAATATAGACAGATCATTTAAGGTGTATCTCGTTTTTTCTTCATTCATAGAGAGATTGTCCACCATACATTGTCATACAAGAGGATGGATGTCACGTAGGAATCCAGCATTTCTTTTATTTGCTTCTAACGATTTTCTGAAGAAGGCTGGAGCATACAGCGGCCGAAACGTTGTGATAAATATGGCAACAAATATGAGGATGATCGTCCGAATAATGTAAATAGTGAGGTTAATTGATACAGAAAGTACATCGACGGAAGAAAATGGTAAGAGAGAGAATACTTATAGTCAGAAGGAAGAAAACGCAGCTTAAATTACTAGGATTACTAATGAGCATTTTAAGGGTAAGAAAGAGAGGAAAAGGCAGCGAGATACTTATTTGACGAACTTGTGAGAATGGGTGTTGCATTAGCATGGTGGGATATGGAGAAAAACTGCAGAAAGCCACACGAGATAGGTACTTAGCGAGAGCCATTATCGCTTATCTCCTGAATGACAGAAAGAAGAAGAAGAAGAAGATTCGGAAGAAGAAGAAGAAGATTCGGAAGAAGAAGAAGAAGAAGAAGAAGATTCGGAAGAAGAAGAAGAAGAAGAAGAAGAAGATTCGGAAGAAGAAGAAGAAGAAGAAGAAAAAGATTCGGAAGAAGAAGAAGAAGAAGAAGAAGATTCGGAAGAAAAAGATTCGGAAGAAGAAGAAGAAGAAGAAGAAGAAGAAGAAGAAGAAGATTCGGAAGAAGATTCGGAAGAAGAAGATTCGGAAGAAGAAGAAGAAGAAGATTCGGAAGAAGAAGAAGAAGAAGATTCGGAAGAAGAAGAAGAAGAAGAAGAAGAAGAAGAAGAAGAAGAAGAAGAAGAAGAAGAAGAAAAAGATTCGGAAGAAGAAGAAGAAGAAGAAGATTCGGAAGAAAAAGATTCGGAAGAAGAAGAAGAAGAAGATTCGGAAGAAGAAGAAGAAGAAGAAGAAGAAGAAGAAGAAGAAGAAGAAGATTCGGAAGAAAAAGATTCGGAAGAAGAAGAATTTTCTGAATGTTTGTGCCATACAGAAGAAAGTTCCCATCATATTTTTATGACCAGAATCAATGATCTGTCTTTCGTGAAACTACAACATTCTCACAGACTTTCTATTGAAAGTGTTGGTATTTTCAGTTCAGCAAATATTGCCCCTGAGCCAAAAGCCTTCAAGCCTGATGCTGAGAATATAATGGATTGAACATGCATACAACTGAAAAGTTTTAAGGACACTTACACTCGGTTTTAGCGGTTGTTTTTATTTTGTTTACCCCTATGGGTTATTTAATGACAGAATCTAAATATTTTGGCTTCAACTACATATAAAATGCATTATTGATAATCCTGCTAAAAATATGTATTATTGGTAATTTTTTTAAAATTTAAAAATATGTTGATATTTTCATCCTAAAAATGTATTTTCATACGTTTTTTATACCTATTTCTATACCTAGTGTTTGTGAGCTCATTATTTGCCCATAGCTAGGATTCTAACAGGTGCTATCCTTCCGGGTCAGAGTGGACAAAAAGCTGTCAATATGGTTACACGCTCCTCTAAACCCTGAATCTCCTGACCAGAGGCCTTGCTGCTCGATGTAGTTCATCGTCATACCCAGGACTATTTACCAGGACTACTTACACTCAGAATAAGAAAAAGAAACCGAGAATATTTTTATGGTACCTAATGAAGAAAGAAATATTGGAGAATTTGTCATTCCCAGGACATATTAAAGGCAAATTAAACTGAGGGAATTAGTAACCTACCAAACAAACTTGTGTGAATCCATATCATTATAAGAAAAAGAAGAGATTATAAAAGACAAAAAAACTGAAAAGGATAGGATATTGTGAAGAGACGTGATTGTCTAAGTTCTAAACATACCCATCGTATAAGAAGAATCATATTTCTGTGTTGATTTCAGAAATGAAGAATTATCACTACAACGTTATTGTGATAATGACTTCCTGTGTGCATTCGGGTGTTTTGCTTTCCGTTCTGCTTGCTTGAAGTAACTATGATTCTCGTGGTCTGTTTTTCCTTTGTAAGAACCAGACGACTGTATTTTGAAGCAATGTGTGTAATACTATGACAACAGAAGTTTACATCATATTCAAGCTAAGATAGTTTATTCGAGCGATTAATACTTGTCACGTTGTTTTTTGCGTCTGTTAAGGAAGCGGAAAAGTTCATATGAACATTGAAAGTAGAAAAGAAATAATAAGATAACTAATTATAGAATGAAATGCGTTCATTTTATTAAAATAAAAACATTATGATACAGATATGGTTGAGTTCTCTGCTGATTTTTGCAGTGCATTTTTCGTGTCAAATTCGTTTTCTTCTTTTTTTCATTTTCTTTCCCGGGAATTTTCTTTCTTTCTTTCTTTCTTTCTTTCTTTCTTTCTTTCTTTCTTTCTTTACGTTCTTCTCATTTTCTTTCTTTCTTTCTTTCTTTCTTTCTTTACGTTCTTCTCATTTTCATTCTTTCTTTCTTTCTTTCTTTCTTTCTTTCTTTCTTTCTTTCTTTCTTTCTTTCTTTCTCTTCCCTTTTGTCTTTAATTTCTTTCTTTATTCTATCTTTCTTCAATTCTCATTTTCATTCTTTCTTTTATTCACTTTGCTTTTTTTTTTCTATTTTTCGTTTGAGTTTCAGTTTCTTTCTTTCTTTCCTTACTTCTCATTTCCATTATTTCGTTCACTCCCTTTATTCTTTCTTTCTTTCTTTCTTTCTTTCTTTCTTTCTTTCTTTCTTTCTTTCGCTTCTCCATCGTTTTCATTCTTACTTTCATTCCAATTCTTCTTTCTTTCTTTCTTTCTTTCTTTCTTTCTTTCTTTCTTTCTTTCTTTCTTTCTTTCTTTCGCTTCTCCATCGTTTTCATTCTTACTTTCATTCCAATTCTTCTTTCTTTCTTTCTTTCTTTCTTTCTTTTTTCTTTCTTTCTTTCTTTCTTTCGCTTCTCCATCGTTTTCATTCTTACTTTCATTCCAATTCTTCTTTCTTTCTTTCTTTCGCTTCTCCATCGTTTTCATTCTTACTTTCATTCCAATTCTTCTTTCTTTCTTTCTTTCTTTCTTTCTTTCTTCTTTCTTTCATTCTTTTCTTTCGCTTCTCCATCGTTTTTTTCATTCTTTCTTTCAATTCTTTTTTCTTTCTTTCTTTCTTTCCTTCTCCATCTTTTTTTCATTCTTACTTTCATTCCAATTCTTCTTTCTTTCTTTCTTTCTTTCTTTCTTTCTTTCTTTCTTTCTTTCTTTTCTTTCACTTCTCCATCGTTTTCATTCTTACTTTCATTCCAATTCTTCTTTCTTTCTTTCTTTCTTTCTTTCTTTCTTTCTTTCTTTCTTTCTTTCGCTTCTCAATCGTTTTCATTCTTACTTTCATTCCAATTCTTCTTTCTTTCTTTCTTTCTTTCTTTCTTTCATTCTTTTCTTTCGCTTCTCCATCGTTTTCATTCTTACTTTCATTCCAATTCTTCTTTCTTTCTTTCTTTCTTTCTTTCTTTCTTTCTTTCTTTCTTTCGCTTCTCCATCGTTTTCATTCTTACTTTCATTCCAATTCTTCTTTCTTTCTTTCTTTCTTTCTTTTTTTTTCTTTCTTTCTTTTTCTTTCGTTTTCATTCTTACTTTCATTCCAATTCTTCTTTCTTTCTTTCTTTCTTTCTCCATCCGTTTTCGTCTTTTTTTTAATTTCATTTCAATTCTTCTTTCTTTCTTTCTTTTCTTTCTTTCTTTCTTTTTCTTCTTCTTTCTTTCTTTCTTTCTTTCTTTCTTTTCTTTCGCTTCTCCATCGTTTTCATTCTTACTTTCATTCCAATTCTTCTTTCTTTCTTTCTTTCTTTCTTTCTTTTTTCTTTCTTTCTTTCTTTCTTTCTTTCGCTTCTCCATCGTTTTCATTCTTACTTTCATTCCAATTCTTCTTTCTTTCTTTCTTTCTTTCTTTCTTTCTTTCTTTCTTTCTTTCTTTCTTTCTTTCGCTTCTCCATCGTTTTCATTCTTACTTTCTTTTTTCTTCTTTCTTTCTTTTTCTTTCTTTCTTTCTTTCTTTCTTTCTTTCTTTCTTTCTTTCCTTCTCCATCGTTTTCATTCTTTTTTCATTCCAATTCTTCTTTCTTTCTTTCTTTTCTTTCTTTCTTTCTTTCTTTCTTTCCTTCTCCATCGTTTTCATTCTTACTTTCTTTCATTTCAATTCTTCTTTCTTTCTTTCTTTCTTTCTTTCTTTTCTTTCTTTCTTTCTTTCTTTCTTTCCTTCTCCATCTTTTTTCATTCTTACTTTCATTTCTTCTTTTCTTTCTTTCTTTCTTTCTTTCTTTCTTTCTTTCTTTCTTTCTTTCTTTTTTTCTTTCTTTCCTTCTCCATCGTTTTTTCTTTCTTTCTTTCTCTTTCCAATTCTTTCTTTCTTTTCTTTTCTTTTTCTTTCTTTCTTTTCGTTTTTTTTTTCTTTCTTTCTTTCTTTCTCCTTCTCATCGTTTTCATTCTTACTTTCATTTCAATTCTTCTTTCTTTTCTTTCTTTCTTTCTTTCTTTCTTTCTTTTCTTTTCTTTCTTTCTTTCTTTCCTTCTCCATCGTTTTCTTTTCTTTCTTTCTTTCATTCCAATTCTTCTTTCTTTCTTTCTTTCTTTCTTTCTTTCTTTCTTCTTTTCTTTCTTTCTTTCTTTTTTCTTTTTTTCTTTTCTTTCTCTTCTCAATCTTTTTTTTCTTTCTTCTTTCTTTTTCTTCTCTTTCTTCTTTCTTTCTTTCTTTCTTTCGCTTCTCCATCGTTTTCATTCTTACTTTCATTCCAATTCTTCTTTTTTCTTTCTTTCTTTCTTTCTTTCTTTCTTTCTTTCTTTCTTTCTTTCTTCTTCCATCGTTTTCATTCTTACTTTCATTTCCAATTCTTTTTTTCTTTCTTTCTTTTTCTTTCTTTCTTTCTTTTCTTTCTTTTGTTTTTCTTTCTTTCTTTCTTTTCCTTCTCCATCTTTTTTTCTTTCTTTCTTTTCATTTTTCAATTCTTCTTTCTTTTCTTTCTTTCTTTCTTTCTTTCTTTCTTTTTTTCTTTCTCTTTCTTTTCTTTTTCTTTTTTTCTTCTCCATCAATTTTCTTTCTTTCTTTCATTCCAATTTTCTTTCTTTTCTTTCTTTCTTTCTTTCTTTCTTTCTTTCTTTCTTTCTTTCTTTCTCCATCGTTTTTCATTCTTCCTTTCATTTCAATTCTTCTTTCTTTCTTTCTTTCTTTCTTTCTTTTCTTTCTTTCTTTCTTTCTTTCTTTCTTTCTTTTCCTTCTCAATCGTTTTCATTCTTACTTTTTCAATTCAATTCTTCTTTTCTTTCTTCTCTTTCTTCTCCATCGTTTTCATTCTTTCTTTTCATTTCCAATTCTTCTTTCTTTTCTTTCTTTTTTTTTTTTTTCTTTCTTTCTTTCTTTCTTTCTTTCCTTCTCCATCGTTTTCATTCTTACTTTCATTCTTTTCTTCTTTCTTTTTTTTCTTCTTTCAATTTTCTTTCTTTTCTTTCTTTCTTTCTTTCTTTCCTTCTCCATCGTTTTCATTCTTCTTTTTCATTCTTTTCTTTCTTTCTTTCTTTCTTTCTTTCTTCTTTCTTCCTCTTTTCTTTCTTTCTTTCTTTCTTTCTTCTTTTTTCATTTTTTTTCTTCTGTTCATTTCAATTTTCTTTCTTTCTTTCTTTCTTTCTTTCTTTCTTTTTTCTTTTTCTTCTTTACTTTCTTTCTTTTTTCTTCTTTCTTTTTTTTCTTTCTTTCTTTCTTTTTCTTTCTTTCTTTCATTTCTTTTCTTTCTTTTTTCTCCATCGTTTTCATTCTTTCTTTCTTTCTTTTTTTTTTCTTTTCTTTCTTTCTTTCTTTTTCTTTTCTTTCTTTCTTTCTTTCTTCTTTCTTCTTCATTTTTTTTCTTTCTTTTCTTTCTTTCTTTCTTTCTTTCTTTCTTTCTTTCTTTCTCGTCTCTTCTTTTTCATTCTTTCTTCTTTTTTCTTCTTTCTTTCTTTCTTTTTCTTTTTTCTTTTCTTCTTTTCTTTTTCTTTCTTTTCTTTTCCTTCTCCATCGTTTTCATTCTTACTTTCATTCCAATTCTTCTTTCTTTCTTTTCTTTTCTTTTTTCTTTTCTTTTTTTCTTTCTTTTCTTTTTTTTTTCCTTCTCTTCCATCGAATTTTCTTTTCTTACTTTCATTTCAATTCTTTCTTTCTTTCTTTCTTTTTCAATTTTCTTTCTTTCTTTCTTTCTTTCTTTCTTTTTCCTTCTCCATCTTTTTCATTCTTTCTTTCTTTCCAATTCTTCTTTTTTCTTTTTCTCTTTCTTTCTTTCTTTCTTTCTTTCTTTCTTTTTTTTCTTTTCTTTCTTTCTTTCTTTCCTTCTCTTTCGTTTTCATTCCTCTTTCGTCTCTTCTTTTTTCTTTCTTTCTTTCTTTCTTTCTTTTTTCTTTTCCTTTTCTTTCTTTCTTTCCTTCTCCATCGTTTTCTTTCTTCTTTCATTTCAATTCAATTCTTTCTTCTTTCTTTCTTTCTTTCTTTCTTTTTCTTTTTTCTTTCTTTTTTCTTTCTTTCTTTCTTTCTTTCTTTCTTTCTTTCTTTTCCTTCTCCATCTTTTTTTCATTCTTTCTTTCTTTCCTTCTTTTTTTTCTTTCTTTCTTTCTTTCTTTTTTTTCTTTTCATTCTTCTTTTTCTTTCTTCTTTCTTTCTTTCTTTTCTTTCTTTCTTTTCTCAATTTTTCTTTTTCTTTCTTTCTTTCTTTTTCTTTCTTTTCTTTCCATCGTTTTTTCATTCTTACTTTCATTTCCTTCTTCTTTTCTTTCTTTCTTTTTTTCTTCTTTCTTTCTTTCTTTCTTTCTTTCACTTCTCCATCTCTTTTTCATTCTTTCGTTTTTTTCATTTCCAATTCTTCTTTCTTTTCCTTTTCTTTCTTTCTTTCTTTCTTCTTCTTTTTTTCTTCTCAATCGTTTTCATTCTTACTTTCTTTCCAATTCTTCATCGATTTTCTTTCTTTCTTCTTTTCTTTTTTCTTTCTTTTTTTTTCTTCTCCATCGTTTTTCTTTCTTCTCTTTTCGATTCCAATTCTTTTTTTTTTCTTTCTTTCTTTCTTTCTTTCTTTTTCTTTCTTTTCTTTCTTTCCTTCTCCATCTTTTTTTCATTCTTACTTTCATTTCAATTCTTTTTTCTTTCTTTCTTTTTTCTTTCTTTCTTTTTTCTTTCTTTCTTTCTTTCTTTCTTCTCCATCGTTTTCATTCTTTTTTCTTTTTCCAATTCTTCTTTCTTTCTTTCTTTCTTTTCTTTCTTTTCATTCTTCTTTTTCTTTCTTTCTTTCTTTTTCTTTTCGTTTTTTTCTTTTTTCTTTCTTTCCATTCTTTTTTCTTCTCCATCGTTTTCATTCTTCTTTTTCAATTCTTCTTTCTTTCTTTCTTTCTTTTTTTTTTTCTCTTTCCTTCTCCATCGTTTTCATTCTTACTTTCATTCAATTCTTTCTTTCTTTCTTTTTTCTTTCTTTTTTTCTTTCTTTCTTTCTTTCTTTTATTTTCTTTCTTTCTTCTCCTTTCGTTTTCATTCTTACTTTCATTCCAATTCTTCTTTCTTTCTTTCTTTTCTTCTCCATCGTTTTCATTCTTTCTTTCATTTCAATTCTCTTTTTCTTTCTTTTCGTTTTTTCTTTTCTTTCTTTTTTTTTCTTTCTTTCTTTCTTTCTTTTTTCTTTTCCTTCTTTCCATCGTTTTCATTCTTCTTTCATTTCAATTTTCTTTCTTTCTTTTCTTTTCTTTCTTTTTACTTTCATTTTCTTTTTTCCTTCTCTTTCATTTTTCTTTCTTTTTTCAATTCTTCTTTCTTTTTTCTTTCGTTTTTGTTCTTTCTTTCCTTTCTTTCTTCTTTCTTCCTTTCGCTTCTCCATCTTTTTCATTCTTTTTTTTTCATTTCCAATTCTTCTTTCTTTCTTTCTTTCTTTTTTTTCCTTTTTTCTTTCTTTCTTTTTTTCTTTCCTTTTTTCCATCGTTTTTCATTCTTACTTTTATTCCAATTCTTTCTTTTTTCTTTCTTTCTTTCTTTCTTTCTTTCTTTCTTTCTTCTCATTCTTTTTTTTTTTCATTCTTTTTTTCTTTCTTCTTCTTTCTTTCTTTTTTTTTCTTTTTTTTTTCTTTTTTTTTCTTTTTTCTTTCTTACTTTTTTTTTTCTTTTCTTTCTTTCCTCTTCCATCGTTTTCATTCTTTCTTTTTCTTCTTCCAATTCTTCTTTCTTTTTTTTTTTTTCTTTTCTTCTCCATCGTTTTCATTCTTTCTTTCTCTTCCAATTCTTCTTTCTTTTTTTTTTCTTTCTTTTTCCTTCTCCATCGTTTTCTTTCTTCTTCTTCGTTTTCTTTTCTTTCTTTTCTTTCTTTTCTTTCTTTCGCTTTTCCATCGTTTTCATTCTTCCTTTCATTCTCTTTCTTTCTTTTTTTTTTCTTTCTTTTTTTTTTTCTTTCTTTTTTCTTTCTTCTCCTTCATTTTTTTTCATTCTTCTTTCATTCTTTTCTTCTTTCTTTCTTTCTTTCTTTCTTTCTTTTCTTTCTTTCTTTCTTTTTTTTCTTTCTTTTTTGTTCTTTCTTTCCTTCTCTTTCACGATTTCTTTTTTTCATTCTTTCTTTCTCTTCTTTTTCAATTCTTTCTTTCTTTTTTTCTTTCTTTCCTTCTCCATTTTTTTCATTCTTTCTTTCATTTCTTTTTTTCTTCTTTTTCTTTCTTTCTTTCTTTTTTCTTTCCATCTTTTCATTCTTTTTTCATTTCTTCTTTCTTCTTTTTTTTCTTTGCTTTTCTTTCTTTCTTTTTTTTCTTTCTTTCTTTCTTTCTTCTCCATCGTTTTTTCATTCTTACTTTCATTTCCAATTGTTCTTTCTTTTTCTTTCTTTTCTTTCTTTCTTCCTTTCTTTCTCGTCTTTCATTTTCTTTCTTTCTTTTCTTCTTTTGCAATTTTCTTTCTTTCTTCTCTTTCAATTCCAATTCTTCTTTCTTTCTTTCTTCTTTTCTTTCTTTCTTTCTTTTCATTTTTTTTTTCTTTCTTTCTTTTTTTTCTTCTTTCTTTCTTTCTTTCTTTCTTTCCTTCTTTCTTTCTTTTTTCTTTCTTTCTTTCTTTCTTCCAATTCTTTTTCTTTCTTTCTTTCTTTCCTTTCGTTTTCATTTCTTTCATTTCTTTCTTTTTTTCTTTTCTTTTTTTCTTTTCTTTCAATCGTTTTCATTCTTCTTTTCTTTCTTTCTTTCTTTCTTTCTTTCTCTTTCTTTCTTTCCTTCTCCATCAATTTTTCATTCTTTCCTTTCATTTCCAATTCTTCTTTCTTTCTTTCTTTCTTTCATTTCTTTCTTTTTTCTTTCTTTCTTTCTTTCTTTCTTTTCTTTTTTTCATCGTTTTCTTCTTTCATTCGTTTTCTTTTCTCTTCTTTCTTTCTCCATCGTTTTTCATTTTCTTTCTTTCAATTTTCTTTCTTTCTTTCTTTCTTTCTTTCGATTTTCTTCTTTCTTTCTCTTTCCTTTTCTTCTTTTCTTTCTTTCTTTCCTTTCATCGTTTTCTTTCTTTTTTCTTCTCTTTCTTTCTTTCTTTCTTTCTTTTCTTTCTTTCTTTTTCTTTCTTTCTTTCTTCTTTCCAATTTTCTTTCCTTTTCTTTCTTTCTTTCTCTTTCTTTCTCGTCTTTTCCTTCTTTTTCATTCTTTCTTTTCTTTCTTTCTTTTCAATTCTTTTTCTCTTTCTTTCTTTCTTTCTTTTTCCTTTCTTTCTTTCTCTTCTTTCTTTTTTTTCTTTCTTTCTTTTTTTCTTTCTTTCTCTTTCCATCGTTTTCATTCTTACTTTCATTCGTTTCTTCTTTCTTTTTCTTTTCTTTCTTTGCTTTCTTTCTTTCTTTCTTTCTTTCTTTCTTCTTTCTTTCTTTCTTTCTTCTTTTCTTTTTTCAATTCTTTCTTTTTTCCAATTCTTCTTTCTTTCTTCTTTCTTTCTTTCTTCTTTCTTCTTCGTTTTTTCTTTTCTTCTTTTCCTCTTTCTTTTTTCTTTTTTCTTTCTTTCTTTCGTTTTCTTTTCTTTTTTCTTTCATTCTTTCTTTTTTTTTCGTTCTTCTTTTTCTTCTTTTTTTTCTTTCTTTTGTTTTCTTTCCTTCTCCATCGTTTTCATTCTTTCTTTCTTTCATTTCCAATTCTTCTTTCTTTCTTTTTCTTTTTCTTTTTTCCTTCTCCATCGTTTTTTTGTTCTTTCTTCCTTTTTTTCACGATTCTTCTTTCTTTTCTTTCTTTCTTGCTTTCGTTTTTTTCTTTCTTTCTTTCTTTCTTTCTTTTCTTCTTTTTCTTTCTTCTCCATCGTTTTCTTTCCCTTCTTTCTTTTCAATTATTTCTTTTTCTTTCTTTCCTTCTCTTTCGTTTTCTCTTTCTTTCAATTTTTTCTTTCTTTCCATTTTTCATTCTTCTTTTTCAATTTTCTTTCTTTCTTTTCTTTCTCCATCTTTTCCTCTTCTCGTTTCTTTTCTTTTTTCTTTCTTTCTTTCTTTCTTTCTTTTCTTTCTTTCTTTCTTTCTTTTCTTTTTCTTTCTTTTTTTCTTTCCTTCTCCATCGTTTTCATTCTTACTTTCATTTCCAATTCTTCTTTCTTTCTTTCTTTTCTTTCTTTCTTTTCTTTTGTTTTCTTTCTTTCTTTCCTTCTCCATCGTTTTCATTCTTACTTTCTCTTCTTTTTCTTCTTTCTTTTTTTCTTTTCTTCTTTTTTTCTTCTCTTTCTTTTTTTTCTTTCTTTCTTTTCTTTCAATTCTTCTTTTTTTCTTTTTTTCTTTCTTTCTTTCTTTCTTTCTTTCTTTCTTTTCTTTCTTTTTTTTCCTTCTCCATCGTTTTCATTCTTACTTTCATTCCAATTCTTCTTTCTTTCTTTCTTTCTTTCTTACTTTCTTTCTTTCTTTCTTTCTTTCTTTCTTTCTTTCTTTCGCTTCTCAATCGTTTTCATTCTTACTTTCAATCCAATTCTTCATTCTTTCTTTTTCTTTCTTTTTTCTTTCTTTTCTTTCTTTCTTTTCTTTCTTTCTTTCTTTCTTTCTTTTTCTTTCTTTCTTTCTTCTCCATCGTTTTCATTCTTACTTTCATTTCCAATTCTTTCTTTCTTTCTTTCTTTCCTTTTCCATCGTTTTTTCTTTTTCTTTCTTTCTTTTTCTTTCTTCTTCTTTTCTTTTTTCTTTCTTTTTTTTCTTTTTCTTTCTTTCTTTCTTTTCTCTTCTCCATCGTTTTCATTCTCTTTCTTTCAATTCCAATTCTTCTTTCTTTCTTTCTTTCTTTCTTTTCTTTCTTTTTTCTTTCTTCTTTCTTTCTTTCTTTTCTTTCCTTCTCCTTTCTTTTTTCCTTCTTTTTACTTTCACCGTTTTCCAATTCTTCGATTTTCTTTCTTTCTTTCTTTCTTTCTTTTTTCTTTCTTTCTTTCTTTCTCTTTTCTTTTTCGTTTTCATTCTTTTTCTTTCCATTCTTTTCTATTCTTTCTTTCTTTTTTCTTTTTCTTTCTTTCTTTCTCTTTTCTTTCTTTTTCTTTCAATTTTTTTCTTTCTTTCAATTTTTCTTTCTTTCCTTCTCCATCGTTTTCATTCTTACTTTCATTCCAATTCTTCTTTCTTTCTTTCTTTCTTTTCTTTTCTCCATCGTTTTTATCTTTTCTTTCCTTCTCCATCTTCTTTCTTTCTTTCTTTCTTTTTCTTTCTTCTTTTCTTTCTTTTTCTTTTTTCTTTCCTTCTCCATCGTTTTCATTCTTACTTTCATTCCAATTCTTTTTTCTTTCTTTCTTTCTTTCATCGTTTTCATTCTTTCTTTCATTCCTTTCTTTCTTTCTTTCTTTCTTTCTTTCTTTCTTTCATTTTTCTTTTTTCTTTCCTTCTCCATCGTTTTCATTCTTGTTTTTCATTCCAATTCTTTCTTTCTTTCGTTTTCTTTCTTTTTCTTCTTTCTTTCTTTCTTTCTTTTTTCTTTCCTTCTCCATCGTTTTTCATTCTTACTTTCATTCCAATTCTTATTTCTTTTTCTTTCTTTTCTTTCTTTCTTTCTTTCTTTCTTTCGATTCTCCATCGTTTTCATTCTTACTTTCATTCCAATTCTTCTTTCTTTCTTTCTTTCTTTCTTTCTTTCGATTTTCTTATTCTTTTTCATTCCAATTTTTCTTTCTTTCTTTCTTTTCTTTCTTATTTTTCTTATTTTTCTTTCACTCTCCTTCATAATTCTCTCTTTATTTATTTCTATTACATCTCTACCATTTTATCCATTCTTTCATTCCCTTTCCTCTTCCTTTATTTCTTTTGTCTGCTATTTTCATTCTTTCTTCCACTATCCATTCTCTTTCTGTTTTCTTTCTTTCAACCCACACCAACCACTTTCTTTCTTTCTTTTTCCTCTTCATCTTTGCTTTTTTTATTTTCCTTGTCTCTTTATTTCACATATATAATTATTTTGAGCAAAATGTCTGAATCTTAAATCTATAAGTTTATACAATGTCAATACTGTAAATTGCATGCTTCTGCGTATTTTATTATCCTTTATTTAGATTGTTTAGAAAAGAAAGAAAGAAATTTACCTAGCCTCTGCTGAAATTGACACATTCTTTTTCTCCTATTTCCAAAATATTATTATAGACTATAATTTTATAAAGTGAAAAAAAAAAAAACTCACTAAAATAAGTTGTCAAACTTCCAAGTTTTCATATGAAATAAAAAAAAAGGACTTGGATCAAAAGAATCGAAATATAGAAAAACACAAGGCGTCAGTTTAACCTTTATCCTTCTGGGGTCATTTGAAGCCAACACCCTCTTTTGTATTTCTTTTTTATAGTAAAGTTCACCCTTTACGAGGCCCGAGTACTACTCGAGGATGGAGGGTTATGTTGGAAAGTGATTTGTGGAAGATAACGGTTAACCCAAGCCTTGAACAGGTTGTAGTGATCAGGAAACATCCTCTTGGAAGTCAGTTCCACAGGGCAGTGGTTCGCGGGAAGAGGCTGTTTGAGTGGAACTTACTTCTCACCGATGGAATACGGAGGGAATGTGGGTGTTTTGATACTATGTACGTGGCATGGCGCCGTTCATGCCGTTCTTGTCGTTCTTGCCGTGAAGGTTTTGATTAGCAGCACCAGGGAATATCTAAACTATAATCATAAACTATAACTTTGGAAAGTGATAACTTGATCGAAATACGAGCACCGGCTGAAAAGTTCATAGGCTTACCAAGATACTCTCATAGAATGTCAACAAATGAAGTTTATTTTTTAACATCGCCCCCCACCCCTTGCGCTTCATTCATCGGTGTCCTCGTGCGTCGATCCCATTGGTGAAGAAACTTTCATCCTGTTGGTCAAATAAAATATATGACGTCATCATCACTGCGATATTTGTTCCCACTTACGTGTTTTTTCATGTTGGACAGCATTTGGCGCCAAATCAGAAGAACAGGGAAGATGATCAACCAGTTCAAAAGCACAGTAACGTACAGCAGCCATTGAAACCAAGGATTTGTGGTCTAGGCCATTGTCCTCATGAAACAAGAACCTTTTTGTCAATTTTCCTGGACGTCTGGTCTTGATAACCTTAACTGATTCAGCAAGTTGGCATCGTACGCTTCATTTATACACGGACATTTGGCCGACGGGCATTTAACCGAATGGAAATTTGACCGACAGTTATTTTGCCGAACGGACATTTGGCCGACGGGCATTTAACCGAATGGACATTTAGCCGAAAATGTAATGGCGTATTTACATGTATGTCACACTCTTTATCGTAATGTGCTACATATATTTATATCTATTTCCTGTATTAATTTATAAGTTTTCGTTTTTTTGATAGACTTTTTTTTAAAAAAAAATCTATTCTGTATATATTATATTTTAATTCTAATATTACTATAAGATGATAAGTATTTTGAGAAAAAAGGACATTTCCCTGCAGTAAAAATTTTAAGCTTTTACGAGATGAAAGAGATTTCAATTTCGCTTTTAAATGTTCGTTATCTTAAAGGGATGAACTAGCTTTTATCTTACTGTTAAATATGAATTTAAATAATTAGGTACTACTTTTTACCCAAATACGCACAAATATTTAAAAAAAAAAATTCTAATTTCAATAAACAAATATTGAAATAAGAAACTTTTAAGTAATTTAATCACTTGACATTCAGTGGTAAATGTTAGTACTATTCTACCATATAATACTGCTAATTCAAATATTTAAAGTATTGTTTGTTACTATATTTACTTGTACTTTTTCGGTGAAATGTCCGTCGGCCAAATCTCAGTTCTGTCAAATTTCTGTCGGTCAAATTCCTATCGGCCAAATGTCTGCCGGCCAAAGGCCCGGCCACGTTCTCTATTAATGGTGTGGCCCCTTTGAAGGTAGTTAATAAGCACAATGCTTACTGCATCGCAATAAACGTCGGCCAACACATTCCCTGACAATGAAACAACCTTGCCCATCTTTGGATCAGGTAAAGCGAAGTGTTTCCACCGCATGGATAATCTCTTTGTGTCTGGCTCAAAGTGATGACTCCAGTACTCATCTTGTGTTAGGAAATGTTCATGGAAACCGGCTGGATCTGGTTCAATTAATGTCACATGCTCCTGTGACGTGAAGACATGGCACGCACTCAACAGAATCCTACGTCATGCTAAGTTCTTTCTGCAGGATATTCACAATTCTCTCACAAGATATGCTAATAGCATTGGTTATTTGGTTCATACTAAATCGCCGGTCAGCCATCACCATGCGGTAAACACATTCAATACTTTCTTCGGGGGTACCAGTTGCAGGACGTCTAGACCTTGGATCATCTTCAAGACTCTCCCTTCCCCTTACAAATGATTTCAAAATCTCTTTATTGCTGTTTAAAAATTCCAGAGATTATTCCTGTTTACAGATAGTGACATCTATCAGAAATTAAAATTTTATTATTACATTATTCCAAAATTTCAACACATCAGCAGATAGCTATTAATGTCAACAATTCAGCACAAGTTATTAATTTAAAAAATTTAGTAATTAATGTATAATTTTATCCATAACTACATATACAAGAATCTCATTTTTGATAAAAGTTAAGAAAAAATACTTATAAATAAATAAATACGTAAAAAATGCGTATGTTGTCGAAAATCACTTTTTCCACAGTATAGCTATTTGTGCTATATTATAATAGATTATTATAATAAATTAAAATAGATAATTATAATAAATTAAAATTTTTCAGTATTATTATTGTTTAGGTAATAACCTAAACAATAATAATACTGAAAAATTTTTTTTGAACATTAACGTATATTTAATCACGTCTTCCTAATAGCTGTCACGATCAGTTAATCAAAAGAAAAGTGCATTTAATTAAATTAAAAATGTACATTAAAAGAAACTACAATGTAGCCATTTTCCAAGTGTACCTTAGATGTGGCACAAAGCCGAAAATATGGGGCAACTAGTGAGGATCGAACTCACTACTCATTCGTAATTGTGTTAGCGAGACAAGCTTGCTAACCATTACACCGCCACGGGGCGCCCTTGTGATTTTCAAAGCGTAGCGGAGATGTAGCACAAGGCGGAAAATAGGGGGCACCCAGTGAGGATCGAAATCACTTCTCAGTCGTAATTATTCTAGCGAGACAAGCTCGCTAACCATTACACCACCGCGGGTGTCCAAAGAAACTACAACGTAAATAAATAACTGACGCCCAAACAACACAGACCTGGGTGTGACGATAAACTACATCCGGCAGCAAGGCCACTGATCGTGAGATTGGAGGTTTTGTGTAGCGTGGAACCAATTTTCAATTGAAGTTTCCTGGTTCACGCTGACTCGCGGTAGTAAGCACTTGTTAAGGTTCCAGATTCTGGCAAATAATTAACCCACAAACAAAAATAAAAAAAAAAGGAAAGTATTAAAATATATTTTTTTTAGTAAAATTACCAACAATACATATAGCAAAATGAAAATTTAAAGGCATACAATATCGGTCGAAATATTTAGATTTCGGCATTAAATAACCCATAAAGGTGTTGATATGCCGCGAAACAAACTGACCAACAATACATTATATCTGTAGATGAAGGCATACAATTGCGTTCAAAATATTTAGATTTTGGCATTAAATAACCCATACAGATGTCGATATGCCGCTAAACAAAATGACCAACAATACATTATATCTGTAGATGAAGGCATACAATTGCGTTCAAAATATTTAGATTTCGGCATTAAATAACCGATAGAGATGTCGATATGCCGCTAAGCAAAATCAATCAACGAACGAGACCACACTGAATTTCTAAATATTTCAATGTAGAAAAAAAGGAAATTTATAAAAATTATATTACTTGTTGGTAAGGTGAGTTTTTCTTTTAGTTTTATTGTCCCTATTACAGATATATTTTAGTTTTACCTGAAATGTCACACAAACACAGGCACAAACACACATACATACACACACACACACACACATATATATATATATATATATATATATATATATATATATATATATATAGATAAAGGAAAAGAAAAGAAAAGCAATGTTTGAGTGATAGATTGATTCGCCTTTTGCGTTTTCTCCACCCTGTTGTTGGTTTAAAACCGAAACATAACTGGATTGTAAAAATAATTCTTTTTTTTTTTTTTGCGGGTGAATATTACATTAAGATATTTTTTGAGCAGCAATTGTTTTTCCTAATGCGTTCTACTATTTAACCCATAACTGAGGGAAGGAATTGGATTCAAGTCTGTTTGTGTGTAAGAGAAATTCTGATTCCTAGGCGACGAAGCAAGGTAGAAAGGAAAGAAAATGTCAAAGTGGCTTATTCCATTTTCGGTCAAATTTTAGAAAATAGCAGGAAAATGAACTGGGTAAATGTTCTTCTACAAGCCATGTCTTTTCTGGACGTTACCATATCATGGTTCCCCGTATCTTTCTATCGTTTGTAACATTAAGTAATGTTTGTCTCTCTAATCATCACCCCTTTTAAGATTCTAAATATCAAAAGATGGACATAGAAGTCATAGAGATATTCTACTCATCGGCTTCGTTTTCAATGGGCCAGGTCCCTTCACATTGTACCTTCACAAATACACGTGAATTTTCATGTTTCTTCACAAATACACGTGAGTGATCTTGTTTCTTCACAAATACCTATCTTTTATCGTTCTTCCTATTTTTATGTTTTTCCATTATCCTTCCTCAATTCTCTTAAAAAATGTTATCTTTTTCTCTGTCTCGTTGGATATAAACATTTGCTTGCTGCATTACAATTACTACGACGGCCATTGATCCCATCCATCTATAAGTGCAGGATGGTATGGAAGGCAATATGTTTCCCATGCATTATGTCCCCTCTCTCCAGGTCGCTGATGGGTCCAAATGAACAGCAAGGGCCGTTACAGGTTGACACCAGCTGTCAGAACGAAGTTAAAATCACCGATGAAGTACCTTAGGGGGTTCAACTCTGAATTTTTAGCTGTGTAGTATAAGCTACGCCAGGGTTACATAGAGTTTTGAACTTTCTCATAGACCGTTTGCCACCCAAGGCTATAAAACATAGTCTGTACTGCTATTTAACCATAGCTGGTGAAGAAGAAGAGGATTCATACCTAAGGGTATTATCATGTAATTGAATGTAATGGATCCGTTTGGAATTCGAACTCGGCTCTCCGATTCCTCAATCCGAGCCGCTATCTACTACTTCGAGCCGCCTAAAGTGACAGGAATTGGCAGAGAGACGAAACTTATTGAGAGCTAGAAGGGATAGGGGTAAGTGGAGAGCCATGAACGCCTACGCCCTGAAAGGACTCCACGCATAAAAAGAAACATTAGGAAGCAATTTTTCTTTCAAACACCTTGTTATTAAAGACCATGGACGTTTAGTGTCCATTGAGTTTGACTATCTTTCTCCTTTTTTTTCGCGGCTGATGAACAAAAGTTACAATATATTTATAATGGCTGCTTTCGACTCTCATGAAGAGGTGTGTCAGAAGAAGAGGTTAATTTAACCTCCTGGATTAAATTGTTTTTGATGACAAGTTTATATCTTTCAGAGCCTTGAACTTTTATAATTTACAAGACACGGCTTAGGAGACGGTTTTAAACAGTAAACTGGTACATGTTTGAACGCTATCATATATTAGTACATCTTGATATATATATATATATATATATATATATATATATATATATATATATAATTTCTCTTCAAAACTTTTGTTGATATAAAAAATAAATTATAAATCGTTATCCTATATATATATATATATATATATATATATATATATATATATATATATATATAATTTCTCAAAACTTTTCCTTCGTATAAAAAATTATACATAGATATCCTATATATATATATATATATATATATATATATATATATATATATATATATATATATATATTTCTCCAAAACTTTTCTTGATATAAAGAAAAACATTATATATAGTTATATATATATTTTATATATATATATATATATATATATATATATATATATATATATATATATATGAAAACGGAGTCAACATTCTTCTCAAGCCCTCCTTTACAACGAACACATCGTCAGAAGAATATGTTGGTAAATGTTAAATTGACAGAATAACAATTTGCACTGCGAGAAAAGACAAAATATGTGGAAATATTTTGCTCTTTATATATTTCTTTTTCTCGCAGTGTGACTTCTTATTCTGTCAATTTAATATCTGCCACAATATTCTTCTGACGATGTGTTGGTTGAAAAGGATCCTTAAAGAAGAATGCTGTCCACCGCTTTCAAATATATATAGAAATATCTATACAGGGTCTTTCCACAATTTTGGAAACGAAATGATCAGACCATGGATCAGTGAAGATAGAGAAATGGAGATGACTTTTATTGAAAGGCAAAAATGATAACATTTTAGGATCTGCAACAATTTTGCCGCAAAATTGACCCCAAAAATGTAAAGAGAAGCCCTAGAAGTACATACACCAGATGTCCGCCATTTAGTTGAAGGTACTTTCGAATGCAAATTTGTTGACAAAGCGTGCAAATGCTTCCTGGTTGATCGCTTGAATGATGGCTGTCTTCAATGCAGCAATGTTACGAGGGTAGCTCTGGTATATGTTTTCCCTGAGGAAAACCCAGAGGAAGAAAATCGGGGGCGGGGCGGCTTTAGTCAGCCGCGTGAGTTTCTCATTCCACTTCTGTTTTGCGACTGATGAGACACTCGCCAAATTTTTCATTGATCCTTGCAATGGTAACATCACCAGTGTGAGGAGGAGCACTGGAACCATTGTTCTCCCCTCAGCAAGGTCCTCATGCTCCCCATAAAATAAAATAATTGTCGGACATTGTCCATTTCATAATGTGTGACGTCATTTGTTTACATTTGGATACGCAGCGAGCAGATATGAATGTACGAGCGGAAATCATGGAGAATTGTAGTTTAGTAAAAGTAAAATCGACCTTGCCAAACCGAAACGCTACACTGTAGCTAAATCGTAAAAGCACGTCAGGTTATATGAAGGTTCCGTATAGGATACTATAATGGATAATTTAATTTAATTTATAGTTTTCGTTCATGTTGGTCGATTGATTTTTCTATGTAGCGGCATATCAAACCCCCTCTTTCTCTTTCTCTCTCTCTCTCTCTCTCTCTCTCTCTCTATATATATATATATATATATATATATATATATATATATATATATATATATATATAGTTGGATTGATGTGAGTTTGTGACATCACAAACTCACATCAACCCAACAAATATATTAGCTCTATCTCTGATATTGAGCGCTTTCTAATAAATACCGCATATAATATAAATAATAATAATAATAATAATAATAATATATATATATATATATATATATATATATATATATATATATATATATATATATATATATATATATATACTTTTCACATATTTATATATATATATGTATGTATATGTATATGGAACAACGTGATTCATGAAAAGAGATTAATATGTAAGTTTGGACACATAGATGAAAACACAAGAAAAATATTCATACTATTAGTAGCTTTATGTGTGTGCGTGTGTGTGTGTGTGTTCGATCGCATGTATGTGTATGTCTTGGAGTGTATGTATGTCTGTGAGTTAAAATTTAGTCGTCGGCCAATCGGGGAGAAAGAAAATATTCAGCAACTTGTTAATAATACTATATTTCGGAGCGAATGGAAGAGAGAGAAAGAAAGGGCTATAATCGTGATTTTATTGTCCTAAAATTGCGCCACTTACTGGCTTCTTAGCAGACAAGGTACGGATAATTCCAGCAACATAAAGAAATGTCCTTAAGTTTATTTGCGTTTTTTCCCCCCATAAAACATTGTTTTATAATATATATTATGTTATGTTATATTATGTATAATATGCTTTATTTTTATGTAGTAAAACAAGAACAATAGAAACAAAATAAAGAATTTAACGAACGTCTTCAAGAAATCGTAGATTCATTAATAAATACGAAATAAAAATAAAAAATAAAATTGACAAAATTAATACAGATCATAGTTTAAAACAACCTCCATATGATCAAACATGTCACGGTATATAGTCACGTGACACCTAATGACATTTAATCACGACGTGAAATATAAAGAAAGGCGTAAATGTCGGATATAGCCCACGCCTATCTCCCTGACATTTTCCTGTCTTTCCAGTATCTGCCAAGATTTCCCGAATTCTCTGTTTCACTTGACAAAAGAAACCTTTTTCATTTTTTTTACTTTTTGTTCTTTTTTCCGACAAATATCTTCTGATAGTTCTATTTTCCAAAGACATTCCATCTTGTCGCAACCAGAAATGCGCCTGTGCATCAGGCTCTACCTGTCATTTTCCGGTCTGCATCACCCACGACTGTTATGCAAATTTATTAAACCCGCTGCTCCGTTTAGTTTAAGTGGCTACACCCTCCTCCGACAGCTTAAAGAGATTCAGGGACTTTTTTTTTTTTTTTTTTTTTTTTCCATTGTCTTTGTTGAACATCTCTGCGCCATGGTGACTAGTACTAGAGACATTTTTTTACATTAATAATTGACAACAGTCCAAAAGAATTTCTTACTTTCTTTCTTTCTTCCTTTTTTCTTTCTTTTTTTTTCTTTCTTTCTTTTCTTATCTTTCTTTCTTTCTTTTCTTTCTTTCTTTCTTTCTTTTCTTATCTTTCTTTCTTTCTTTCTTTTCTTATCTTTCTTTCTTTCTTTCTTTTCTTTCTTTCTTTCTTTCTTTTCTTATCTTTCTTTCTTTTTCTTTTTCTTTCTTTTCTTTCTTTCTTTTCTTTCTTTCTTTTCTAATCTTTCTTTCTTTCTTTCTTTCTTTCTTTCTTTCTTTCTATTCTTTCTTCGTCTGTACATCTATCCACTTACTTGTGCTTCATCAAGATCTATCCATCAAAATCTATCTCCCTATATATCTGTTTTAACACACACACACACACACACACACACACACACACACACATATATATATATATATATATATATATATATATGTATGTATGTAAAAAGTGTATATATATATATATATATATATTTATGCAATTTTATATATATATATAATTTATATATTATATATGCGCGGTACTTACTGGAAAGTGTTCAATGTGAGTGATAGAGGAGACATATTTAGTTGGACTGACGTGAGTTTGTGAACCTGGTTTTCATGCTCTCTAAGATTGGTGGGGCGAAGTATATGTAAAAATGTGCATTTATAAATATAAATATAGAGAGCGTGAAACCTAGGGTCTTAAATATCAATTATCATATATATATATATATATATATATATATATATATATATATATATATATATATATATAAAAAAAAACAAACCGCTTTTAAGGTTCCATTATAACAATTTATTTCACTAGAACCCTTTTAATGAACGCTGGATCATTAGATAGCACTTCCAGAAATGAAACGAAAGATGAAAAAAATATACGGATTACCAAGTTTTTTTAAATATATATATATATATATATATATATATATATATATATATATATATATATATATATATATATATATATATAGTGTGTGTGTGTGTGTGTGTGTGTGTGCCAGGTTTTTTAATTTTTTTCTCTTAGTATCTATCTATCTATCTATCTATCTATCTATCTATCCATCTATCTATCTATCTATTTGTCTATGATATCTATCTATCTATCTATCTATCTATCTATCTATTTATATATATATATATATATATATATATATATATATATATATATATAGTCTTTCGATATCTATCTATCTATCCATTTCGCCATATATATATATATATATATATGTGTGTGTGTGTGCGTGCGTGCGTGTGTATATGTATGTATATATGTATGTTTATGCGTCTGTCACCGTCTTTGGATATCTATCTATGTATCTATCTATCTATGGCAATTAACTCTTCCACATTTCTATTTCTTAATCTGTCCATATCTATCTATCTATCTATCTATCTATCTATCTATCTATCTATCTATCTATCTATCACATAATAGTCTCTACAGAATAATATTTAGACAGCTAGACTTGATTTTGTACTCATTTTATACTTGAGTTGTTTATATCTATCTTTCTCTAATCTTGGGAACATCCTGTATATGGGAGAGCTAACTGGATCATGAAGAAAGAAGTGGAAGTGTAGAAATACATCGTTAAGGCGCTCCAATATTTTTTTTACCAGAAAGACATGTCAATTCTCAAATTCTAAAGAAAAAGAATGTACGGAGATTCATAAACGACAACTTCCTGAAAGATACAGTATAAAAAGGACTGAAAAAAGCTGAAAGCGGCAGAAAGTGGTTCTACAGACGGACAATGAAAGTTCCATTGCCGGAACGAATAAGCAACAACGAAGTCTTAAAGAAAATGGCAGCAGAAAGAACGCTTCTACTCAAAATCAGGAAAAGACACCTGAAATATTTTGGACCCCAAATGAAGAAGAACTGCTTCAAAAACAGAATACTTACGGGGCATATTAGGTGTAAGTTCGTCAAGGGAAGTCAGCGAACAACTTAACTGATGAGATGGTATGAATGGATGTGGAAACGGGACGCAACAGTCAAAGAGAGATAAACTGTTAGACGTCGTACGAGATAGGAAGTTGTGAAGAGCCATAACCGCTCATGTCTTGAAAAGAAAAGACACAGAAAAAGACGATATGCATAATTATTATTAAACATATCATTTTGATAAAGAATAGGAAACAGTAATCTATACTGGCTCCTATCATGTGTATCATAGTTTGATTTTAAATATGCATTGCCTTGTTTATAAAAAAAATGTTGTCTGAATATGTTATTTACGTTATCATTTATTTTCAAGATAAAGAAAAATCTAGTTATTTCATTGAAGTAAAATATGATAAAATGGTTATAAATATTTAAAACGTTTTTAAAGAAAATTGATCAATGAAAAATAAAATGGAATGCATTTTGACAGAAACTATTTCTTTTAACTGAAAGTAAGTAAGTATAGATATTCTTATTTGGAAGATAAAATCCCTGGTATACAATCCAGTCAATCGTTGTTATAATTTTCAATCGTTTCTTCTTTATATAAGCTGTGTCGCTCCACGAATCCACTTCGTAAACTCTTTGGAAATTTTGAATTTTTGCTATTTCTTCCAATCCCTTTTCTGCGAATCCTTTATACAAGCTCGCTGTATATTTTACGCACTGCATTCCTTTGCCTCTCTCGCTTTCAATATATCATGTGAGTGTCAGACTTTCCAAGCACTCTTTCCTCAATATGTACCCAAGAATTTTCAGCTGTCTTATTGTGATGAAGTCTTTTTCTTTCCGTTCTCTCTAAAACCTTTTCATTGATCACATGTTCAATCCATAGCATTCTCAGCATCTTTCTGTAGAACCACAAATGTGTTGTCTCAAAGTCTTTTTCATCTGTGAGGAGATTTTCCAGTATCTAGTAGACAGCTAGACTGGATTTAGTACTCATTTTATACTTAAGTTGTTTATATCTATCTTTCTCTAGTCTTGGGGACAAAAAATAAAATGGAGGGCCGATATTGCTTAGCAGTCTAGTACTTTTTTTTTCTGACGAGATTTCCTCTTTCTTAATAGCTTTTGTAAGGCATATTTACAACAGTACGGAAGCAAGGTATAAACGACCTAAACAGTTATAATAACGCCTGATTTCACGGACAGAATTGTATAGATTAATGCAAAGGAATGACAAACATGCTTTGGTCTCAGAAAGATTTTTATACTGCTAATGCGTACACAAAATTATATATGTATATATATTTACATGTGTCCCACACAAAGAAAGTATATCACATGTCTACAACAGCAAACAGTGTGAAAAGCGAAAGTCTTACTTGTAATATTTCCCGACGGGAAACTGGAGTTACAGCTGGTGGGGCGGTTCGGTTTTCCCTGCAAGACGTAACGGAGTGTGATACGGACGTCCTTCTTCTGCGGGGTTTATATCACAGCTGTTCTTCGTCACTCTATCTCATGACGTCATTCACCCAATCGTCACGTGACCTTCAAGGAAGGGGAGATAATCGACTTTTGTATCGCTACAGTTTTTATGTAAACAGATGGCAGAACAAGGACAGGGAAGAATGATAAAAGAATAGATGCTGCTTAGAGCAAGAAATACAGGAAGACGAGGAGAGCCATGATCATCTAGCTGTTTGACAAAGCAAATAAAACAACAGAAATATATACGAGATTTAGTAAAAAAAAAATATCCGCACTTTTGCCGTAATATAGTGATTTTCCAAGCATAGATGTGGCACAAGGCCGAAATTGGGGGCATCCCCTGAGAATCGAACTCACTATTCAGCCATAATTAGCTTGCTAACCATTACACCACCTCGAGATTCCCTCTTTTGACATAATATATCTGTATTATGAGTGCCGATAATTTTTGCCTTTCCACACATATTAAGATCAATGATACTTTTTTTCTCAATTCTATTATTTTATAAACAAAGACAAAAGCAGCCAATTGCAGCCCGCGTGCAGTATGCCGCTCATTTCCCTTCCAGAATGTCACCCTTAATTTCATGAAGAAATTAAAGTTTATTAAAATTGTATTTGTTTTGTTCTCACTTAAACACATACATTATAACTATTAAGTACAGGTATACCTCGGTTTACGTCGTTTCGAGTTAAGTCGTTCTCGATGATACGCCGTTTGTCAAAAAATATATGGAAAAATAAGAATCACAGTTTAAGTCATATTATTCGACTTTACGTCTGTCCGCCACAAATATTAAAGTAGTAATATCACTAGAAAATCGTTGAAAGCACATAAAATCATGTTACTGTCAAATAAATAAGAATAAAAGTATATAAAATCATATTAAAATTACGTATATTTACAATAAATGTTAATATAATCATATATATAGTCTTAGAAAACGAAATATGAAAACATCTGTGATACTGTGTTCGCGTCTATTAAGTGTCATCAGATAATTAAGAAACGAGGTAAAAGTGCATCAGCCGATTTTCCTAAAGCGTTAGCTAAGATCATTGAAGAAAACTGGTTTTTTCCTGAACAGATTTTTTTAACATTGACGAAATTGGATTATATTGGAAAAAATGGCGGATCGTTCTTTCATTGCAAATGCTCAACTTAAGGCTATATGGCTGATAAATTATTTTATTTATACTGTGCGTACATATAATAAATACTGTAATATGCAACTGGGGGTGCTTATTTGCAGTTATATTGTGGCTATTTCGTCTTAAGTCGTTTTCGACCTTCGTCGTGTCCTCTGGAACCAATGAGGTATAGCTGCACAGTGATTCTTGAATTTTGTAACTTTTCCTTCACGACAAACCTTTCATTGGTTTAAACCGTTGGCAATTTTCACTAAGGAAAATCATACGTGTAAACATCTTATCTGTTTCTTTAGAAATAGAAACCGTATATTTCTGCGGATACAACGACATTTAAATCCTCGAAATCACCGTTAAAAATTGGAGGTCGTCTTATACAGCAATTCTAAAAAAGAAGCCTTAAATTTTCCGTGATGTCTGTCAGTAGGTTAACTTCTGTGGGATAACCAATGAAAAAGATTCACATTATCAAATAAAAAACGATAATAAAAGTAATAAAACAATTTATAGCTTATTACTGGCATATCTTCATAATTAATTGCCTATTCTAAAAATAATTTCCTATCAATGAAATCAGTTTGAATCAATGCAAGCTCAGCTGTGAAATTGTAAAAATCGAATTATGATTGCGTTCACAACGAACTTTATCTTTCGGTAAACATCATGCTAGTGATAATTACGGCAGTAATAATACTTAGGATAACATAATATTCATTTCTCATTAAAACTACATTATCATTTTGGTGTTAAGTAATAACAATTTAGAAATGTATGCAATCTTTATTTTTCAAATACAATTCCTTTTATAGTATTTGCATTAATACTTTACGTTGTATGAGTCTGTTTAGATGAAGGCAAAAAGAGGAAGAAGACGAATCAGTATTCGCAATAGATCACGTGATAAAACGTAATCAAAACAATGGTTTCCGTCCTAGGTGAAGTGTATCGGGAAAACATGATATAGAATCGGTTTTATATTTCGTTTATTTTGAATTTATAAGGAACAGTAGGTAACAACATTTCAATAACATCATCTTCATATAATCAACTTGACTTAAAATATTTTGTCCTTCCTTGACTTTAAAGGAGTGCCTTTTGCCGTGCTGATGTTTTACATGCCTTACTTCTTGCCTATCTCTCACACTGCGAATTTTTTAAGCTCTATACTAAACATTAAATATGTTACGAAAAAAGAACTAAACAAAATGAACACAAAACGATCAGCTTTAAAAAAGGACTAGTACCTGGAAAAACCGAATGAAAAAAGAATGTTAACAACAAATACTTTTTCACATCCAACACAGTTCTGCGGAATCAGAATCAACGTTGAGTTTAAGCAAGCGAATGAGCCAATTGGAGTAAAGTGCCATGCAGATTTAATTTTTTCCCACTTGTGACGACTGCAGCTATCGATGTTTTTTGCATGCTAGCATACTAGTTAACATTCGTATCAGTCAGCTGTTGGCTCTCACGCTGGCCAATAGAATCTTCCTGCTTATTCGTGGCAGCCAGCTATAGGCTCTCACTCTGGCCAGTAGAAAATGGCCGCAAACTACACGAAAACTGCCGTAGAAGCATGAAAAAATCGATTATTTCTACTATCGATGGGAGTTGGGAAATGCAAAGTCGGTCTTGGTCTTCCCGCTAACTTGGAGCATTTGCATGAAAATTTTGGTGCAAATCCGTCGAAAAATTGCGGCCGTGCATTCGTTAGACCCCCCCCCACACACATCCTGCCTTTTATAGATAGAGATAAGTAGTAGCCGCACACTACAGGTATATGATAAACTCATGAAAATTTGTTATATTTTTGTACCTCGTCTTATCTAAAGGTCACCTTAAACGCGGAAATACACGGTAATATATATTGTTTTTTTTAATTATTTTTGTATTTTCAAATCATTTTCAATCAATATCATCAGTGATAATCCTATAGGAAGAGTTATATATTCTCCAATGAAAAGAGACAACTTTTTCAGGACTTTTAAAACAAAGATTTATCCGTGTAATCTTCATTCGTGAAAATAGCAAAGTTATATTCATAAAAGAATAACGAATCATTTTACTAGGGCAACCCGCCTAATGGTGAGACATATATCATGAATCTCACTAGTCAGGAAATGTCACCTATGCCTAGATTAAGATACAGAAAGACTCTAACTCATCTCCATATTAAACCGCGAAGCTTATTCTAACAGATCTTCTAGGTTTCAGCCATTTCTTCCCAGCCTTTTCTTCCTTGTGGCCCATTTTTGGTGTCAAAAAATTGCAGACCTGCATAAATAGAATTAGAAACTCCACGTAACAGGAAATGCTATTATATTTTATTTACAAAAGAAAAACATCGTAGAAAATATAAATCCCAACTAATGACTACACTGCTCCTGTTGTCTATCAGCTTGTTAAAGTTTTTGGTTCAGCTTCAGGCTTAGGTCTCCAATCTGCAATAAATTACGTTTCTTTGTGAGTATGATGATCGCACCTCAACCAACCAAGTAGTGCGACACCCAAGTAAGAATTGAACAATCTTTTATTTTATTTAAATAATTTCTGGATTATTTGCCTTTAAAATAATGTAAATCGGTATCTGTTCTCATAATTTTACGCCATCGAAAATAGAAATAGAATTTCAAAGCCCATTTACGTGTCTTGGATCAACTGAAGGCCCATTTAAAAATTTCTTTTTCCAAAAAAAGTTTGTCCTAGAAAAATTAGAAATTTAGCGGTATACAATCTTTCTATGTCATTTCTACGATTTTGACTTTGCGTCATAACTAAATCAATTTATTAAATAACAACTGATCCGGAATTGTATAAGTCTGACCAAGACAAATGTTATAGGTACTACGTAAATAGATAAAATGGCATTACGAAAACTACGAAACCTTTCTATCGTTGACCGTGAAGCGTACCCTCGTCCATAAAATGATCATACCATGATGAAAAATGGGTATCTCTTCTTTTGTTACCATATTTATCACAACGTTGGGCCTTCTCCAATTGGTTGGAATGTCGAAATGAACCTTTATTTCGACAGGTTGTCATGCTTGACCGATGCCAAGTTATCAGTTATATCCCTGTTAAGTCCCTCTCCAAGTTCTTCACCGCCTTAAACAGGATATAACTGGATAATATAAAATTCAGTGAACCAGAAAATTTCGAATACTGTAAAAAAACAGGTTTTGTTTGTGATTATTGAATAATGATATGTGCTGATTTGTTTGTGATTATGGCAATGAAGACGTGGATAACAGTCCGAATAATTTCCTAATCAAAATCATCTCAGAGATATAGAGGCCGAAACTTGTGAATATGCAATGAAGATGAGGATAACAGTCCGAATAATGTAAATATGCAACTAATTACATAATTCGGAGATATTGTCCTCTTTTGTAATCTTTTTACAATTACCATATTTTTATTTTATCGAAACAGTAAAAATTCGAATTTGGAGTTTGACATGATAATGACACAAAATATTATTTTTTAACTCGTTGAGGTTTTTGAGGAAATGAATTTAAAATTAAGTGTCGATTTTAACTCGTAGCTTTGGAATTTAATTCTGGAGAACAATGAAAATCATATAACACTCCTTATAAAATTTATAATTTACTGATGCTTTACAAATTGTATATGGGCATGATGTATGGCACAAGGACATTATAACTATATCATCATACCATCAACAATTAACTATATTATTGTTATGTTCCCTCTGTAGTTTTAGTGTTCTTCACCGCAATACAAAAATTATGTTTTATAATAACTGATAGTATTATTATGATGTTATATATATATTATCTATTTCTTGTCTTTGTTAATTAGGATCTAACAAATCTTATTCATTGAGTAGCCTTTTTTGTAATATTTTACAATTTGTTAAACAATTTTTATATATTGAATACAATAAAAACTGCGTATTTGCTTGTAGTGATTCATAATTAGAATTCTAGTTTGAATATATTTTCTATTCAATGTATCCGTAGTAGAATTGTTTGAGTTAATAAGAATTAGCTTAGCAGTAATCTTTAATTAGCTCTGTATAACAGAGTTCAGAATAATGGATCATAAATAATATCTAATTCAAAAAATAACAAATTAATTTAGATTTATTCTTGAAATAGTAAAATTTTGAAGCCATTTTGTAAGAAAAAATCTGCGGAAATTTGGTATTCCAATGTTTAAAACAAAATGCTTAAAAATTGGTAAAATCTATGAATCTAATTTTTGGTGCCAGTACTTATCACATCAAATTCCAACTTTCATATCGAGTACAATGTTGATTTTCTCAAAATGTGAAAATTAACTTGGCCTAATGGACGGACGTGCGAAATGATCCACGTTCTCCAGAAAGATTTCCGACATCTGTTTCCGGTTTTTTTTTCTAACCACTGCATTCAAACAATGATTTTTTTTTATGACTGAGTTTTATCTCTCAAGTTTATTTTTCCATGCAAAAATTCGAATTTAGAAACCCTTTTGTATGAATGATATTAATAATACTACAAAAATTCCAGTTTTTTATCAAGTTGAGCTTTTTTCGTAGAATTAATTTGACTTTAAATAGTCGATGCCGTTTTTTTATCATTTTTAAGCTTAGCTGAAAACAAATTCTGAAAAAAATTGCAAAGAGATCAGCATAAATAATGGAGAAACTGATTTATTCCAATAAACTTTTCATAGTCTTTGTACAGGTTGCTTTATCTAACCTTTTACGAAATATCAACACCTCAATGGGTTATTTGCCGACAAATTTTTTTAGGTAGTTCGTATGACTAGAAGGACATTATAAGAAATCAGTTTTAGATCATCATACCATCATATATATATATATATATATATATATATATATATATATATATATATATATATATATATATATATGTTAAATGTATAGCTGTATTTTTAGGTGTCCGGGTCAGTGTTTGAGAATAACAATTGAGAGATGGTACCAAATTTAAACTTCGATCAGAGGCCTTTTGCTGGATGTACTTTATCGTTAAACCCAGTACACAGTCTTTGCACAAAATGGTAAATATAATATAGGCATTTCTATTTGAAATATTCTACTTTAGCAGAAGTTGATAAAATGAAGGCATAGATGTTTTATATTAGGCAAGACTTTTAACAAATCTTATTCATAGAATGGAGCTATGTATACTACCTCTTTTTTGTAATAGTAGTTATTGACAATTTGTTAAACAATCTTTTATTATTATTGAATACAATACCTTCGTTATGCGTATTTGCTTGTAGTGATTCTAACCTGACCATAAATTAGAATTCTAGTTTGAATCGGACTATTGTCCTCATTTTTGTCGATATAGCAAGGTTCGGGCCGTTGTCCGTAGTAGAATCTGTTTGAATGTTGAATATTTCGCTCAATTAGAGAATGTTCTAGTTCCTCGTGCCATGTTTGATGGATGTCAGCTAATTAATTTATCTCCTGTTAATTTTAACTAAAGGGTTCAGTTCTGACTGAAGAATACAGTCACGGCCGAAACGTTGGATGACAAAATAATATCTAATTCAAAAATATACTATATAATTAATTTAGATTTATTCTTGAAATAGTAAAATTTGTCCATTATTTTGTGAAAAAATCTGCGGAAATTTGGATTTCAATGTTTAAAACAAAATGCTACAGAAAAACCAATAATCACAAAAAAAATCTATGAATCTAATTTTTTAGTCCCAAAAATCCATCACATCAAATTCCAATAAATATTGAAGTAACAATGTTGATTTTGAGTTCAATACATCGTCAAAATGTGAAAATTAACTTGGCCTAATGGAACGGATCTCCAGAAGAGAAATGATCCACGTTCTAGAACAAAGATGATTCGAAATTCCAAACATCTGTTTCCGGTTTTTTTTTCTAACCACTGCATTCAAACAATGATTTTTTTTATGACTGAATTAGGACTATCTCTCAAGTTTATTTTCCATGCACTCATCTCCTTAACGAAATTTGTGAAACCCTTTCTGTATGAATGATATTAATAATACTACTGCAAGATTCCAGTTTGATATCAAGTTGAGCTTTTCTAACATCGTAGATTAATTCTGACTTCTATAATAATAGTCGATGCCGTTTTTTTATCATTTTATGGAGCTTATTTTTTATGAAAACAACCTCTTGAAAAAAATTGCAAAGAGATCAGCAATAAATAATGGAGAAAATAATGATTTATTCCAATAAACTTGATTGTCAGTCTTTGTACAGATGAGCGACAGGTTTCGTAACGTCAAAAGTTGAATTGATCTTGTTTTTACGACATATCAACACCTCAATAAGGAGGTTATTTAATGCCGACAAGATTTTTTTAGGGGTAGTTCCAATGACGAATAAATGTATATTAATTTTAAGAAATCAGTTTGTAGATCAGGTTTCTTCTTTTTTTTTTAAAGATGCGTTTGTGACGATATTTATATATATATATATATATATATATATATATATATATATATATATATATATATATGTATTTGTAGTATTTTTACCATAAAAATCTATCTGTACAAAAAAATCAGATCAGAAGTAATGATTTAAATGAGAGAATACATCATCAAATTTAAGAAGTACATTGACCCCCGAACCTGTATATGAATGTTATGATCCCTGTTTATAAATTCAGTTGCATAAGGTATTTTTATTTTTTTACAAGCTTTCGTCTGTTCATACAGACATCATCAGGTATGGAAATAGATTTGATTTTGTTTTTACTTCTTGGTAATAACAGGACAACGAAAATATAGATGTAATACAATATGAAAAAAATAATAAAAAATATGATATAATATATATATATTTTCTTACCGAATCTATTGGCCGAGTCGGTTTACGTCGGCGTAAATGACGGTTATATATGGATGCAGGTTCGAATCCTGTATATATATATATGAAAATATATATGGTAAATGTTATTTAATACTGTTTATCGTCAGCAATATATATGAAAAGAATAAACATAAAAATGTTTTAATTAATCGGACTTTGTCCTTTTATATATATATAAAACGGATTTCGTCCAGAAAAACGGTTATTTTTTCATATATTTAGTTATTTCAAAAAGAATAGGAGAAAAAATTGGAAAGAGCCGAAATTTGTAATGCATAATGTATAAATGTATTTTCTTAGACACGAAAGCAGAGATAAATGCATATAAATTAATTCTTTGATATCATATCACGACTGACTGAGGTATATTGTCTAACTTTGATGTTCTCGATTTCATCGGCGATGCTGAGTACAGAGGGCAAAACAAGAAACCACGATGTGGATTCTGGGAGGTTTTCCGACTGTCGGCAAATGGCGACAATTAATATATGTTGGTGGGAAAGAAGACAGCTCAGTAGGTTGCCAGGACTTAAGATGTGCCTCCGAGGACATTTTTGTATTCCGTCAACTTTTGGTTTCGTCTTCATTCCCGCATGTCTAATCTTGTTTGTTTTTCTTTCCATATCACTTTGAAACACACACACACACACACACACACACACACACACACATATATATATTATATATATATATATATATATATATATATATATATATATATATATTTCTGAGACGAGGTACTATATACACTATTTACTTTATTCGGACTATTGTCCTCGTCTTTGTTGCCATATTTATCACAATGTTTCGGCCATTGTACGCTCCGGCCTTCTTCAGGTGGTCGAACTGAACCATTTATTTCGCTTGCTGTTGTATTTCCACGTGCCATGTCTAACGGATGTCAGTTACCAGTTATCTCCTGTTAATTTCCCTCTCCAAGTTTTCCACTACCTTAACCAGTTATTGAACTAATAACTCTTTGGGTCTTCTCACTGGATCTAACCAACGTCTTTATCCACGGTGCCATCTCTCCTTAAGGACATCTGTGTATGAATTTCCGAGTTGTGAGTTCAATACCTAGCTAAGGCAGTGGAAAACTTGACCTGTTGAAAAATGGAAGGGGCGACATTAACCCCGAACGGAAGTCTTAAAAAATTGTAAAAACCTTTTTGGGTGTTTAAATGCAAAGGAGTTTCGAGCATTCCTCGTTCACGGGAATTTGTAGATATGCGTCGCCTAAGTCAGTCTTAGAATAATATTTTCCTCCACTGAGCTTAGTGAATATCTCCTCTGGACGTGGGAGGGGATAATGGTGATCCTTTAGGGCGTTATTCAGCCCTGTGGAGAAGTCAGCACATACACGAATTTCTTTGCTCTTTTTTTTTTTTAGTATAAACTGTGGGAGATGCCCATTCACGATATTCAACCTTTGCCAGAACTCCCATTTCCTCAAGTTGATTCAATTCTTCGTCAGTTTGATTTAACGAGGCAAATGGAACGTTACGTTTTTTCTTAAAACGGGTTTACGTCTGGCTTTAACTCAAACTTAGCAGACATTTTTATTCATTTTTCTAGTCCCTCCGCTGAAAATATCGGGAATTTGTTTTTAGTTCACCTTTCAAATTTTCTGCTTCGTCAGTCAAATTTTCGACTTTTTGACATAATGAGTTAATAGGCATATCCCAAATTTGAAACTGTTCTAACCAATCAGTCCCGAACGAATTACCCGTACTCTTCTTAATATACGCTTTTAGTTTTAACGTTTTACCCTTTCAATCACACGTTCGTTATAAATTCGCCCATAAACTTAATAGGGTCGCCAGTTACACTTTTAGCTATTCGGTTCGTTCTTAACAAAGTCGGTTTATCCATTTTTTTCCATGTTTGATAATTAATCATGGATAAGTCTGATCCCGAATCCATCTGTAGCCTTATATTTCTGTTAAATATTTGCACTTCAATATATTTCCTGGTGTTACGACTTTCTGGTTCATCAGATTAGTAAATTTTGCAAAAAGTTTTTTTTGTCTTGTTCTTAATTCTGCAGTGGAAACTTTTGTGATCCAATTTATCGCCATTAAAACATTTTTTTATCTTTAAAATGACAATTCCTATACCAGTGTAATTGACCCCACCTGAAACCTGGTCTTGACGGCAAAGTAACTTTATTATTTTTTGGTTGACCCTTTTAATTTTTCTTTGGTTTTATTGTGAGCCATGCCATTCTGTTCAACAATCAGGCATTTAAAATTATTGGCGCTTAATTCTGCCAATTTGAAGTCATTGCAGTGTTTATTAACTACACTCGCGAAAGTAGTATAACCTTTGTCTTCTTTGCGGGTGAGATCCATACATTTCCAACGCTTGTGGAACAGTGACGTTTTTGGACTGACAAGTTCTGTTAATGATTGAACTGCCTCTTTAAATTTCAAGTCGCTGGATTTCTTAGGCAAAATATAGTTAACAAACTTAGAATATTCTTGTCATACTGGAACACACCTTTTCTATAGTTAATAGACTCTCCCACCTATAATAAGTAGGTGTAGTAGCAGTAGCAGTCGCGGTCGTCAGTGAGTTGGTCAGTCAATCGATGTCGGACGACCGTTAGTCGGATATTAAAGTATCAGCGACCACAACTAGATTACTGCGTCATTACCTATTATATATAAGTTCCTAACGTTTTGTACGTCGAACCTATTTTAGGACCGACTTAGTACAAATACAAGCCTCCACTGTAAAACCACTACATAACAATTCTGCTGTGCCTAATTTCCTGAGGAGTAGGCGAACCTTTTTATGGTCAGTCCAACTTGCACAATCCGTATTGTATAAGTCCTCATAACATTTACAGTACGAAACGAATGTAATTTCTTCTTCAGGTGCAAACCTGAGGTTTTCAATAGCACTCCATATAGCATTTTGAGAGAACATGTTTTCGCTGTCCTCATTTTGGCTTTTGTTGGATATACTATACAAATGCCTTTGCTGATTCTGTGTTTGAAGGGGCATTTCTTTCAGTTTCTGTTGTCTAATCTGAATTTCTAGGAGCAATTCTTTCAATTTCTTCTGGTATTCTGCTTGTTATCGTTGGAATTTTTCTTGTCTTTCTTGATATTTCTGTTCCAACAGTAGTTGTTGTTCCTGTTGGTGTTTCATCCACTCTAGCATTGCACTTTTAAATTCGACCATTTTACTGCAGTGGCATGTAAAATTAAGAAATGCCAGGGGGTATTTTTTGTCTCTTTACCTTCTTAACCAACAATAAGTGTGATTGACGGGAGAGAAGGTAAATATATACTTTAATCTATTAGCGAAAACAATAAATCTGTTTGACTTGTACAGTTCTTTTACTGACTTGTTGGAATGGGAAAAATAACAACCTTCTTCCCAACCACTGAATTGAACTTGTAGAAATCCTATTATTTTGAAGAGTTTCTTTTTTCATGTCAGTGTTTTAATTAACACTGATTACCATTTTGTCGTAGAGTCTGATTAGAATTCCTTTCTTCACAACTGTTGTAGAATCCTTCGTCGCCAAGATGTTGTAACCAAATAAATGGTTATAGAAATAACAAAACAAGTTTTGCAGATATATATATATATATATTAAACAGTAAGTATAACAGAAGAGTATTACACGACAAGTGAGTGCGTGGCGGATGACCTAGCGTTCAATCTATTCAACTGATTCTCGAAAGCCTTCTATCCTACTAATGTTATAGTGCTTGGAAGAGTCCAACACAGACTCTTTTGAGGAAGGACACCACCACAATATCTATCTATCTATCTATCTATCTATCTATCTATCTATCTATCTATTTCTTATACATATGTAAACCGCTTCATCAATGCATCAATATTTCGAGGCCTATCATTACCTATTTGATTTTTAATTTGCTTATTTACACGCTGTAGGGTTACTTTATTAATCATTCCGATCTCTGATATGGTCGGATTTATAATCTTGCATGGAGTTTGTTCTGGAACTCCGGTTTGTGAACTATAAGTAGTACATAGGATTCCATTGTATAAAGTTTACCAAACCTATTGCTTATTTTCAGTTTGTCGGAAATATATTTAGAACTGTTGATATGATCAACATCATAAAAAAAATTAATATTTATTTTTTATAACTCTTGGTTATTTGTAATCAATGCGATATAATCCTTAAGATGAAATTTATAAAATTTCGTGCTTTTGTCAGATTTTACGAAAATGTTATCGGATTTGTTAATGTCCTTAACCAATGTATCCTAATGTTTCTGAAATTGGTTTTTGTGTTTAAGAAATGTAATGTTGTTACTAATATTTTAGAGATCCATCTCAAAGCCGTGTAAACGGTCAATGAGAGGTCCAGTTCTTAAATACTTGGGTTGAAGATGTCATGATGAGCATCGAAACATGTATACATTGATATAGCGGCTTAAATATGTTCGAATCTAATACCTTATAATAAAGAATTATATATATGTTCGAATGTAATATCTTATAATAAATTATATATATATATATATATATATATATATATATATATATATATATATATATTGTGATAACACTGTTTACTGTAGTATGATATTTTCTCGACAGATGCTATTATATTGGCATATGTTTAGACAAGAAATTAAAAATGCATATGAAGCAATCTCGCTGGACACTTTGCCCACATTTTCCCAAGCAGTAGTTCTCCATATTAATAAATGTCTGGAAGCTAAAGGTTACCATTTTGACCATTCCTTGTGACTGCAGAGTTCAAATTTAACTGAATCTCTAAATGTCTGAATAAATTTAGTATTACAATATCTGTACAAGTTTTCCTTTCCTGAAGTGTGACTTATAGACAATTATTTATATATATATATATATATATATATATATATATATATATATATATATATATATATATATACTATAGCATAGCCCCGTTGACGTGCTTACAACAATCGCAATCACTTGACTTAAAATATTTTGCCCTTCCTTGCCTTTAAAGGAGTGCCTTATGCCGTGCTGATGTTGCTACATGCCTTACTTCTTGCCTATCTCACACAGCCAATTTTTTCTAAGCTCTATACTAAACATTAAATCTGTTAGGAAAAAAGAACTAAACAAAATAAACACAAAATGATCAGCTTTAAAAAAAGGACTCGTAACTGGAAAAACTGAATGAAAAAAGAATGTTAACAACAAATACTTTTTCACACCTAACCCAGTTCTGCGGAATCAGAATCAACGTTGAGTTTAAGCAAGCGAATGAGCCAATTTGAGTAAAGTGCCATGCAGATTTAAATTTTTCCCTCTTGTGACGAATGAAGCTATCGATTTTTTTGGCATGCTAGCATGCTAGTTAACATTCGTGTCAGTCAGCTGTTGGCACTCTCGCTGGCCAGTAGAATCTTCCTGCCTATTCGTGGCAGCCAGCTATAGGCTCTCACTATGGCCAGTAGAAAATGGCCGCAAACTACATGAAAACTGCCGTAGAATCATGAAAAAATCGTTTATTTCCACTGTCGATGGGAGTTGGGAAATGTAAAGTCGGTCTTGCTCTTCCCGCTAACTTGGAGCATGTGCATGTAAATTTTGGTGCAAATCCGTCGAAAATTGCGGCCGTGCATTCGTTACACACACACACACACACACACACACGCACACACACATACACACACACACATCGTGCCTTTTATAGATAGAGATATATGTGCGTACACAGGTAATCGGATAAATATTTACTCTATTTCATAGACAAAACAGTGCTCAATGTGGCTAGACAGAGAAACCTATATGCAACATTTACATAGAAAAAATGTAATTGTCGAAAAGACATTAACTCTCCGATGAATCGTTAATGTATATATAAAGGCGTCATCGCTAAGGATAGCATTGAACATCATGGCAAGACTTAATTTTACTTCGGTTTCACAGCCAAGAACTAGAAAACACACTTCCGGCCGCTGCCTGTGCTTGCTAGAAAAAGATTTATCCTAAAAAATATTAATGACCTACTTAATAAACGTAATAAACTTATGTTAGCTTGTAATCACAGAAAGAAAACTCTCTCAAAATATTTTAAGTCTGGATGATTATATTATTCAAATATCACATGCCCTTTCCATTTATCAGGCGACATATTGATTACACCCCTTTAACCATGTTAACGTCTATTATCAGGTCAGCTTTTAAAATTTAACTGTGCTTTTTTGTTCTATAAATCCCTACCTAGATTCTACATTTTGTATTTACACCTACAATAATATATTAAGTTTATATTAAAATTGAACTTAGAATCTGCGTTTAATTTAGCGTTCCTCTAATGAGATCCAGTAGTTTTTTTAAAATCAAAAGTAATAATTCGCGCTTGATAAGTTGATAGAACATTGAAAATTTAAGTTGCATTTCGAACGTACGTCGGCATATATATATATATATATATATATATATATATATATATATATATATATATATATATATATATAACTGATTTAAAATATGGTTTCTTCGCTAGACAGGAATTACCATGTTTCAAAATACGAAGCTAAAACTTCAAATTTCATTATGTAATTAAAGTAAAAGCATTAGTTCTGTTTCATCTTCAAGCGAATTTTGGAATATCTTATTTTTAAATTTTACTGAGTTACTTTATAATATTTTATTTGATTTGATTTATGTTGGATACTGTTATTATTATTATTATTATTATTATTAGTAGTAGTAGTAGTCGTTTAAAATAGTTTGATAACGACGACTGCTGTTTAGAATGTCGTGACTATTAGATATTTTGCCGTAACTGTTTTAACTCTGATCACCCCCTCCTTACCTTTTACATTAACTTGTTCATCTCTTTAAGGAATTTTTTCTCGGTCATGCTATTTTATTTTTAATTTTGGCTCATCATTTATTTATTTTATCTTTTATTTCTTTTCTTTAAATACATCTCCCCACTCTTTTCCAGCCTCTCACTCTCTTTCTTTCCTTAATTATATATATATATATATATATATATATATATATATATATATATATATATATGAAATTTTTATTTTCTATTCAACCTTTTTCTTTTTACCCTTTTCCCTCTTATTGTATTTGTCAGGACAGATTGATTCCATTTCTTAAGAACTTTCGATCAAAGAGATGAATATTAAAATATTCATGAAATAAATTATAACCAAGATGGATTTTTAAGGTTTTTCTTGATTTATTATAATTATATTGCTCTGTAACTTACATTGAGCTCTCTTTGGACTAATGTCCTCCTTGGAATTATCCCTACCAATTACAAATTGCTATTATATATATATATACATACATATATATATATATTCATGAATTATTCACACAAAAACAAATGCAAAGGTTAATGATTTAATTGGCGAGAAATCCATCGTCGCAAACAATTCAAATAATATACAAAAACCTCCGAACCTGAAAATTTACCAGTAAAAAATTCGCTTATCACCATATTTGTATAAGAACGCACAACTGTAAAAATTTAAAATCAAACTCAGCGTTGCTACTGCACGCTCCAAAAACAATAACTCATTTCCAATAGCATTTTCGGATTACAACAATACATATATTTTCGTTGTCCTCTTATTACTGAGAGAAAAAAACAAGAACAACATCTATTCCATACCTGAAGATGTCTGTAAGAACAGACGAAAGCTTGTAGTAAAAATAAGAATTAATGCAGCAGAAATTTATAGAAACAAGGATCTTTCATTCATAACAGGTTCGGAGGTTTTTGTATATTATTTGAATTGTTTGCGACGATGGATTTCTCGCCAATTAAATCATTAACCTTTGCATTGCTTTTTGTGTGAATAATTCATGAATTTGTAAATTGATTGCACGTTTATCGAAATTAATATATATATATATATATATATATATATATATATATATATGTGTGTGTGTGTGTGTGTGTGTGAAATATAGTTTTAAGGTGAGCTATATTTACGGGACAAAGTGCTCAATATCAGCGATAGAGCACATGTGAATATAAAGTGACCATTGAAGTCAACACTCAGAGGCGACGGGCTGTTTCATTCTCGACTTAATCGTGAGACGGTCTGACGAATTCGTCTAGCATGAAACAGCTTGTCACCTCTGAGTGTTGACTTCAATGGTATATATATATATATATATATATATATATATATATATATATATATATATATATTCACGAGTTCTGATCAGAGAGAATCGGAACTGGTACAATGAAAAGAAAATTACAAAAATAGATCACAGGATGTATTCGTCTTTCATCGGAGCCATTTTACATCCAGGAAGAAAATTGTTATGCCGAGAGCGACACAGTAATTTTAATAAGTAACTTATTTATGAGTAACTATACTCAAATTAGTTTAAATCTTAAACAACACCACGACTGACGCCGGTTTTGTATCTGAAGAGCGAAGAACAAAAGGAAAAAGAAAAAACGTAAAGATAATTGAACTTAGTAAATTCTTTGTCCTTTAATTCAAGAATTGTAACGATTTTTCTTGTTTATTTTCATGGAAATGTTTTTCGTCTCTTCGAGGTCTGATAAAAAAAAGTATTTGTCATGAAAAAAGAAAACTATAAGATATATAAATTAGCCTTTTAAATTCATTGTAAGTCGTCCACTTCTGAAGGTATAAATTTTCTCCGGTGTTTTCGACATTCTTTACTAAACATCTTTTATTTATTGGTCGTTTAAATAAAAAAAAAAAACAATAAAACTATCATTTTATCTTTCGGTCATTGTTAAAATCTTCCAATTAATTGTAATCATTTTAAAACGAAACTAAACATCATTATATAAACATTATTAAATAAGCATTATTAAATAAACATTATTTAAAAAAATAAACATTAGTCGTGAAAAGGTTTTACTTATGTAATTTTTAGAGTAAAAAAGTACAAATTTCAGTTGCTTTAGTTAACACTCAATAACACTGTCTTTTTTGTTAATAACGTCCTTTTCTGTTTTAAAGAAAAGTTAGCGAAAACAAACCAACGAAGGAATTTAGATTGATTGTTTTTATTTAACGGCATATCTCTATGGATTATTTAATGCCAAAATCTAATATGAACACACATTTAAGGCTATAGAGATTGATAGCCATATGTATCATAGGTCATTTTGCTATAAATTAGGATAATATATGGATTGATATCATGTTTGATGGATTTTGTTTTAGGATATATAAACTCTATGGATTATTTAATGCCGAAATCTATTATTTGAATAAACTTTTAAGGCTATACAAATTGATGGTCATATTTATCGTAGGTCATTTTGCTATAAATTAGGATATCATATGGATTGATATCATGTTGGTCGTTTGATGGAAATTTGTTTTAGGATATATAAACTCTATGGATTATTTAATGCCGAAATCTATTATTTGAATAAACTTTTAAGGCTATACAAATTGATGGTCATATTTATCGTAGGTCATTTTGCTATAAATTAGGATATCATATGGATTGATATCATGTTGGTCGTTTGATGGAAATTTGTTTTAGGATATATAAACTCTATGGATTATTTAATGCCGAAATCTATATATTTAGACAACACCTTTAAGGCTATACTTGAGAACGGCCCGGTAGCTATTTTCAAAAGAAGAGTCAGCATATTTGTGGCTGAAAAAAAATTAGCTTGTTACATACAATATCCCGAAAACCAAACTAGTTCCATTTCATCATCATCGATCAGATCCTGAACTAACACCTGTGGCTATGAATGGATGTTCCCTCAACGATACTCCATGCCATGAGCGCCTGATTGGCATTAAACCCAACTCAAACCTCAAGTGGAAATCGTACATGCGATCCATCACTAAAGATGAATGAGAAATCGTAGGTAACGCTCTAGTAGGTAGTTGAAATCTCGTGCTAATTTCTATCTTTGCAAGAGCCAGATCAGGTCTAATTAGGTCAGATCAGGTATCTCCTGCAAAAATTGGGCGCAGGATCTGCCCCGTCCTTAATTTTCAGTTACGATAGTTCAAACATCCTTGTGGGTGACAAATTATTTTATAAGCATCTCGCTGCTCTATGAAATGTGCTCTATACTCTTTAATTTCTCTAGTTTTAACCCGCTAGGACTCGCCATACTATGCACAGAACCACTCTCCTTAAGTGAAAGTAAGTGCCACTCGGTGAGCTTTTTCCCGCGCTTTGTGGAATCGACATTTTTTTTCCCCGATCAATCTTAACCTGTTTAAGTTTAACCCCTGTATTCCCCACATATCCGCATAAACTGTGCCTCTTACTCTGTAAGGCTCTACCTCGAGAGGCCTTGGTGACCTTCGGCATGGTGAATTTTCACAGTTATTTCTACTCTTTCAATAGAGTAACTTGAAATATACTTCAGGCTAATATAATTGCACATAATGCGACATTGACCAGTATAAATAAATCAGGCAGTTTGGCGATCATGTATCTTTCGATACATGACTGGTGAGGCAGATTTTTTTCCCACATTTCTTTCTGTGGTAGACCAGTTGCCGTTCAAGGCTATAGAACCCGGTCTGTCCATAGATGGTGAGAGGAGAAGAAGATCCCCAAATGTAATGGATTCGATTGGAATTCGAACTCGGCTCACTGATTCCTCAAACCGAGCCGCTATCCATTACTCCACATATCCGCTATAAATACATATATAGATAGTCGAATGAAAAAACATCTATGGCCTGAAGACTGCGTTTGTTTGTATGTATGTATATTGAGGTAGCATATCTTCATTGAAACATGTTTCATTAAATAATATATACATATTGCGTCTACTTATTTTTATACTGATCCTTTATAGTTTAGCCAGTTTCTTGATTTTAAGATGAAATTCATCAAGGAAGGCGTCGTATTTTTTTTTTATACCCAAGTACACTCGACCTTTTCTAAGATACTTTTCAGGTGTAAATTACAAAGACATACTTATTGTAGCTACGATAAAATCTGCATTCCATTGTGATCGTGAGTTTTAGAAACACGCGTGAAATCGCTTTAGGTTTTTTTTTAAAATTTGTTATAGTTATTTTAAAAAAAAATCATAATTGTCCGTTGTAGTTATGGGATTTTTGCAAGCATTTCTGTATAAGGAAGCTGGCCGGAAATTTGTAGAAATATAAAATGGCGTTAAGCGTTATTTGCTCTTGAATCTGTTGTTTCTATGTTCTTAATAAATATACAGTGTAACCCGGATGTAAGAGAGTTGTCGGGACCGGAGAAGAAGTCTCTTATATCCGGGTTTCTCTTATATCCGGGTTTGGTCTATTTTATATACATTAACACAGGCTCTAATTTGGGACCAGAGAAAATATCTCTTATATCTGGGTTTCTCTTATATCCGGGTCTCTTATATCCGGGTTACACTGTATATACATATGGTATTTGATTTATAGTTTTAAATATCTATAATTATTCGTTTCAATACATTTAGAAATTCAGTGAAAATTGCTAATGAATAAAGAGTTCCACATTTCTGGACGGTATGTCTACGATCCTTCATGCATCAATAGGGTGTATCCATTGACCTGTCATTATTGGAGGCAGTTTAACATGATTTTACAGCATGGCGGCGGCAACAATGTCTTCAGGATGATGGACGTCGTGTGCTATTTGAGAATTAAGCTATCCATTCCCTTGTGGGAAAGAGAAATTAAAACTTATAAGTAACAGATAAAAAAACAAAACAAAACAAAAAACATTTGATAGAAAGAATAACTGACCTGGAAATAAGAAAGAAAGAAAGAAAGAAAGAAAGAAAGAAAGAAAGAAAGCATGCAAGAACTTTAACGTGGGACATACGTAGTAAAATAGTAAGAAAGAATAACTGACAAGAAAGAAAGAAAGAAAGAAAGAAAGAAAGAAAGAAAGAAAGAAAGAAAGAAAGAAAGAAAGAAATAACGTTAACATGGGAAGTGGAACGAAAAATGTAAAAGTAGGAAAACTGACCCGGAAAAAAGAAAAAAAGAAAGAAGGAAAGAATGTACTTTGACGTGAAAAGTAGAATACAAAATGGAAAAAAAGAACAAATGACCTGGAAATAAAAAAAAGAAGGAAAGAAAGAATAAAAGAAATTACGTTGACGTGAGATGCATAGGGCAAAATAGAAATAATAATTGACCCGAAAATAAGAAAGAAAGAAAGAAAGAAAGAAAGAAAGAAAGAATGAATGTACGTTGAGATGGGAAGTAGAACGCAAAATGGAAAGAAAGAAAAATTAAACTGAAAGAAAGAAAGAAAGAAAGAAAGAAAGAACCGAGGATTGATGAAAGCAGTGATCCATATTGAATAAAAAGGGAATGAAGATGCAGCAAGGTAAACATATAAGTATTTGAATAATAAAAAATAAATATCAAGGTGCAATAAAGGTGAAATCAGTCAAATATGAAAGGGGAATATATGATGAATTCAAAAAGAAGGAAAAGAACACAATCAATGGAACCGGGCAGGTCGACTTTGAATTCAAAAGAGTTTAAAAAAGTAGAAAGATATGAAGAAAAAAATGATAGTGTAATTGAGAAATATGTAATGTTTAAAAGAAGAATAAGTATAAAACGGAGAAGACAGTGCAAAACGAGGGAAAGAAGAGGAAAATATGGAGGAAGAGAAGGTGGAAGAGGAGGAAGAAGAAGAAGGAGAAGAAGAGAAATAAGAGGAAATGAGGAAGAAAAGGAAAAGGAAGGAAGAACTAAAGCGAGAAGCAGAAAGGATATGTCAAGAAGGAAATCCACGGACAGAAGAAGACAGGAAGGATGTAAAGAAAGAATAAGAAAATGGAGATGATGATGAAGAATAAAAAGAAGAAAAAGGGAAGGAAAAGAGAAAGTTCAGCAAGGAGGAAGAGGAAGAACCGGATGAAAGGAAGGCAGGAAGGAATTAAATAATAATAATAATAATAATAATAATAATAATAATAATAAGAAGAAGAAGAAGAAGAAGAAGAAGAAGAAGAAGAAGAAAAAGAAAAAGAAGGTAGGAATAATAAATAAAAAATAGACGATCGAAGAAAAAAGAAGAAGAAGAAGGAGAAGGTAAGATCAAGAAAAAGAAGAAAATAAAAAATAAAAAAGACGAAGAAGAAGAAAAAAAAAGAAGAAAAAGAAGTAAAACAACAACAACAAAGAAAAGTACAATAAAATTAAGAATGAGAATTGGAAGAAGAAGAAAAGGGCAATGTAAAGAAAAGGAAGAAATAATGGAGAAGGAGAAGAAAAAAAGGAAAAGATGAAGAAGAAGAATTAGATGAATACGGCAACAACAACAACTACAATGAAAAGCGGAATAAAAATAATAAGGGGACAATTGGAAAAAAGAAGAAAATGGAGAATCGTAAAGGTAAGGAAGAAATAAAAGAGAATAAGAAGAGAAATTTGAAAAAGGAGAAGACGAAAAAGAAGAGAGAAGTATGATAAGAAATAAATAAATCATGAAGTATAAAGGTGTCTAAAAATGAAGGAAACGTATCTATGTAAAAACAAAAAAATGGTTTGGCGCCAAATAACTGTCTGTAAGAGATAATGCGACTTGGCATCCGGGTTACACGTGGGTTGGTTGTGGCCGGCCGCTCCGATCTTCTGCTGTCAGGGAAATGCGCGATCGTGTCAAAGGACTTGACTTGCTTCGTGCGGAAAAACCCACAAGGCCGCCACGGACATGTCAGGACACTGAAACTTGTTTCGTTCTCGATGAACAAGTGTTTAACAATAGGATTCATTGTTCTTCATTCTACCCTAAACTTTTTTCCTTCTAACCCCCCAAAATTAGGTTCCTTTCCAAAAAGAATTCTGCTTACTTTTTCTCGTTGATAGTCTTTTATTTTTTTTTTTTTCGTATTTCCTAATCTTGCGATGTAAGTTTTTTTTTTCTGTCTTTTCTAAAAATATTGGTTCATTCGTTCCTTCTCCATTCTTTGCTGGCCATTTCTATTATTTCATTCGTCTTTTCATTTTTGTTCAGCCTTTTAGATTTCGTTGAGATATTATTGAAAATATTGATCAAGTTTGTAGTTAAAGGTTTCAATGAAAAATACACACATTCATTTTCTTGTTATTCAATAATTTCATTCCTAGCAGTTATCCTTCATTTTTCCTTCTTTTCTTTGTTCATTCATTTCTTTTTCATTCCTTTTCAATTTTCAAATGATTTACTTTTTCATTTAATATATATATATATATATATATATATATATATATATATATATATATATATATTCCTTTTCTTTTTCATTCGTACTTTCCTAAATTTCCTTCTACAATTTATTTTTCCTTTTTTCTTCACTTGCAATTTATTTCTTTTTTTTCTTCGACTATTTTTTTCTTTTCTACATACGTGCTTACTTCATTCTACCCCTTTATTATATTTTTCATTACATTTTTCGTTCGTGTTCTCCATATTTTATTTCTTCAATAATTTCTTCCTTTTATCATTTGTACTTTCGTTATTTTCCTTCTTTAAAATATTTTCTTTATTTATTCATTCATACTTCCATTATTTTCCTTCCTCAATATATTTTCTTCCACTTTTCATTCGTGCCTTACTTATTTTCTGTTTTTCATATATTTTCCTTTATTTCTATATTTGTGTTTTCTATATTTTTCTTCATCAATATAATTTCCTTCATTTTTTTATTTTCCTTCTTCAATGTATTTTCTTCACTTTTTCGTTCGTTTTTTTTTTCGTTCATTATTTTCCTGCTTCAACAATTTCTTTCTTTTCTTCGTGCATTTTATATTTTCCATCTTCAATATATTTTCCTTTTGTTCTTCGTTTGCATTTAATTTCCATCTTCAATTTATTTTGCTTTTTCCATTTTTACTTTCTAAATTTTCATTGTTCTTTGCCTCATTTTCTTATTCGGGCCTTTCTTATTTTTCGTTCTTGAAAATATTTTTCTCTTTTTGCTTCATTTTTACTTTCGATAGTTTCTGTCTTCAATATATTTTCCTCCATTTTCTTCATTCGTACCTTCTTTATTTTCTTTCTTCAATATATTTTCCTTCTTTTCTTCATTTAAATTTTATTTAATTTCCTTCTTCAATAGATTTTCTTTCTTTTCTTCATTTTTCTTTCCTTAATTTGACCTTTTTTCTTCAATTTTATTTATTTTTCTTCTTTTTTATTCTTTTCCTCACCCTTTATTTTTCTTCTTTAATATTCTTTTACTTCTTTATTTATTTGTATTTTCCTTCTTCAATAAGCAAGTTTCCTTGGCTGGAATGCCAATCAATGGAGCCTGTGCTTAAATCTGCAATAAAAGAATAGATTTAAATAATTTCTCTTTTATTTAAAAGAGAAATTTGTTTTCGCAACCAAAACAAAGGAGAGTAGTTTAGAACAAACAGATATTATTTGAAAGTTCATTTCACCCCAAGCAAGCTAATAAAGCTACTAAGGCGCTCGCGGATACTGAGTGTGGGATAGTTTGAAGAAAGACAACTTTATTAACGAGAGGGAACAATAAAAGAACAGGAATTAGGAGGACAGAACGTAACGATCGGCATTTCATTTAAATTTGTGTAGGTCAAAGTAGTCGAGAAAGCAAGAAGCCGGAAGTGAGTTCCACAAGCAAGAAGTGCGAGGGAAAAGTATTAGCATAGAAATTACGATTATATGTAGCCATTCAATTTGCTAAATGATGAGACCTAACCGCAAATCTAGTACTGCGCTTAAATTCATAAAGCCGAGGTACCATAAATGAAAGCTCATCAGAAAAATTACCATCATAGTACTTATAGAAAGAATACAGCGAATCTACGTCACGGCGATGGGAAAATGACTGAAGCCTTGATGCCAGGTTAGGACTAGTAACATTGCAGATTCTTCTTTAGATTTTTATCAAGAATCTATAAATACATTACAGAAGCACCAGACCAGATGTGGAAGCAATATTCAATGCACGGGCAATTGGTCGACTTAGGAATAAGAAAAATTGTCTACTAGAAAACAATGAACCAACTTTCCTAGCAGCAGACCTAGCAATTGATTCAATAGAATGTCTCCACTTCATGTCAACGGAAAAGGTTAGCCCGAGAAGAAGTTACTTTCCTGAAGGTTAGCATCAGCCGTGCTGATGGAAGTTAAATAGGTTCTCTCGGACGATTAAAATTCATGTTGGGAAAGAGGTAAAATAGAATGGAAGATCTTGACTATCAGTGTACAAGGTGAAAACATATCAACATTTAAATAGGTGGGCGCATCGGCCTATTTCGAGAGTACGTAAGGGTACATGAGAGTACGTGAGGGTACGCGAGGGTACGCAACAAAACATTTAATACATATCCATTGCCTATATCTAAGAGTTGCATAATTCTATATGGATGCGGTATACAATACTCTCTGTGACGAGAAATTAACATTTTCACAATGTTTTTTGTTATTGCTACTAATCAGTCAAGGGAAAACTGTGGTACTTTTAGTTTTTCAGAATGGCCCGCTTAAATTCATAAGGAAAATAACATTCCTTAAAATTTAATTTTGTTTCCTTCTCACTTGTTCACTCACACGTTCTCCTATATAACCACCTAAATTAGTAATGATTAAGTACAACGTTTCTTGAATTTTGTACATTTTCAGTTAAAATAACATTTCATCACTTTAAATTTAAACCAGTGGCAATTTTCACTATGGAAGATCATACGTGTAAACATATTTTGCTTTTGAAACTGGAAACATTCATAATATTTTTTTTCTCTGGATAAGAAATGTAATAAGAAAACAAATTCAAATGAATACATTAGAAATAAATTACGTGTTAATGACTCAGTTATCAGTGATAATATTAAAAGATCCATGTTTTTAATTCTAAAAAAATATTTTCTAAAAAAATACAAAAAAACAAACATTTTTCACTCAATTTCTATGATGTATGCTTACGCATATGGTAATTAACTACTACGAAAAATTAGACTGAATCTTTTTTAGATGGTGATGTGCCATAGTTCGGCCTACTGCTCGCAAAAGGTTTCACATGCCTGTGATAGATTGAGCTCTCTGTATCACGAATTTTATTAATCAATTACATTTTAGAAAAGTCAGTAGACTGGTTCAGTTTTCTATATGAATTAATTGCCAATTGTTCACATTACGGAAGCCAAAACACATATGCCCATTCGACATGATTTCTTTATATTTAATTTTTTTCGAAATTTGAATTCTGGAGTTCTTAAACGATAGTAATATATTAAAAAAAAACGATATTACAAATTTCTAAAGTTTTTAATATAAAAAGAAAGAAAAAACATTCTTTCTTTTTTGCCTGATCCCAAAGAACTGTACCAAATAATAGAAACCACATCACCTGAGATCTTTTAATAGCGGCAACAACTAAAATGCGTTGCACATATAACATGAAGAGAAAATTATAACATAATCAAAATTTTGACGTTCCACACTACTTCAAACAAAGAGTTAGGAAGGAAGTTGTCAAGAGAATAGGAAAGGTTGATAATAGTTACAGAACTTGAGAAATTCTTCTTGAAAAATTGTTTAACTAGAAATATTTTATAAATTTCCCCAAAAAGTAGAACAGGCTACTCGATGAATTCATGCTAAATGTTTCCTGATATGTAAAGAGCTAATATTACAATTACAATTACGGATAATATTACGTGTAACATTCCCACTAATATTACCAGTACCATTACAGCAAATATTACCATCGACGCTAATAATAACTTTAACATTACGATTAATATTACCATTAATGTTAATATTACCATCACCTCTAATGTTAACATTACCATTACATAGAATATTCCATTAAAATTACCGCTAACATTAACTTTACCATTACCGTCAATATTACCATTACCGTTAATATTACCATTACGTTACGCTTAATATTACCAGTACCATTGTCTTTAATATTACCATTTCATCTAAGATTCCATTACCATTACCGCTAATATTACCATTACTGTCAATATTACCATTACCCTTAAAGTTAATGTTACCAGCAATGTTACCATTACCATTACATCTAATATCGCCATTACCGTTAATATTGCTATTGTCGCTAATCTTACCATTATTATTAGAGCTAATATTACCATTACCATTACCGCTAATATTACATTAATATCAATATTACCATTACAGTTACGGTTAAAATTATCATTACCCTTCCGGGTAATATTACCAGTACCATTGTCGCTAATCTTACCATTATCATTACGCCTAATATTATCTCTAATATTACCATGACCCCTACTATTACCATTAATGTTACGGTTAAAGTTACCAGTACCATAGCTTCTAATATTACCATTACAGTTAATATTCCATTACCATTACTGCCAATATTGTCATTAGAATTGTTAATGCAATAAGATTCACAGTTGTTGAAGGCATTTCTTGTCTAGTGTCTACGTTTTCAAATCATTATCGCTTTCATAGATTCCTAAAATACAATAAATGTTCGCAAGTTTATTAAGTGAGTTCCGACACGTGTAGATATTTATGACAACTTATTCCTATCTGTTTTTGACATTTCGAAGGCTTCTTGTCTAAAAACCAAGCAATAATACTCATTCAATAGGAAAGCCTGAAATATATTTGCATATTGCGAAGTGGATATTTTGTCTGTCTGTTCTTTTAAAACATCATCATGTCACTCAAAATTTAAAACACTTGCATCTTGGTATCGAACTGCGCTGTTATTGTAACAGTATTTTCTAACGAAAGATGTTTCTGGAACATTTTAACCTAACAAGGGATTGATATGGGTTCGAAATAAAAAAAGTCCTTCAATGTTGTTGTCAATTTGTGATCATGGCTCTCCACATAATCTTTTTCTTTATTTTATGTGAATTACTTTTAATTTTCGGGCACGAAAGAGGATTAATTTATCGTTGATTTTCGCCTAGTTTCCATTAATATTTTCTTTCTTTTAGAGTGGCTAAAAGCCAAGGCTAGATAGCCTATTCTATTATTCTAACTCATAGCTGGAGGGAAATAAATTGCCGTTTTTTTCTTAGGAACAAACAGTGATATATCCTTGATTTGAAATCAGAGTTATCTTTTCCTTAGACGGATTGCCATTCAAGGCTAGAGATCCCATTCTACTCTGCTGTTTAACTCACAGAATAGGGAAATTGGGTGTTAACACGTAACAGTGGAGGGGTTTCCCACTAATTTTTGCACCTTTTAAGTTGATATTTTTCTATGGGAGAAATGATTTGTGATGAATTCTTGTAAAAATAGTGGAGCGGTTTCTCATTGATTCTACGTGTTCTGAATTATTTTTTCGATTAGACTGGCTAACCCGCGAGGCTCAATCTATTTTCCTACTTAGGCCATAGCAAGGGGAAAATGTTTTCCCATGATTTGTTAAGAAAAATAGTGGAGATTTAGGTCAGCATCCAAACCTAGAGAATATATTCTACCCTCCTATTTAACTTCTATTTAGCTGAAGGAAAAGAAATCGATGTGATTTTACAGATATAACAGGGAAGTGTTTTTTTTTTTTTAATTCAGCTTTCATTCTCTTGGGTTGGTTGCCATTCAAATCAGCAAAGCGAAATCTACACTACTGATCAACATTTCGGATATGGGAAAGGGGTTCGGAGTTCTTCAGCTGCCTAGACACACACACACATGTGTGTGTGTGTGTGTGTGTGTGTGTGTGTGTGTGTGTGCATTTGTGTCTGTATACGTGCATATATATATATATATATATATATATATATATATATATATATATATATATATATATATTTAGCCAGCATATCTTCATTCAAATATGTTTAATTGAATAACGTAGACATATTTTGTCTTCTAATATTTATATTGATTTTTTTCCTGTTGTCTAATCAGTTTTATGTTAATATGAAATTCATTAAGGAAGGCGTCGTAGTTTTTGTTAATCGAAGTACTTTCGATTTTTCCAAGATCATCTTCAGGGGAAAATTACAAAGACAAACTTATTGAAGTTACTCTCTATGTAACGTACATTTTCAAAAGCAATTTTAGGGCAACAAAACTATTGCAAAACGGAAAAAAGTGTTCATTATCCCAATGTGCGATATTTAACGACACTAAACTAAATTAAATCGTTATTTACATTATTCGAACTATTGTCTTTATCTTTGTCGCCATATTTATTAAAATGTTTAAGGACATAGTTCGAATAATGTAAATAACGATTTAATTTAGTTTAGTGTCGTTAAATATCGCACATTGGGATAATAGATTTGTCATGAACTCTTTTTTCCCTTTTGTAATAGTTTTGTTGCCCTAAAATTGCTTTTTAAAAGGTACATTACATAGAGAGTAACTTCAAAACGACCAAAACGTTGTAATAAATATGGCGACAAAGACGAGGACAATAGTCCGAATGATGTAAATAATGTACATAATACCTCATCTCAGAAATATAGACAGATACTGAAAGGCCCAAACGTTGTAATGAATATGGCGACAAAGATGAGAACAATAGCCCGAATGATGTAAATAGTGTATATAATACCTCATCTCAGAAATATAGACAGATAGTGAAAGGCCGAAGCGTTGTAATGAATATGGCGACAAAGATGAGAACAATAGCCCGAATGATGTAAATAATGTATATAATACCTCATCTCAGAAATATAGACAGATATTGAAAGGCCGAAATGTTGTAATGAATATGGCGACAAAGATGAGAACAATAGCCCGAATGATGTAAATAGTGTATATAATACCTCATCTCAGAAATATAGACAGATACTAAATTAAATCGACAAAACTATGTAGCCAAAATATAGATTTAAAAAATATTAAATACAGATTTAACCCTTTGAGCCTTGCGTTGCTGAGAAAATTTAATCCTGAACTCCTGAGTAAAAATTCGCAAGTAACTGGTATGTAATGTCTCTTAGTAGTTATAAAAATAGTTACAAGTTTTTACGTACCATTCAACCGGTGGCTGGGCATTACGTCATTTTTCTGTACCACCGGTAAACCGGTGGTCGGGGCTCAAATGACTGAAATTAGTGGCGGTGGCTGTCATTCGTGCGCATGGGTATTCGCAAAAATATAAACATCACTTTAGTTCGATGAAGTCCTAAATAAGGAAAGTGCTTACGCGAAAGAGTTCTTCACTTTTCCAGATATATATATATATATATATATATATATATATATATATATATATATATATATATTATATATATATATATATATATATATATATATATATATATATATATATATATATATTCAGGTTGTCCAAATGTTAAAATAAGCTTTTGAATCGCTGCATCTTAGAGATGATCAAATATATCTTACTGAAATTCCCCGAGATTTTCAAAAAATGCTGAAATCTACTTTGAGCAATCATGTACAATTACACTACAAGTTTAACAGAAGTACCGCCATGAAATGAATCACTAACGAAAATGACACATTCATCATTAATTTATCATCGGAAGTTCATGAAGGATTGAAATAAAATTCAAAATATATATATATATATATATATATATATATATATATATATATATATATTATTCCAGGATCATTTTTTAACTTATTCAAGATGATCTTCGCCCTCCCTAAACTTCTAACTTTCTGTTCTGAATTACACGTTACCTCACACGTTTCACGTACGATTTCCTTTTGAAGTCTTTTGTGCACTTTGGACAGTCATAGCTGAAAATTCTCCCTCACATTCCAAATGTCTTATGGATTGAGATGGATCTTTTCTAATTCCTCTCTTTCACTCTAAGTTTAAGTGATGATTCCCTTTTTCAGTTATGACCTCCTGATTTAGGTTTTCTCTCGACCGTCCACTTGTTTTTAAACATATTCACCGCTCTCTTGTTGGTTCTTGAATGGACTTTGAAAATGTAAACCAGAATATGAATGTTGATACCATTACTGAAAGCCTGGATGATGAAACGATTTTATTCTGTTCTCTTTTTAGCTGAATAACTCAAAGGGTTTTTTCCGTGATTGTTATGACCTTTGGTATCAAGATGGCTAAACGTCTTATTGTTACGGAGTGATTTCACAGTGGAGGCTTGTATTTGTACTAAGTCGGTCCTAAAATAGGTTCGACGTACAAAACGTTAGGAACTTAATATAATAGGTATGACGCAGTAAATCTAGTTGTGGTCGCTGATACTTTTAGTGTCCGACATCGACTGACTGAGCGGTATTCAGTCAACCCCCCACCCCACGAGGGCATCATGTGGCACAAGGCCGGTTTTCATTGGTATCTCCGAGCCCGGCGTAGCCTCGTTCGGGTTCCTCCCCGCCTGAAGGCAGAGGGTTCAACCGATTAGCCGGTCAGCCTGACTGACCAACTGAGCGGTATTTAGCCCCCCCCCACCATGAGGGCATCATGTGGCACAAGGCCGGTTTCACGTGGTATCTCCGAGCCCGTGGGCTCGGCCAAAAAATATGCCCTTTCAACCCGTATAAACGGGTTCAGGCTCGGTTTAACTCCCCGAAAGAGAGTCCGCTCTTCGGCGTAGCCTCGTTCGGGTTCCTCCCCGCCAGAAGGCAGAGAGTTCCACTGGTCAACCGGTCGTCTGACTTCAGACTGAACTCAGACCGACCCACTGAGCGGTATTCAGTCACCCCCCCAACTACGAGGGCATTATGTGGCACAATGACGGTTTAACGTGGGATCTCCAAGCCCGTGGGCTCGGCCAAAAATATGCCCTTTTAACCCGTATAAACGGGTTCCGGGTCGGTTTACCTCCCCGAAAGTGACTCCGCCCTTCGGCGTAGCCTCGTTCGGGTTCCTCCCCGCCCGAAGGCAGAGAGTTCAACCTATCAGCCGGTCGTCCGACTTCAGACTGAACTCAGACCGACCCACTGAGCGACTCACTCATTACTCTACTACTCCTACTTATTATAGGTGGGAGAATCTATTAACTATAGAATAGGTGTGGTTCCAGTATAACTCTTATCTAAAAACCTGGACAAAAAGAAACTCATTTAGTTTGTTTATTTCTTAGATATTAAACATTTCGTGAAATGAACAATTATGCTGTAACACGATTTTGGCAATTGTGTTATATTAGTATATAGGGGAAAAGTAACCCCCTATTTTATGTAAGAGAGGCCACCCAGGAATCATTACTTAACACCATGATTTTTTCTTTAAGGTTGGTTAAAGGAGCAAGTGTAATATACAAAATTAACATTTTGGAAGAGCTTCAAGGACGAATACAAGAAGTTATGTTTTCCATATCTCAAGGGTTCCTGGTAAAAACCAGTTGACACAATTCCTGGTCGGCTTGAGTAGACTGTCGCGAAATCTTGTGTCCATATTGAATATTAAATAAAATCATATGCTGAAAGCTTTCCTCTCATATATATGTTTTGAATATATTCATATATTAGTAAATAAATTATGACTATTTTAAAATGGGCAGTTTCTTTTCAATCACACTGTATATATATATATATATATATATATATATATATATATATATATATATATATATATATAGTGTATCACAAAAGTGAGTACACCCCTCACATTTCTTCAAATATTTAAGTATATCTCTTCATGGGACAACACTGACAAAAGGACACCTTCAGCCTCTTCAGTAAAGCACTGGTTGTCTTGGATGTGTATATAACTCTGTTATATATGCTGCAGACAGACTACTTTTCATTGTGTCAAAAGGTAATTTTTTCAGTGCTGTCCCATGAAGAGATATACTTAAACATTTGAAGAAATGTGAGGGGTACTTACTTTTGTGATATATATATATATATATATATATATATATATATATATATATATATATATATATATATATATGTGTGTGTGTGTGTATACATATATATGTGTGTGTGTATGTATGTATATATATATGTGGGTGTGTATATATATATATATATATATATGTGTGTGTGTGTATGTATATATATATATAGATCTGTGTATGTATAAAACTTTTGTATTTGGATACTGTCCTACTTAGCAAAATATCAATTCACCTTCTTGAAAGATGCTAAATAGACATGGTTATGTTGTTATTCACATGAGCTCACACAAGAAAAATAAATGAGGGGGAAACTAAAAGCTATTGTCTTTTTCCATTCCAAGGTAAGGCTTTCTCAATTTGCCAAAAAGTAGTCAAGGGTGACAGCTGCGAGGCTACGAAAGCGTAAATTGCTCGCCGATATATATAAAACACATATGTGTGTGTGTATGTATGTAAGTGAAAGAGGGGGTGAATGATGTATGCCTATTTTGTTAGAGAACAAAATAGGCATACATCTTTCACCCCCTCTTTCACTTACATACATACATACACACACCACACATGTATATATATATATATATATATATATATATATATATATATATATATATGCTTATTTATATATTGGGGTGATAATATGTGATCAGAATATATATATATATATATATATATATATATATATATATATATATATATATATATATATATATGTATTTAAATAAAAAGAAAGAACAGTAAGATATATAATCCGGTGTTCTTATAGATAGATAGAAACACCTATAGTAAAATAACATTAATATGAAATGCCAGAAGATGTAAGCTTATCAATGACCCATGTCCTTTGTACTTACATGAGAAATAATATATTACTAGGTTTATATATAAAAAAAATAAAAGTTTACTAAATCAGTAAATTAAGTAACTATTTTTGCCGTCATTGTCATAAATTTTACTTAAAAAAAAATGTACCCTAATATACATACTTATACTTGTTGTAAAAATAATCCTACATAATATAAGGGATTCCAATACATTTAACTGTTCATTAAAAATAAAAAAAATATAGCATAATAAAAATTAAAAGTGAGAATATTTCAAATCGTAGTTAAATAAAAACTAAAATGTATCCTAATCTGAACACCCCCGAAAATCTTTAAATTTACAAGTAGAAAAAAAAATGCCGTAAGAATTTTTTGCCGTTAACAATAAAAAAAATCCAGACGACATGCATTCAACGGATGTCAGTTCTCATTGAAAAATACATCCCTACCCCTTGCCAAAATGTAGCTAATAACTGATACAATGATACAGACATAAGGAAAACCCAGACAACCCTTGTCCAATTGAAGTAGATTTATCTGTAACCATGGAAACGAGATTTTAGCTGTGTCTTTAAAACCCAGTAATTTTAAAAGTTACTCCAAAATTCGCTTGAGGATGAAATGGAACTAATGTCTTTAATTTAATTGCAAAATTAAATTCGTGGCTTTTAGCTTCCATTTTTGAAACATGGTTAGAACTGTGTAGCGGAAAAAAACATATTTTAAATCAATTAATTTATAATATATAAATATATCTATATAAATTTATCTTTCTGCATATCTATATTTATATCTATATCTATCTATCTATCTATCTATCTATCTCTTTCTCTCTCTCTCTCTCTATATATATATATATATATATATATATATATATATATATATATTAGGGTGTTATTTCTGCAGCAGTAATTCTCTCAGACATGTTTGATTAAATAATATGAACAAGTTTTATCTACCCGCGTTATGTGTTTTGTGTTATCGGTAGAATTTCCAAAGTTCGTATTTATTTTCATTTTATATTATTTTCTACTTGAGTACTTTAGAAAACCTGATACATTCGTTTTCAACGATTTATCTGTGTATATTTTCGCAATTGTTCCTTAAGTCTAGCGCTGTCACCTTTGATAGAACCAATTTCCAGTTTCTCAAGGTGACGTCATACAAATGGTCAAACTGAAATTTATATATATTAAGTTATTAAGCAACATTGAAAATATTTTGTCAGATTCAAAACTATCAATTTAGCTGTCAAATCAAAGTTTGAGTTAAATATTGTGGTAGTTTATTTTATTAAAGTTATTGGATTATAAAAACTGCTGTCCGAAGTTATAAAATGAAAGACAAAATATCACTTTTACTTCAATACCTTCGTCATAAAATCTTCAACATTTGACCATCACTTATAGCAGAAGAAATAGCAAAAATATGTCATTGAAGTATTTATATCTTAATCGAGCTACCCTTCTTCTAAAAAAAAAAGCCAGGGTTCTATTCTATATTGATTATGTTAATTATTTTTAATTCAGCGGACTCAATTTCCGATATGGTGTTTTTAATTGCTTTAATATAGGACTGTCTTGTTGAGATATCTTTGCCACCTTCATGTAAAAAACCTCCATGTTTTTTTTTAATTTATTAGAAAAATGATATACATCAATTTTGACATAACTTTAGTCCTCACGGCAATCCGCCTCAGCACCCAGAATCTTTTGCCAACGTGTCCCCAGTCAAGTCGCCGTATAGTATCCCTGGCCACCCTCACCACATGAGGTCTTGAATAGTATACTCTTGGCATTAAACCATACTGGGTAATTTTGCTTCGATATCTGTTGCACACTTTCCAACGGTTGCGAATACAGGTTCACAGTGGCCCGTTTGTAGCATCAAATAGTGCATCGCTTGCCAAATAGTCCATCAGATACAGAGCATGATATTGCGTGAGTCTAGATGGGTTTTTTCTGTGTGGGGAACAGAGTCCTGTGATGACAATCAACGTCTCGCACAGCTTGGCAGTATCATACAGGACCCACTTTTCGTCACTGGTGAGGACTTGATCAAATATGGAAACGTTGCGTTGTCGAGAAACCAACGAAAAATACGTTGTCGCTTGTTACGGCTTGTTGGCTTCTAACAGCTTGTGGGCTGTATTTACATTAGTCGGACTATTGTCCTCATCTTTGTTGCCATATTTGTCACAACGTTTCGGCCGTTGTACGCTCCGGCCTTCTTCAGGTGGTTGGAATGTCGAACTGAACCCTTTATTTCGCTCACTGGAGTAGACTGTTCTAATTCCACGTGCCATGTTTGATGGATGTCAGTTATCAGTTATCTCCTGCTAATTTTCCCTCTGAAAGTTCTCCACTGCCTTAACCGGGTATTGAACTCATCTTCTTTGGGTCTGTCACTGGATCTAACCAACGCCTTTATCCACTGTGCCATGTGTCCTCAAGGAGTGTACAACGGCCGAAACATTGTGACAAATATGGCGACAAAGATGAGGACAATAGTCCGAATAATGTAAATACTGTACATAATACCTCATCTCAGAAATATAGACAGCTTGTGGGCTATCCATCTGCTCAACTTTTACGCCTTTCCTACGCAGTATAGGTAGATTCTGACTGTTTCATCACAAACGTGGACGCGTTCGGCAAGCTCACCGCCATTTTGTCTGCTATGGACGCCTTCAGAACCTTATCATCCAGGACCCCTGAACGGTTACTGCAGGGTTCATCACAAAGGGAAATCTCTTGACATGAAATCCTGGAACCAATGCCTGGTGGTGTATTCGCTCACAACATTATCCACAAAGGCTTCACGTATTCGGCGACTTCATGCAGCTGAGAACATACCCACCTTAAAGTCATAAATCAGGCAACCCTGAAGAAGCTGCTTCGTCAAAGCTATATTTCTTCACTGGCGTTCGAGCTATGACTGATGTGTGTGATCAAAGCACCTATATCGGTGAAGAACAAGGTCCTCATCCTACCGCTTTTTGGCGCGTAACCCACTCATTTGCGTATAACTGATCACTTCTTTCCACACGATGTAAAAAAACGCCAATGAGATTTTTGGTTACCTTATAACAATAATAATGCCTTATAATAATCTTCACAATTGACCATATATTTTCGATCGGATTCAGATCAGAACGTGATAGTAGACATTCTAATCTCTTATGTTCAGTTTGACTCTTTTTTCTTCGACTATGAATCGTTCAATAATGCTTTGGTAGACAATTCTATATTATTATTATAAGGCATTATTAATAATAATGCCTTATAATAATCTTCGCAATTGACCATATATTTTCGATCGGATTCAGATAGGAACGTGATTGCAGACATTCCATTCTCTCATGTTCAGTTCAGTTCAATAATGCTTTGGTCGACAATGTTAGCCCTATTATAACAAGGTCGCTCCCTTACTATATTTTCGATCGGATTCAGATCAGAACGTGATGGTAGACATTCCATTCTCTTATGTTCATTTGACACTTTTTCATCGACTTTGAATCGTTCAATAATTCTTTGGTCGACAATTCTACCCCTATCATCACAAGGTCGCCCCCTTGCTGCTTTCTCTAGCCACATGCACATCTTCAGCGGATAAAATCGATCCATGGACCCATCTATCAGGTCAATCTGGATTCGTCCGGGAAAAGTACTATAGAAAACTCTATTGTCATGTATTTCTTGGGCGTATATCGACACTTTAAAATATTTGTTTTGCGGAGAGGATTTTACCTAGGAGATTTCTTGGATAGACCCAATATAAGAATTATACTATTTCTTTTCTTTTCTTCCTGACTCCGTCAATGTCAGCTTGTTCAAAGATTTGAGCTCTGTTCGAAAATGGTTGTTTCGCTAAAACTCGCTTTAATTTACGTTCCTCGCGAGGAGAGGAACATAACTTCTTAAAGCCTTTTCTTTTGCTTCTAGATCGCAACTTAGTTATATGTTCAGCAGCCGTATTTATCATTCGATGATCTCTGCGAGGCTCCTTTGATATCTGCAATGTGCACATTTCCTCACTCAATAAATTCGTTATTTTTTGTTTTTCAGCATTTGTTAGATCCTTTCTCTCACCTATGTGTCAACATATATTATGGAAAAAAAAAGAAAAAAAAGGTTTTATTATTTTTCAGAGGCGTTATGCTAATATTTATTTATCTTACGTAATAACTTCGGTCAGATAATTACCTTAAATTCTAAATATCTCAAAATACAGGAGGCGGTCGAAATACCTCCCACTTACATCTTCCAGTAATGCCTCCTGCAAGACATGTGCTGGATGAAGAAATAATAGCTACTAATTTCCTACGTTTATTTGGGGAGGTACAATACTTCTGGGGTATATATGTAGATGTATATCTGTAGAATCTGTAGAAGCATATATAGAAGTATATCTGCCACACACCGTATAATCCTATTGAAGTTTATGTGATATAAATAATAGGTTCAGATGGGCTACCCCCCCACACACACACATATATATATATATATATATATATATATATATGTTATTGTAATTCATCTTATCTAAAAGAATCCAAAAGAGAATGCAGTAAGAACTAAACGGCCGTTTCGTCCTGTTTTCGGACTCATCAGTACCCTTTCCCTTCTTTAATCGTAATTCATTCAAGTTCAAAATATTTTAAGCTTCCTTTTTATTTTATCTTCAAACACTTTGGTGCTGATAAACCTTGGAAGATTAATTTCTTATAGCAATCCATATTGGGTATTGAATTCATTTATATGTAATATATTTATATATGCCCTGTGATAAATTCATTGAGCTCTCTGTGTGGATCAGTTTTAATATTTTATATTATTAGGATCCACTTATTTTTACCTTTCTATACTGTATATATATATATATATATATATATATATATATATGTGTGTGTGTGTGTGTGTGTGTGTGTGTGTGTGTGAGTGTGTGTGTCTTTTTAATTAATCAGTTTTAGTTAAATAATTTAGATATTTTTGTGTCGATTATATATATATATATATATATATATATATATATATATATATATATATAGTTAGTTAGTTTATGAAAAACTAGGTAATCCGTATGGGTAAACCTAAGGAGGATAAAATCCAGAGAGCTCAATGTAAATCCAGAGCAAATAATTTAAATAAAAACAGACCACTTTAAGGTTCCATGTAATAAATTATTTCACCACAGCCCTTTTAAAAGGACTGCAGATCATCAGACTTTACTTCCAAACAAAAATATATATATATATATTATGAAATGGACAAAGTCCGGCAATTATTTTAAGTCATTTTTATACATTCTTTTTATAGATACAAATATTGAAGTAAATGCCCTGTTTTATAATAAACAGTATTAATAATAATTACAGACCCGAATCTCAGAGAAATTTTATACAAGATATTCGTCCTCCGAACCAGTATCCTATACGGAGCCGTTATGTAGTCTGACGTGCATTAACCGATCGAGCCACGGAGGTTCTTTCGATTGGTAAAGTCGATTTTACTGCTTTTAAAATTTAATCCTCCATGAATCTCTCACGTACATTCATATCTACTCAAAGCGTATTACATTTGTATATATATATATATATATATATATATATAAATTAAGCCATTTGTTTATATTTGGATATATATATATATATATATATATATATATATAGATACACCTAGTGAGCCAGACAAACCTACCTAGGTTTCACCTAAACGGATCGTCAGTCAGCCTATACAGTCAGCATCACACTAACATCTATACTGGTAAATTACAGAAACAAACTTTCCCTGACGATCCGTTGAGGTGAAACCTAGGTAGGTTTGTCTGGCTCACTAGGTGTATCTAGGTCTGCTCTACGGTTGTATTGAGCTCTTTTGTTAGTTAGTTGTTTACTTGTATCGGGGTTTTTTCTTTGGGCTTCAAACCTGTATCTGTGCGATTTTTTGGTCGGCAGAAGTCCATGTTTGTAGCTCTTTCTTTTTTTAAAACCTTTTTTTCCCTCGAGATTGATTTGATTAGCAAATCAAAAATTCGAGGGTTTTTCAAAACGAGTCTAGTTATATATATATATATATATATATATATATATATATATATATAAAGTCATTTTTATGTTTATACATTTTATAGATACGAACATTTAAGTAAATTCTCTGTTTTATAAATGAACATTTCTCGGACATTCAGGCCCGTAAATGTTATTGATACTGTTTATTAAAAAACAGACCATTTACTTAAATATTTGTATCTATAAAAAGAATGTATAAACATAAAAATTTATATATATATATATATATATATATATATATATATATATATATATATATGTACGTATGTACAGAACAAGAATATAATATAAAAGGCTCAAATATTCGATGTTTATAATTTATTACATTGGAATCGTAATCACGATCCCATTCAGACGTACAAATTTTGGAATATGTAGGTCTGATGAATTGGATCGTGATTACGATTCCGTGTAATAAATTATAACCATGGAATATTAGTGCCTTATATATATATATATATATATATATGAGCCTGATATATATATATATATATATATATATATATATATATATAGAGAGAGAGAGAGAGAGAGAGAGAGAGAGGGGGAAAGGGAGAATGAGACAGAGACCCTCAGTAACATCTAAATCGTCCAAATCATGTAACAGTATTACTCTCTATCCCATATAATGTTTAATATGTAAAAAAAAAGAAAGAAAAAAAACACTAAACTAATTGAGTTTCCTTTTTCCAGGTTTTCAGATAAGACATTTAGCCATCTTGACATCATTTGACGTAAGAATCACTGAAAAATTCGGTGACATTTAGCTAGAAAGAGAACAGGTCAAAATCCTTTTTGTGTCAGCGCCACTGCCTTCCCAACTTTGCAATGGCGAGAGGAAAAATATCATTCTAACTTTTAGTAATGATACCAACATTCATACTCTGACTTCCATCTTCAAAGTCAATTCAAAAACCATCAAGATAATGTTGAATAAGTTTAAAAAAGAGGGAAAACTAGAGAGGAAACCTGGATCATGAGGCCACAATAGGAAGAGCGATCATCATTTCAAATTAGAGTCAAACATATCAATTAGAAATGATCCAACTCAACCCATAAGACGTTTAACATATGAGGGACGTGTTTTAGTTATAACAGTGAAATGAGACTTGTAAATGAAATCGTACATGAAATGTATGAGGCACCTTCTTCTTCCAGAAGAACAAAAATTAAAATATATATATATATATATATATATATATATATATATATATATATATATGTATATAAATAAAAAGAAAGAACAGTAAGATATAAAATCCGGTGTTCTTATAGATATTTTATTTTTTTTTTTTTTTTTTTGCAAAAAATAAAATTAGGGGTTTTAGCTTCTATTTTTGAAACATGGTTGGAACTGTGTAGCGAAAATAACCATATTTTAAATCAATTAATTTATAATTATATATATATATATATATATATATATATATATATATATATATATATATTTCGATAAACGTGCAATCAATTTACAAATTCATGAATTATTCATACAAAACAAATGCAAAGGTTAATGATTTAATTATGAGAAATCCATCGTCGCAAACAATTCAAATAATATACAAAAAACCCTGTTATGAATGAAAAGATCCTTGTTTCTATAAATTTCTGCTGCATTAGTTCTTATTTTTACTACAAGCTTTCTTCTGTTCCTACAGACATCTTCAGGTATGGAATAGATGTTGTTCTTGTTTTTTCTCTCAGTAATAAGAGGACAACGAAAATATATGTATTGTTGTAATCCGAAAATGCTATTGGAAATGAGTTATTGTTTTTGGAGCGTGCAGTAGCAACGCTGAGTTTGATTTTAAATTTTACAGTTGTGCGTTCTTGTACAAATATGGTGATAAGCGAATTTTTTTACTGGTAAATTTTCTGTCAAAGTGGCATGAACTATATTGTTCAATAATTACAGTAATGTCGCACTTATTATCCAAAAGTCGCACTTGGATCAGTTATTTTAATTTCGATAAACGTGCAATCAATTTACAAATTCATGAATTATTCATACAAAAACAAATGCAAAGGTTAATGCTTTAATTGGCGAGTAAAAATCATATACTTTTAAAGCACAAGATTTTGGTGCGTGTTCCTGGCACATTGCGAAGATGTGTTACATGAATGATGAATGGCCTTAGAATGAATATAACATTGTAAGATACAAACAGCGATGAAATACAAAATGCGGTGAGGCAGCTGATCGCTATCCTAAAAATGACTTCCAAGAATGTTTCCATATATGGAAACAGCGCTGTAGAAAGCGACTATACCTAGAACATTGTTATAATGTTTTCGCTCATTTCCTTTGTAGCAGTGCTCTGTAGGAAGGTGCGTAGAGAGAGGCTATGCTGAAGGTTTTGGCCAAGACAACATTACCCACGCCTGACGACCACCGTATTCCTTACATCTCGCCCCTGGCGATATTTCTTCTTCAAAAATTAAGCCCCACTCGAAAGTAACAGTTTTTCAAGACATCGAGCAAATCTAGAAGAATACGAAGAGATAGTATCTCGTTGTCTCCCAAAAAAGAATTCCAGGGATGTTTCTGTTATATACAGTATATATGAACATTAATGGGTATGTCCCGATCCCCGTAATTTGGTTGGACACTATTGTAAGTGGTGGTAATATGCTGTCTAAGTAGTCCCCCACTAGTAGTGGTTTACCTACTTCATGCCGCTGGCGAGTATAGTATTTTGTTGATTTTATAAAGATTACCATTTCATTTCAACCATCCATTTTGGTTATTCTTCCGATGTACCAGCAGTTTACAAGAATGGGAAAAACGCTTGAGAAACTGTATACCTTCAGAAGGGTTAGACTTAGAAACAGATCAAATATAGAATTTATATGTCTTATAGTTTTCCTTTTTTTATCAGACCTCGTAGAGACAAAAAAATATTTCAATGAAAGCAAGTACGCAGAATCGGTACAATGCTTGAATTAAAGAGCAAAGAATTTACTAAGTTCGATTATTTTTACGTTTTTCTGTTTTTCTTTTGTTCTTCGCTCTTCAGATACAAAACCGGCGTCAGTCGTGGTGTTGTTTAAGATTTAAACTAATTTTAGTATAGTTACTCATAAATGAGTTACTTATTACAATTACTGTGTCGCTCCCGGCTTAACAATTTTCTTCCTGGATGTAAAATGGCTCCGATGAAAGTCAAATAAATCCTGTGATGTTTCGCAACATTACTGATGTCATTTAATATCAGTGTCTGGAAAAATCGAAATTTATTTATTTACTTTTTAAGGAGAACCAGCGAACGTACATATCAATAAAAACTTAATAACATATTTCAAATGATATTTGTATTTATTCTAATCGTAATTAAGAACATAATCCATTAATCGTAATTAAGAACATAATCTATTAGAGCGATAAAAGGAGACATTAAAAAAACAAAACAATTTATAACAAAAAGGGTGGGTAACAAAAACATATATTACCGTAAAACGGTAATTCAGAAATAAACAGTGTAAACCGGTTTATCGGTCCTATCACTCCAGAATAAAAAATGACGATGAAAATCAGAGGAACTAAAAAAAGATAGAACATCAGAAAAAAAATGTTATATGCAAAGAGAATATAGCATTAAAGGCTATTTACCTTTAAGCTTACCAAGCATACAACTTCTTACAGAGAGATGGCTGGTAGGACTTAATGTACACTGATTCCGACCTGCTAATCGGTATTACCGCTACTCCGCACTTAGAAAATAGTGATTTTCCAAGCTTAGCGTGGATGGCACAAGGCTGAAAGAAAGGGGCACCCAGTGAGGATTGAACTCACTACTCAGCCGTAATTGTTCAAGCAAGACAAGCTTGCTAACCATTGCACCACCTCGAGGTGCCCATCCGCACTTAGAAAATATCCGGGAAATAAAACCAAGCATACTGTTGGCTAGTATGTGTCCGTTAATCTCTGACTCCAGCATTTAATCCGTTCTGCCTATACAGTCAGCATCACACTAACATCTATACTGCTAAATTACAGAACCAATAGTGTGTGTGCGCAGAGGAAGATTTCGGGTTGATCCTAACATAGGTCAAGCACCAACAATGTGTGGATAGGCGGAAAAATAAAAACGTACCACATTTTACGGTAATATATACGCCATCTTTATTTTCTTATTAATTTTTTGTTATGAATTAGATTTTTTTTAAATATATCTGCTGTTATCGCTGTAACATGAAAAATACAGAGTGCGAGTGCGATAGATAAAATGTCGTCTAAATTACGCAAAAATGAAAATAACACTGACGTTTCATTTTAACAGAATTACACACATCTTAAAAACCTAAAAAGTAAATTTATTCAATACAAAGGTCATTGCCATCATTCACGGACTCCAGACGACTTTGGAATATCCTGTAACTATTCAGGACGATCTCGTTGTTTAATTCAGTGAATGCTGCCATAATCCTTGCCTTCAGTTCATCTTTGCTGTTACAATGAGTTTTGTTGTTCTCTCGCTCAACTGCACCTTACACATAATAATCAAGGGGGTTGCAGTTAGGTGGCCAGATATAAGGAGTTATGTGGTAGCAGAATTTGATTGACAGTCATATCTGTGTCTTCTTGCTTGTGTGGCAGGGTGCAGAGTCCTGTTGCTAGCAACAAGGTCTTCCAGTAGTCACATTCTTGACCAGGGCAACACTACCTTCTCAAGGCACTTGATGTAGGCCTCCTGTTGAGTCTGATGGGTCGTGGAAAGATGAATGGATGTATAACATCGACATCACTAATGAAAACCCAAACCCATTCGTAATCACCATTAGAATCATCCAACTCTTTGCAAATCCTCTGCACTGTCCTCAAATTAACAACGAAAATCTCTGAAATGTTCGTATTGGAGCTTCCGACTCGAATGCCATTCAGTATAGCATGTCCTTTCCTAAATTTATGGCGGAGTGAATTGAGTCATGGTTCTCTTTTTCTCACCGATGGTAAATCAAAAACAAGCAATTTACACATCGCGTCCTCTATATAATAGACAACTGAAGACTTACTCTCTGTTTATTAAATAAAAGATGAGTTTTATATGGAGATTTTCGCCCTTATTTGCACTACAAATACCTCAAATCAGAAGTAGGCAGACTTTTTTTGGACAGCGGCCCAGACATCTTTGCGGTATCTCGCCCTTCAGCTCCATGATATCAAATGTACAAAATTAAATTGTCTCCACCTCCGACCGCACCTCCCAGAAAGCCGCCTTGTTCTGTAGGCCATTTGTATAAAAAGGGATGGACCCCTCAACAATTTTACTGCAGAGATAACAGTATGACAACTAAGAAAATCAACAAAAAATGCAAATTCCTTCCTACAAACGAAATATAGTTAGAAATGGCAAATTGCGATATTTTATATCAAAAATTGTATTTGAAGTCATTTAACTCCAACTGATATTTTTCTGACATTTGCTTCACAAATGAACAGTGTACAGGTGTTAAGTTGGCGGGCCGGACAAAAAACGTTGGCTGGCCGGACAAAAAACCTTGGCGGGCTGGGTGTGGCTCAGGAGTTAGTGATTGCCAACCACAGCCCTAAAGATTACGGTGACAAAATTAACATGTTATAAGTTTTGAGGGCATTTATCAATAGATAGTTTCTTTTGTCAAAATTGCACAGATGTGTTTACCTTTTAAAACTGTCAGACGTATAAAAGTTTACGTTAGCCTTATATCTGCTAAAAAATATCTGACGCGGTCAGATGTGGGCGGAAATGGTTGTAGTCCTTGAGACGTGACGGCGCATCGATTATCATGGTCTCTATACACTAATATAATATCCTTAGCACAAAGAAACTGATTCATTTTACGACAGACGTAAGTGCAAATAGTAACTTTCGTATGTTGTATCAGGATTCGGAAAGTAATTCTACCGTTTTTTTTACAGAACGAATTTACCAAAATGAGTCTAGAGGCTTATGCAACACTCCATTGGTGAGAATTGTTCATTTGCTGCTTAGACCTCGAGGGAAATAGAGAGGTTAGCCAGCGGACGAAGGAATGCCATGTCTCCCCACCCCAAATTAAATTATAAAATATATCACCGGAGTGTACTACCGTTTCCCCACACAGGATAATTGCATATAAAACCTATTTATTTGCCACGTCAATCATTCATAGATGATATTTACTCTCATCCTAGCCATGAGACACATAGAAAGAAGAACCCGACCGAACCTTGCGCAGTACCGTCAAAGATCCGTCAATATATTCGCAAGATCATCCCCGGTTACTAATCAAATAAAGTTCAATCACTGACACCCTTTCTCTCTCTCTATCTCTGACACACAGACAGACAGAGACACAAGCGAACGCGCACGCGCACGCGCACACACACACACGCACATATATATATATAAAGCTGAAAAGCAACTTGTCAGCAGTCAATATACCACATAACACCTTTGAGCGCTTAGCTTTGGAGCGGGTAGAATGGAGATCAACGTCTTTTAGTGGACTCAGCAATTTTCAATCTGCTTGTCTGAATCATCTTCAAGAAGCGAGAGCAAGATCTAAATGGTCATCCAATCTAACAGTGATCTCATTTCCCAATCCTCGAACTTGCTCCATATGTGGCCTCCTTTATCGCATGAAATTTCATAACTGAATCAATAAGCTGTCAGATCTTCATACGTCTAAACCGACGGGAGAGTCCATTATTATATATATATATATAATTTTATTATTTATTTTATAAAAACATGTTAAAAATCGCTACACAATTCCAATCATGTTTCAACATTCCAAAATGTGTAATTATTTTTTATGCTTTATTCTCACTAGGGGATTATTTACATCGATTAGTTTGTTTTCAGTAATAAATGTATTTCAATGTGGCTCATTAATTACCCCGCCTCCCACCCCCTGTGTCTGCGTTTTTCAGTTTCACCTTTTGGATTATTGTCGTTCTAACGAATCTTTCGGAAGTGTTGGACGAAAAAGTCCCTTTAAAAGCATGCGTTCCGTCATTTTTACAGCTAGAAGATATTTGGTAGAAGATATATATATATATATATATATATATATATATATATATATATATATATATATATATATATATATATATGACACTCCTCCGTCGAATTCGACGTATGAGGGTCAAGCAGATCAGTTCCTAGGAAACTATTAGCCAGACAACAGCACATGAGATTTGATCATTGTGGTGAAGGTTTCGTGCAGGATCATCCACACTTACTATCAACTTTTTTTTAGGGTTTTTGGGGGAAGAATAGGGGTGGTCTAGCTTTAGCAATGGCCTAATACAGAAACCTGGTGCACTACGTGCCACAAGGTCCCCAAACGACCCTATGCAGCTTTTGAATTCAGAGTTGTCCTTCTAGACCAGTTGCCATTCAAGGCTACAGAACCCAGTCTGTCCTGCTATTTACCCATAGCTGGAGGGAAAAGAAGAGGATTCACACCTTAACTAAGGATATTAGCATCTAACTGAATGTAATGGATTCGACTGGAGTTCGAACTCAGCTCTCTGATTCCTCAATCCCAGCCGATATATATATATATATTTGGTTGGATGTTAGCTCTATCTCTGATATAGAGCGCTTTTTAATAAGTACCGCGCAGGAAGGAACAGCATAATGAAAAAAAAAACATGCAAATGTTGAACAGTGCTTATTTTCTCCTGAAATTTAAACAACTATACGAAGCTTAGAAAGGCTCATGATCAAACATAATAGATATTCGTTGTCTGTTTAACAAATATGTTTGAATCTATTTCTCAAGTTACTGACATGTTTATCTAAAAATTAATACGTCCAAATTCACTGATGAGCTGTGAAACACCAAAACAGCCTGTTTGTGGATAACAATGGAATCCAGCTCTTATCTCAAATAATTTAAAAAATACTGTTTGACCAACACAAGGAATGTTAAAAGATTCAGGTTAAAAAGATAAAAAAAAACAAAATAAAAAACAAAAAAAAACAAATGAAAACTACAGGCAAAAGTTCATTTTCTCCATCAAGACATTCATTTCTGTAGTTCACTGCTACCAACAAGCAGAAATATTTCTTCTCCTGATGATGGCCATTTTGGCCGAAACTAGTCGAGAAATCTAAATGTAATATTAATAATACAAACGAAAGATTATTAATCTACAACCCAGTGTGTCTGAAATTTTAATTTTTAATTTTTTATTGTTTTTATTATTATATATATATATATATATATATATATATATATATATATATATATATATATATATATATATATATATATAAAAACACTACCATAATCAATATATGAGTTTTATATTTAAATAAAATGTGAATCAGAGACAGTTGTTTTTATTAGAGATATATCTATTATGCGTGAAGGAGTCGTTATAAAGTTCGTTTTCTGACCATGAGACCCGGGTTCGAATCTCACCATGGTCGATTTGTGAGGAAAGTGACGACGTTTTGATGATATTGGACTGGAGGAGGCGATCCAAGCGAGCGGCACCTTTGGAAATTGTTTGAAAACCGTACCCCGTCATAAGCCAAGCCTTGTGAGTGAAATTAGGAGCCTTTGGTTGCTGTGCTAGCACGAAGTCACAAGTCATCGTGACCGAGCGTGCTGGCCTTCTTCAGACTGTTGATCACGCTAGATGGCACTGACTCTCACGGAAACTGTAAGGTCCGCTTAACAGAGTAGCCATATAAACCACGGGTGGCTCTGTGGTTATTGGACAAACACACATGTGCCTGATCTGACGTCTGCAATGGGGATTAGGTAACCGCCCTCGGGGATTCTCAGATACGAGTTGCTCTGCTGTTTAGATCTGCTATGTTTATGTAGAATTGGCCATTATATAGTTATAAAACATAGAATTTCAGTGTAAGTTTATTTCGATACTGATTAAGAAAAAAAGGTGAAGAATATTATTGTATAGACGAGAATGCGTAGTAATGAGTTCCATGGAGCTAAATGCGAGGACTTTTCATAACGATTGCTTCAATCATCGAGTCGTCAAGTCTGCAATTGTAAAGGGCTGGATAGGAATCTGCCGATATTCACCAAGAGAGGTGAACGCGTACACAAAAGTAGTATTTCCTTCCGGCAAAAACAGAACTATTCGTACAATAATCGATACCTTATATAGACAGTTAAGTAATACCTGAAATATTATATATATACCTGTGTGGGTGTCGGGGATTTGTTGATACAAAACACTCCTTCATCTGTTTGCATTCACAAAGTCTCACCTACAAGCGAACACGCGGGTACTTGGAAGTAGTGTAATGGCTAACAAGCTTGTCTCATTCCTGATATTTATTTATTTATTTATTTATTTATTTATCTATCTATCTATCTATCTATCTATCTATCTATCTTGGGATATTTCTATATATCTGTTTGTCTATTAAAATGTGCTGATATTTAACTCAATATACTTGTCTGATCACATCTATCTATCTAGCTAGCTAGCTTGGTATATTTTTATGCATCTGTTTATGTCTCACTATCCTAATTTATTCACATCTATCTATCTATCTTGGAAAATTTTTATACATCTGTTTTCCCTATTCCAATATCTTCGTATATAACTTTCCCTATCTATCTATCTATCTATCTATCTATCTATCTATCTCACGATATGTTTTATATATCTGTTTGCCAATTCCATTGTGTCCATATCTAACTCACTATGCCAATATATTCATATCTATCTATCTATCTATCTATCTATCTATCTATCTATCTATCTATCTATCTATCTCACGATATGTTTAATATATCTGTTTGCCAATTTCATTGTGTTCATATCTAACTCACTATCCCAATATATTCATATCTATCTATCTATCTATCTATCTATCTATCTATCTATCTATCTCACGATATGTTTTATATATCTGTTTGCCAATTCCATTGTGTTCATATCTAACTCACTATCCCAATATTCATATCTAACATTCATCTATCTATATCATCTATCTATCCCAATATATTCATCTTCATTGTATCTATCTATATCCCTATCTATCTATCTATCTATCTATCTATCTATCTATCTATCTCACGATATGTTTTATATATCTGTTTGCCAATTCTATTGTGTTCATATCTAACTCACTATCCCAATATATTCATATCTATCTATCTATCTATCTATCTATCTATCTATCTATCTATCTATCTATCTATCTATCTATCTATCTATCTATCAGTTTGAGACTATGCACATCTATATATCTATCTGCTCCTCGCTATTCACAGGTACCTATAAATTCATATTTATTCATATCTATCTACTTCAATTTTTTGGTATCTATCTATCTATCTATCTATCTATCTATCTATCTATCTAATATTTTAATATCACTATATTTTATGTTCTCATTCATTTTGTTCCTGCTGTATTTTAATATCCTGTTTATAATTTTAATATTGTGAAAAATTTTAATAAATTCTTTTTCCCCAGGTACATGGATAACGATTACTCTATCATTTTCGCCATGATGCTTTTAACTCTGCCCTGCTTTGGACAATCATTTTGGCTATGTCCATGTGATTATATGGATCTTCACAAATAAGTTGCATTTCGTTCGAATGTAGACGTTTTTCTGTACTTTAATCATTACCCAAGCTTTACTGAAAAGTTCTCGGCCAGACCAAGAAAAAGATGTTTTGTCAAATTTGGGGAAGCGTGCCGAGCTAGAACTTCCACTAAGTCCTCCTATACATACATACATACATATATATATATATATATATATATATATATACTCATCAGGTGTGCTATATTTAGGGGATAAAGTGCTCAACATCAGAGATAGAGCGTGAGTAAATATAAAAGTGAACATTGAAGCCAACACTTAGAGGGGAGAGTCTGTTTCATGCCAGACGCAGTCGTCGTGGCCTGACCACTTTATCCCATAAATATAGAACACCTTAAGAGCATATTTTTCATATTCATATATATATATATATAATGAGCGTTTTTGAAGCCCAAATCGCTGTTTATTTAGTTGCTTGCTGATAGGTTGGCATTCAAGGCAAGTACGCTTTGTGGTATAGTGCTCAATATCGGCGATAGAGAAAGAGCGTCAATAGAATTAATATGTGAAATAATTTGGATTCGCTACGACGTGTAGTCACATCTATGTGAGCACGAAAAATCGTTTTCATATAATTTGTTGTATAGGAATAACGTGCCGTTGCCGTCACTGTAGTTTGAACACAGATCACCAGTGAGCAAGATCCCTTTTTTTAAGAAGTAGATCACGTGATCGTAAAGGAAACGTAGAAATGGGAATTACCGTGACGCCTAAGGGATCGCTGTTCTTAATACTATCCACGATACTAGTTCTCTATACTGATCATTATACGAATTACTATTCGGCGATTACTATTTGAACAAGTATTATTAGTACGAGTGTTATTTAAAGGTGTTAGTACTACCAGTATCTGCAGTTAGAAAGTCTCGTTTCCAACCGGAATCTCGGAAGTGATAACGAGCATTCGTTGACTTGATGAAAGTTACAACGAGTGAGCGTCTAACATCACAAAATAATTATATATATATATAATTTTTTTTTTCATTTTTGGAAGTGCTATCTGATGATCCAGCGTCCTTTAAAAGGACTCTGGTGAAATAAATTATTATAATGGTACCTTAAAGCGATCTGTTTTTCTGTGTGTGTGTGCGTATGTATGTGTGTGTGTATGGAGAAAGAAAGAAAGAAAGAAAGAAACAAAGAAAGAAAGAAAGAAAGAAAGACATAAATTTAATAATAACTTGAAACACTTGAATACGTGGTGTCACCTGAATGGAGTATATGCTGAACAAAAGATAATTTTACTGTTTGAAAAAAAGTCACTTGTGGGAAAAAACAATGCCATGTTCATATTATCTTAATATTTTGAACCGCTGTTGTGATTCATTAATTCAACATTACCACAATTGATGTTCCTCTTTAAATTGTTCTATCTTCTTTACACCACATTTGTTTTCTGTCACATTCTTTTCTCATGAAGATTATTTTCTCCATTTATATTCTCATTTACCATATTCTCTCAATTTCCTACTCTCATTTACCTTATTCTCACTATATCTAACCTCATTTACTTTATTCTCTCAATTTCTTCTCTCATTTACCTTATTCTTTTTTCTGTTCTCATTTACCATATTCTCTCAGTTTCTATTCTCATTTCCCTTATTCTAACAATTCTTCTTATTATTTATTTTATTCCTTCAGTTTCTCTTTTCTATTGTTGTCACAATTGCTCAGGTGCTTCTGCTATTTATCTAGAGATATTTGATAAAATCTAAAGTAGTATCAGCAATATTATCGAGCTGGATCTGGTTGGTCGTCTACAGTCACTTTCACACCACCGTAATATAGCCTCTTGTGGCTTTTCCATAATACTTCCATGGCAATTGTTGGGTAGGTTGCACGCTTTCCAGCCATCTATAATCTTCAAGTATTTAAGTTCAGTGTCAATGATTTATCTTCTTTTGTTATCGCAACTTAGGAATATTTCTGTTTCTAATTTTTCCACACCTTGAGTCTTAATGTCTTTACAGCTTTCGTTGAGGTGAACTCGATTTAAAAATATACCTTATTCTTTCAATTTCTCTACTCATTGAAATTATTTGCTTAATTGATTCACTTATTTACCTTATATTTTTAATTTTTATCCTAATTTACCTTATTCCATCAGTTTTTACTTTCATTTAACTTATTCTCCTATTTATTTCCATTCTCAGTTGCTAATCTCATTTACTTTTACTTTCTTTCATTTACCTTATTTATTCTCTTTTATTTAATTTTTCTATTCTCATTTACCCTATTCTCAGTTGCTAATCTCATTTACTTTCTACTTTCAGTTTCTATCCTAATTTACCTTATTCCATCAATTTCTACTTTTATCTGAATTTCTATTCTCATTTTATTCCATCAATGTCTACTTTCATTTAATTTATTCTATGAATTTCTATTCTCATTTACCTTATTCTCAGTTGCTAATCTCATTTACTTTCTATCGTAATTTACCTTATTCCATCAATTTTTACTTTCATTTAACTAATGCTCTGAATTTTTATTCTCATTTACGTTATTCTTAGTTGGTACTCTTATTTACCTTCCACTATGAATTTGTACCTTAATTTAACTTATTCTATGAATTTCCATTCCTCTCGTATTGTCTACCTTTCTTCAGATTTCTCTAATGTTCGTTTCTCATATACTTTTTTTTCATAATCACCCATGCCCGTCTTCTCCTCATTATCTTCCGTGCAGTATTCGACATATGTTACGGTCTCGTGTTCTACTTGTTCCCTATTAACTTTCCTTTCATTTGTCTTTCATAATGTCTAAAGCTTTCTTTTTCACTCCCCACTAGTGTCGTCCGCTCGAGGTTTGTTTAAAATAAAAAGAAAAGAAATGCTCTTTTAACTTTATCACGTTCTTGTTTAAAGGTATCTTTGTGTTTCAGTCTTACACTTTGCCGCTATTTTTTTCTTCTCCTTTTAAATTTCTTCCGCTTACTCTTCAGCAGACGACTTCGATGCTTTATTTTAGTTTTCACTTCGTTTTAGTCATGTCCAGTCTCGAATTATTCTCCTTCCGGTCTTTATTTCCTGCTGTTGCTGACGCTGGTGAAATTTCTTCCGATCACTGAGCAGTGAAGTCAGATTTATAGCATGATACGTGTCTGTGCCAGTGGCCCCCATAAATCTGACTTTGCTTGTTTTTATTCTGCATTGCACGCGAAGGTGTCAAGAACATATCAATCAAAGGCATTGCGTTTGGTAGGTTTTTCACAACCGCAGAAACAACAATCGTGCTGAAGGGTTTTATGGAAAACCTAAGAAAAGTATAGAGAGAAATTTGCGGTGAGATAGATAGATGAAAACACCAACAAAAGATGGTGTGATAAATAGTAGAAAAGACACTTAGGTCCTGAACCGTTGACTGCGTTACTTTTGCATTTCTTCATGTAAGCAATATTTACTTTTGGGGTCCAAACAAACGTTAAGTTTTCATGCTCTAGTTTTCAAAGTAGATATTTTCCTATCCATCGACTCAAATAATTTTGCTATATTTTTATACGTACTATTGTCCGTATCTTGATGTAATCACAACGTTTCGGTCATTGAGCTTTTCAGCTTTCCTCAGGTGTATATCGGTCTGGTTTGGTTTATTTTGTTTTACGGCATATCAACCTCAATGGGTTATTTAATGCCGACATTTTTTTTATTGTTGGTATATTTTGTTTTGTCAAAAATCTGTTTCTGGTAATATTTTTTTCATAATTGTATTATTGTTAATAATAAAAAAACACTATTTCTGGTAATAGTTAACTATTTGCCCATAGCTGGGACCCTAACAGGTGCTACCACCACGGGACAGGTTGAACCTGGGAACACCAGCAATCAAGAGGTGGTTCCACGCTCCTCAAAACCACCTGATCACAGGTCTTGCTGTTGGACGTAGTTTATCTTCTTAACCAGGACGCGGATGTAGTTTATCGTCATACCCATGAAGGTACATCGATCTGGGTGACCTACAGAGAATTGCGAACGGAACCTTTTATTTATACTCTGTGGATAGATTGTTCTCGTCTAAATTCAAGTAACCATTGCGCATACCAGGAATTGAACTCACAATTACGGTGTCACCGTATTGATGAACTAACAGTTTGATTCACTAGGCTTTAATGGATTAAAGCGATGCATCACGCAGTTTAGTGATATAATAATTGTGAGTTCAAACTCTGGGCCTGGCTGTTTGGACTTGGAATCAGTGGAAAGAGGGCGAGAAATTCCAAGACATGGGCAGTGGAACGAGAACAGTCTACATCCGTAGAATAAATAAATAGTTAATAAGTAACCCGGATGTATATACACTTGATAAAGGCCAGAGAGAAAAAAAAAGAATTAATTAACTCAGAGGTGTTCAGTTTGGAAATCTATGTAGGTTACCTGTGTCGTCATACATCTGATGAAGGCCACAATGACTGAAACCTTGTGATAGCAACAACAACAACAAACACTGTACCCATTATTTAAACTAAGTATACATTATCACTCTCATAATATTTATCACAGCACGGGAAGTCAAAAATCAAAATGCTTTCCTCTAGCCATCTTGAGCACAACAATAAACTACATTCACGCCCTGAGATTGACGATGAATTACATCCACGTCCTGGGTAAAACGATAAACTACATCCGCGTCCTGGGTAAGACGGTAAACTACATTCACGTCCTGGGTAAGACGATAAACTACTTCCGCGTCCTGGGTAAGACGGTAAACTACATTCACGTCCTGAGTAAGACGATAAACTACATCCGCGTTCTGGGTAAGACGGTAAACTACATTCACGTCCTGGGTAAGACGATAAACTACTTCCGCGTCCTGGGTAAGACGGTAAACTACATTCACGTCCTGGGTAAGACGATAAACTACTTCCGCGTCCTGGGTAAGACGGTAAACTACGTTCACGTCCTGGGTAAGGCGATAAACTACATCTGCGTCCTGGGAATGAGGATAAACTTTCATCCGTGTCCTGGGTAAGACGATAAAATACATTCGACAGCAAGGCCTTTGGTCAGAAGGTTTTGAGTAGCGGGGAACCATCTCTTAATTGCTGGTGTACCCAGGTCCATCCTGACCCGGGGTAGTAGCACCTGTTAGGGTCCCAGCTCTGGGCAAATAGTTAGCCCCCAAACTGGGATCAAAACAATATGAAATTGTAAAAATAGTTTTTAATACCAGAATATTTTTCCTTAAAAAATATTACCAGCAATTAATTTTTGAAGGAAAACATTATTAGCATCAATATTTTACTACCAGCAAAAAGAAAAAAAAATACCAGCAATATATTTTTGAAAAATAATAATAATGAAAAAACAGTTATTACCAGCAACACATTTTTGGAAAAAATATTACCAGCTATACATTTTTGAAGAAAAAAATATTACCCTCAATATATTTTTTGAAAAAAACTATTACCAGCCATGAAAAAAATTGTCCGTATTAAATATCCCATTGAAGTTGATATGCCGTAAAACAAACCAAACCAAACCTTTCCTCTAAGAAGGACACTGTTCAAAATAAAAAAAAATCCTTGTTTGTTTTAAGAATTTTTGCCCAGAGTAATTTCCAATACTGGCAAAACAGTTTAACCGCTGCCCGAAGGAGAGATACAGTCAATGTCCATGGAAGGTATCATCTGTGTACCCTGCTTTTTAAAAATGCGGATAAGCCCGTTACAATATCGAAACTTAACCCTCCAGTGTTCCATAAGCAAACTCTTTGCATTGACAATCAACAAGAAAACTCAGCGATAATTAGTATCGATTTCCCTCGGCTAGATCGACTGCTGATGTATTAATTGTCATTACTAAACATAGGCAGCAAGGCTCTAGGCCCGTGGCTACCAACCATTTTTTTATGCATAGACCACTTTTACTCTTAAATTTTTTTTTGTCCGCCATAACCATCCGATGAAAAAAAAAGCTTATTTTATTCTTTACTAATTGATAAATTTAGGAATTGTATTATAAACATAGTAAATGCATATGTTTTATTTTGAAGTAATACTAATTTGAAAAAATAAACTTATAATTAAGAATTAAGTTGTATGGAGCATTTGTGTACATTACTAAAATAACGCATAATGAACCATTTTAAAAGATGAGAAATCAATAAATATTTAAAAAGTGTATATTTATTCAATGAGATTCATGTGATACGGCTCTGTGAGTTCTTTTAATATTCGACTGCATCTATGTCAAAGATAGTCGAAGATTAACCCTTTTCACAATATTGTGTATATTACTTATTAATTCATTTTATTAATATATTAATATTTTATTTTATTTTATTAATATTTAAAATGAATATTATTATTTATTATTAACATATTAAATTAATTTATATAGTAAATTATAATCTTTAATAATTTTCTTTTATATATATAATCCTTCCTTTATATATCTTGGTCAGTTTTCATTCAACATTTACAATCAAATCATTCGATAGAGTAAAAGGGACGCTTATATCAATTGATTTCGTTTTCTGATAGTTTTAGAAATGTTATTTTTTTCTATTTTAATATTTTAATATGGCGTAGATTACTGCAGAAATTCCAAATTCTCAGTTATAACAATCTTTCCGAAGTGAAATTGCTCTATGGACATCTAAAATGTTACCGTGAATTCCCAATTTCAAATTGTTTTGTGTGGATCAGAAGTAATGTTAGATGAAACCACAGGATCAATATGCCTCCCCTAACAATCTCCGTTTAAGAATCTCAGCACTAGGTCTTTGACAACGTGTAGTATAAGGTGCCTGCTACTTAAATTTTCCAGTTATGGAATCTCTGGAAGGGTTTTTTTTTCAATTATCGAGTCCTTTCTATAAATGTCAACGACCAGTTACCAGAATCAAATTAGATCTATACCCTCTTGCTCTAAACCAGTAATGGACAAACCCTGAAATTTCACCTACCATGATGCATAGGTGTTCTTTCAAGGAGGTTCTTGAACGTCCCTTGGGACTTGAGTTCACGTAAGACATCAAGGAGAATTCATATTATACAGCCCATAGCCAAGGGTCCTTGAATAATTGTTGGTTACTTCTACCGCTCCTCTGTCTGACTCTGCAACTCCTTTAATACTTGTTTTAAAATACGGCAAGAGGGTGTTGAGGTTGAGGTAACACCTAACCGATTGCTCTCCCAAAAAGAGACGGGAGGAAACAAAAAAAAAAAAAAAAAACTGTCTACAAAATCGCGCCACGCAACTTGAGGAACAGAATATCCAAGGGACCCACTTCACAAGACACCGAGTTTCGCCAACTGCTGGTTTTCCCGTCGCTTTTTGTTGACAGGAGACAGTTGAGAGAAACCTTGATCTGGAAAAGTTGCAAAAATGGTAAGCTGTTCTGTTGCTATCGTAGAAAACCCTGATTTTACTGGTTTTGACAGGCAGGTCGGCACGCGATCAAGGGCTACTTTTGCTTCTGCACGCGAGTTAAATTTCCAACAGCCAGGCCAGACGAAAAACAAAATGGAATACTGATGCCACATATGGGCTGAAGCTACTTATTTCTCATTCTATTGTCTTGCTGGAGTTCAAAAGCGTCCAAGCGGCCTTGTGGGTGATGAATTATTTTTCCCGTACAACCCCTTTCTTACAGACTCATTGGAATTGAAGCTCAGCCCAGACCTTAAGCGGTACTCGTATATAAGACATGCTGCTAAACGATGCTGGAAAAATGGTCGGTTTATTTTATTACTACAGTAGGTTTGGGACGTCCTTCCATACCCTATCTTTAAAGTTTCCAGATCAGACAAAAAAAATGAATTCTTCTTCTTCTTCTTCTTCTTCTTCTTATTATTATTATTATTACTATTATTATCCATTTTTTTCTTTTTCTTCTTCTTTTCATTATTCTTTTTCATGTCTTTCTTCCTATCCTTCTTCTTATTTTATTTTTCGTCTTCTCGTCTTTCTCCTCCTCCTCCTCCTTCTTCTTCATGTTATTATTATTATTGTTTATCTTCTTCTCCTCCTCTTTCTTCGTATTTTTGTCCTCCCCCTCCTCCTCCTTCTTGTTATTATTATCATCGTTGTTCTTCTTATCCTCCTCCTCCTCTTTCTTCTTCTTCTTGTTTTTCTTCTTCTTCTCCTCTTCTTTCTTCATGTTTTTGGACTCCTCCTCATCCTCCTTCTTATTGTTATTGTACTTCTTCTTGTCCTCCCCCTTCTCTTTCTTCTACTTATTATTATTATTATTATTATTATTATTATCTTTCTTTCTTCATCTTCTATGAACTTTAAACTACTGGCCATTACATGTCTGTGGGATTTGAACACCAAACATCCCAAATGTGTGTGTGTGTATGTGTGTGTTTATTCAACGAAATAAATTTTGTATTAGCTCCGAGAGAATATCTTGAATTTGAAGAATATTTCCAAACCGAGACTTTTCAGAAAAAAACTGTGTTTGAATTGTCTTTCAGTGGAAAAGAACAATGGAAATGTAAAAAAAAAAAAAAGGTTCCAAAGTCCAACGAGGTTTTTACGGCAGCTTAGACAATTATTAAATGAATTCCGTGTCGTATGCAAGAGGAGGGCGGTAAATAGAAAGCATCATCATCATCATCATCATCATCATCATCATCATCACCCTCCTCCTCCTCCTCCTCCTAACAAGTCTTCCAGAGATTTACGACTGACTCAGAAAGGGCGATCAATGTCACTGAGGATGCTAATGCACGTTGCTTGTTCTGGTTGTTTTAGAAAGAAAAATGTCGTAACTGTTTTACCTTTTCTCTGTGTCGGTGTGTGCACCTGAAAGATATTGTTCTTTCGCTGTTCAAAATGGTGGAATTGCCTCTAAATCAACTTATGCTTTGTTTTCGCATTGTTTTGTTTTTTATTTGATTTCCATGGTTTTGGTGCAACAAATCTCAACCATCTAAAATTTCGAAGAATAGTAATAATGGAATTAATGGGAATTTTTAACTTTACAGGATACCGATCTTTTTCTCTCAATTCACTAATTCAGATCGAGGGCCGTCCATTGAACTGTTGTTGGGTTTACCTTTTCGATCGCCCCAAATGTTGGTGACTCTTGTGTGCTAATTCTAAATGTAGTGTCAGTTTTGCGCTCACCCCCATAAGTAAGCCCAAAACAGATCTTTTTCTTTTCTTTGCAATTGTAAAAATTCCTTGTTATATCGGATATCATCTGCACTTACGAAATATGAATAACTCCCTGATTTTTGGTAATTTTTCATTCTGTGGTTTGGAGTTGTTGGGAGGGAAGCGAAACAAACTTTGATTTAAAATTTATAATTTCAAAAGAGTGTCAAAATACTAAAAAGCACATAAACTTTGATTTAAAATTTATAATTTCAAAAGAGTGACAAAATACTAATAAAAACATAAACTTTGATTTAAAATTTATAATTTCAATAGAGTGTCAAAATACTAATAAAAACATAAACTTTGATTTAAAATTTATAATTTCAAAAGAGTGTCAAAATACTAATAAAAATACAAACTTTGATTTAAAATTTATAATTTCAAAAGAGTGTCAAAATACTAATAAAAACATAAACTTTGATTTAAAATTTATAATTTCAAAAGAGAGTCAAAATACTAATAAAAACATAAACTTTGATTTAAAATTTATAATTACAAAAGAGTGTCAAAATACTAAAAACCACATAAACTTTGATTTAAAATTTATAATTTCTTGGAGTGAATTAATATTTACGATAAGTAACTTTACATTATTTGGGTGAATTAACAGGAAAGATCCCAGGGAAAAAAAACTCAACATTAATTGATCGAAGAGATAGCTTTACTGCCAGTTGAAATTTATACAATATTTTTTCTTATTAAAATTGTGATCCACAAAAATAAACTTTTCAAGGGGTTCTCTAAGGCTTGCTACATTCAATTATATAAAGAACTAAAGGTAAATGACTTCAGTTCAGAACAATTTCTTGGTTTCTAACGAAATTCTACTATCTCTTAGTGATGTGTTTAATTTCTCAAGGACACTTTCACTATGCCGCATAAGGGGTGGATATTACATAGGGATCCAGTATTCCTTTGTTTCTAACGAAATTTTCCTGTTTCTCAGCAAATTGCTTAGCTTTAGGAAGGCATCATTCTCTCGTTCAATACGTGTTCGGGACTATGTGTCTCATTTTCCTTACAGTTTGCAAATAAACAATACTTTGAGGGAAGAATTTGTGGAGAGCGGATATTGTCAATTTTCTGGAAGTACACGTCCAGAAAAAGAAGAAAATAAAGGAAGAAGACTTTTGATATTTACCAGGTGCGAAACATTCGAGTCAGTTCGAGATTGTTCCATTTACCTTCATACTCTTGCGTTTGAGAAAGTATTAACCAATTATCCTAGACAAGGCTCTCTAGCAGCCAATCCAGGGAAACGCCTACTCTGAATTCAAAACAGTGGACAAGGCAACGGAAAACACTTCACTGTGTTTGCCAAGAATTCATGGAAATTTACAGATATTCAGGAATTTGTACGATAAACTGGAAAAAGTTTACTTCTGACGCGTTTTGTCCATCTTCATATACAGAGGTTAGACAAAATAATTGAAACACTTGTTAAATTCAAAGAAAATTCATTTAATATGGAGTTGGTCCTCCTTTAGCCTCACAGACAGCTTTAATACGCCAAGGAATTGAATCATACAACTTTCTGACTGCACCCAGAGGAATTTTCAGCTATTCTTCCCTGCTCCAGCTCTTTAAGACACGACGGTGGAGGATAGCGGCTCCTAACTTATCGCTCCAAAATACACCACAAATGTTCAATAATATTGATATCCGGAGATTGGAGAGGCCACTCCATATGTTCTAGCTCATTTTCATGCTCTTCATAACAATTCTTAACCACTCGAGCGGTATGTATTGGAGCATTATCGTCTTGGAAGATGCAGTCACCATCAGGGAATAAAGTCTTAGCCATTGGATGAACATGATCTCCCAAAATGTTCAGGTAATCTTTGCTGTTGATTCTATCATGCAGGGCAACTAGTGGATTGAGACATTTCCATCATATAGCGGCCCAAACTATCCGTGATCCACCACCATGCCTCACTGCTGGAAGAAGGCAATCAGGGTTGTAAGCTTCTTTGGGCTGCCTCCACACATAAACTCGCCCTAAAGTTAGGAAAAGAGAAAAACTGGACTCGTCTGAGAAGGACTTGCTTCCATTGGTCTGCAGACCAGGCATTGTGATCTCTGCACCACTTCAACCACTTCTGAATGTTGCGAGTGGAGAGAAGAGGTTTCCTTATGGCAGCTCTTCCATTATATCCAGACTTATGGAACTCCCGACGAACAGTTTCAGTAGAAACTGGACAATCCAGATGGTTATTCAACTCAGCAGTCACTTTGGCCGCAGTAGTCCGATGATTTTTCCCCACATTGCGTTTCAATGCACGTCAGTTCCTGTCAGTAAGTTTGCAAGTCAGGTCCGAATTGCTATGCTTGCTAGAGGTATAACCGGTTTCTTGAACTGCATCATATTTCTTGATATGGTAGCTCTAGAAAAACCAAGCAGTTTATCAAACTTAGTGATCGAGGATCCTGCCATGTGAGTTCAACAATATGCCCATTTTCGAAATCAGAGAGGTCACGCATTTAGCTTAAATTTTACTAAATTCTAAAAATAAATGAGACAAAGACAGTAAATTAGATAAATAAACGTATTTACAATAGATATAACCTGCAATTACAAAGTTTTAGTTAAAGTTCTTAATATAATAGGTCTTTGAAATATAGAAGTGGAATTTGCACCTCTTCCAATTATTTTGTCCGACCCTATATATATATATATATATATATATATATATATATATATATATATATATATATATATATATATATAGTGTTATCTCATACCGTCAACATGTAAAAAACAACAAAATATCACAAATAATAAATTAATAAAAGCATAGTTATAATCAGCTACTCTGAATTAGAAAAACACGGAGTAGGCAAAAATTAAATCACCCCATTATATTTGCAAATTCACATATAGATAAAATGAATCAGTGGAGAACCATGGTTACTTAATCTTAATTCAAAACATAGGGAGAAGCAAAATGAAGAGACTCCAATATATGCCTCAAGAATCAGTGAAATTCACAGAGAGCAAATTAAAATGAATCTCTAAAACTGAATTCATGGTTGTTAGCAAAAGGGACATCCCATCATGAAAATTACAAATTGGGGATGCCAGAATAAAACATGTACAACAATTTCAATGTATGCGAAGTGTTTTTTTAACAGAGGACAAAAAGCGCGACATTGAAGTCCGAATGCGCATTGGAATAGCGGAAGTGGCCGTCGAAAAACTAAGCAAAGTTTTAAGAAACATGAAAATTTAGTTAGAAACAATGAAATGATTACTGAACCGTTGGGTAATATCAGTCCTCCTACATTACATTAAATTCTGGAGGATCTCCTCAACGAGGAAGAAGAGACTTGAAGCGAAAGAAAGGGTGCTGAGAATAACAAAGTTTGGGAGAAAATGAAAACAAAAATGTCGCTCCTATTAAATTTCAAGAAGAAATAGTTAATATTTCTAGGTTTTGTGATGTCAACGAACACTCATTGCCACTTTTATAATTTCAACAGATACTCATTGTAACTTTCGTAATGATCGTTGTAGCAGAGACTTTGTACTCGCAGATATAACTATAGTATACCGTTGAACAATACTGGTGTCAGACGCCTTCGAATAAGTCTCGCACTAATAGAACTTATTCGATAATACTCGCTCGAATAGTAACCAGCGAATAGTAATCCGTATAGTGATCAGTATAGAGAAATAGTATAGTGAATTGTATAGAGATAGAGGATAGTATAGAAAGAGTGATCCGTATAGTAATAGAGGATAGAATAGAAATGGTGATCCATTAGACGCAACGCTAATTCACTTTTATACGTTACTTCATGGTCACGTGAACTACTTAATTCAAAATGGGATCACCTGTGTTTGTTTTCTGGCGATCTATGTGCAAACTACAGTGCCGGCAACGACACTTTATTCTTATTTAACACTAGGGCACATAATGAAGAAAGTGGATATGGAAAGTCTGATACTCACATGACATTTTTAATGGAAGAGGAGCAGAGGATAAAAACGAAGTACCTGCCTGGTGAGCTTGATTAAAAGGATGGTGAGGTTTAGGAGAGATAGGAAAACGACGCAATTTATTAAGAGCTACAAAGGACAAGAAGTTGTGAGGCGCCATGATCACCAATGCCTTGAAGTGGCATGGCACAGAGAAGAAGAAGGAGCTTGTGTAAAAAAAAAGTAAACAAGGACAACAAATGGGAAGTGTTCTAACAGAGGAAATTTAATTCCGAAGACGAATTCCCATAGTGAAAGATGCCTTCCAAAAGCTAAGCAAAATATAAAGAAACCATACAATCTCGTTAGAAACAAAGAAAAGAGCACTAAACGTTAGTGCAGCATCAGTCTGCATATGACAGTGAATGCTGAACAATCTCCTCACAAATGAAGAAGAGACTTGAAAGAACAGAAAAGTGATTCTACAGAAGGAAGCTGAGAATACTATCGACTGGACACGTGAGCAACGAGCAAATGGAAATAGAAAGGTTACTTATATTTCAAACCAGATAGAGAAATTTCTAGTGGACATAATGAGGAAAGAGGGACTGGTAAATTTGAAACTCACACAGCAGATTGAAAGTTAGAGGACATAATCGAATAAGCGAGCATGAGTAAATGGATGGCACTACTGAGTTTAAGAAGATAATAAGACAGAATTTATTAAGACCTACGAAGGACTGGGAATTGTGGACAGCCATGATCGCCAAGGTCCTGATGGGAAGCGTCACATAGAATAAGAAGAATTATCTTATATAAACGAATGGGGGAACAAGGTTTCGACGAGATAGTCAAAAGGCAGAAATTATTAAGTGCTACAAAGGACAGGAATTTGTGGAGAGCCATGATCACCAACGTCCTAAAGATACACGGAACGTAGAAGAAAGAAACATCTGTATCATGAAAAAAAATCTTTTATTAATTTAAATATAATTATACTGGGGATTTTTCTTTTATCTAATATTAATCTGTACTAGCAGCATGGCCCGGCGTTGCCGTGCTTGATTCAAAAATCGTACGACTCATGCAACAATCGCTATCAATTGACTTAAAGTGTTTTTTTCCCTCCCTTGCCTTTAAAGGAGTGCCCTTTGCCATTCTGATGTTGCTACATGCCTTACTTCTTGCCTATCTCACACTGCAAATTTTTTCTAAGCTCTATACTAAACATTAAATCTGTTACGAAAAAAGAACTAAACAAAATGAACGCAAAAGGATCAGCTTTAAAAAAGGACCTGTAACTGGAAAAACCGAATGAAAAAAGAATGTTAACAACAAATACTTTTTCACACCCAACCCAGTTCTGCGGAATCAGAATCAACGTTGAGTTTAAGCAAGCAAATGAGCCAATTGGAGTAAAGTGCCATGCAGATTTAATTTTTTCCCACTTGTGACGAATGCAGCTATCGATTTTTTTGGCATGCTAGCTTGCTAGTTAACGTTCGTATCAGTCAGCTGTTGGCTCTCACGCTGGCCAATAGAATCTTCCTGCCTGTTCGTTGCAGCCAGCTATTGGCTCTCACTCTGGCCAGCACAAAATGGTCGCAAACTACATGAAAACTGCCGTAGAAGAATGAAAGAAATCGATTATTTCTACTATCGATGGGAGTTGGGAAATGCAAAGTCGGTCTTGGTCTTCCCGCTAACTTGGAGCATGTGCATGTAAATTTTGGTGCAAATCCGTCGAAAATTGCGGCCGTGCATTTGTTACACACACACACACACACACACACACACACACACACACACACACACACACACACACATCATGTCTTTTATAGATAGAGAGTCTCTTTCAAATTTTCTGTTTCTCAAAGACATTAGTTTTCGATGTTTTTTTTTTTTTAAATCTCTATTTTTAATATAAATGAAGAGTATTCATTATGGTGGATAAGAAGAAAACGTTGTAGCAAAAGAACGAAAAAAAATCTTAGAAGGTGGCAGATGGAGAATTGCCCATCCGGAAGACAAGAGCTTTTCAACAAAGCGGACCCTCAGGAAAACTGACAATCGTGAAATGATTCCTTGTTTTGTAACTGGCCTGTCTTTGTTTCGTCCATTAAGGAAGTCAATGCCATTATGACGGCAACGATGGCACCGTCGCCGATAACATTAGCAACTTCAGCGTTCGCAACATTATGTTGGAATGCTAAGCAGAGCAATATTCACCAGGGGCTAAATTCATCTCTGTTAATGTTAACATCCGTCCCTGACGTCCATCATCACTAACACCAATATCAAGATACTCTTTCTCGTCGTCACCGACAGCACTATCGTCAGTTCTAACATAACCACATCCCAAACAATCACATCATGCTTACGTCGGAATAGCCTCCATATACCATATGATAATCGTCCTCATCTGCAGATCTCTGAAAATATCATCGGCGGCATTAATTCCAAAATCTTACCACAGGAAAGTGTCATTTTCAGTAGTACTATAAATATGACTCCTTCCCCATCGTTATTTCATACTGCTACCAGGGTGCGATTGAAAATTGTCGCCATTTTATACTTTTTAATTTCGCACAGGCATTAAATTTGTGTCATTTTCATTATCAGTAGTACTATAATTGCTATTATTGCAATACTTCGGATGATAAATCCTCGTCGGATGATAAATTTCTACAAATTCTGAAAATCGTCTTTTTAAACACATGCGCATTATTTTTTCAATTTGTCGGCTGCAGGTGTCATTTCAGTAGTACTATAACTATTACAGGGTGCGATCGGATGATAAAAAATTGTCGCCATTTTTTACAGGGTGCGATATGAAAATTGTCGCCATTTTTTTAATTTCGCGCATGCGCATTATTTTTTCAATTTGTCGGCTGCAGGTGTCATTTTCAGTAGTACTATAATTGCTATTATTGCAATACTCCTTCGGATGATAAATCAAATTCTGCATCGTCTATTTAAACACATACTGTATTTCTACACTTACAGGGTGCGATATGAAAATTGTCGCCATTTTATACTTTTAATTTCGCGCATGCGCATTATTTTTTTCAATTTGTCGGCTGCAGGTGTCATTATCAGTAGTACTATAATTGCTATTATTGCAATACTCCTTCGGATGATAAATCAAATTCTGCATCGTCTATTTAAACACATACTGTATTTCTACACTTACAGGGTGCGATATGAAAATTGTCGCCATTTTATACTTTTTAATTTCGCGCATGCGCATTATTTTTTCAATTTGTCGGCTGCAGGTGTCATTATCAGTAGTACTATAATTGCTATTATTGCAATGCTCCTTCGGATGATAAATCAAATTCTGCATCGTCTATTAAAACACATACCGTATTTCTACACTTACAGGGTGCGATATGAAAATTGTCGCCATTTTGTATTTTTAATTTTGCGCAGGCACATTTTATTTTATTTTTTTTTTCATTTTTTCGACTGCACAGTATAATACAGTCAGTTATGTACTATCTGTGAACAAATGAGCACCATGACGCAATTCACTCAGATGTTTGGAAACGGATTGCTGTACTGCTTGGAATGCGAGCGGAACCACCCATGCGAACATTTCAGAGTGTTTGGGTGTCAATCTTATGAAAGCGCAGATGATTCGGAAAGAGTTGGATTTTAATAGTGATTACAAAGGTACGACAGTTTAGAAAACTCATTCTGATCGTTCTGATGAGAAAAGAACTACGGAATTTGTTGGTGAGATCCTCAGACACGGAAGCTTACATCGAACGATGAAGTGCTGACTAGTTCAAGAGTGTGGCTGCTGGAAGACCCTATGTTTTGCAATAGGATTCTGCACTATGACACACAAGCAGGAGAACCCAGTCATGACCGTCAATCAATTTCTGCGACCACTTCAGCCCTTACGTCTTGCCACATAACTACCCAGACTGAATTCACATTGATTATTATATGTGGGGCGCAATTGAGCGAGAGACCAACAAAACTCCTTGTAACACCAAAGATAAACTGAAGGCAAGGTCTATAGCAGCATTCGCTATTTTAAACAAAGGAGACCGTCCAAAAGTGATGCATGAGATTCCGAAGTCTGGAGGCTGTGGTTGAAGTCAATGGTGATTTTATTGAACAGATTTAATATCAGGTCATCCCATTCTGTCCGAATTTTGAAAAAAGAAAAGTGACCAAATATTACATTTAGTTCAATCAACAATGTATTTCCCTGATTATCTATGATTTCTTTCCATCTATTAACAAGCTTATTAATTCCATTACTGCAAAATTCTTTCGGCTTTGATTCGAAGAACTCACAAATGTCAGTTTTAACCTCTTCCTGTGTTACAAAAGCTGTTTCTTCCAAATGATTCTGTAAGCTACGAAACAAATTGTAGCCTAAAGGATCAAGATCAAGAGAATAAGGTGAATGAGGAATTTTCTCCCAACCAAGTTCTTCGATCTTTTGTGACGTGATTCTTGCTGTGTGGGGTCACGCATTGTCCTGATGAAACATCACCTCTTTTCGATTCACTAGAGCAGGTCTTTTTTCCCTCAAAGCTTGGTTCAAACGCGCTAATTGCTGACAGTATATTTGAGCATTAATTGTTGCATTAGGTGGTAAGAATTCAAAGTGGATTATTCCTTGACGATCCCACCAGATTGAAAGAAGAAACTTTTGCCCATGAAGTTCCATTCTCGGCTGTGGCCGGGGTCCTTCCCCTTCACCAATCCACTGTCTACGACGCTTAACATTTCGATAAACGATCCATTTTTCGTCGCCAGTCACAAATCTATCCAAAAAAGGTGAAACAAGTTAGCGAGAATGGAGAGAAGAGCAGATGTCAACTCGGGATTTGAGGTTGTTTTCAGACAATTCATGAGGTATCCATTTTCCAAGTTTAGGAACTTTTCCAAGTTGTTTAGTTTGAACAGGGAACCACTGCCAATTCCTCAACTGATAAAGCAGGCTTTTCTTCAAGGGCTGCTTCAAGAAGCATTTCATCAAACTCAACTGGACGTCCGGTTCGATCTTCATCTTCAAGGGTGAAATCTCCACCTGTGAATTTTGCAAACCATCTTCTGAAAGTTCTTTCATTCACACATTCCTCTCCATAAACTGAGTGAATGTTTCTAGCCGCTTCGGCTGCTGAGTTTTCTTTCTTGAACTCATAAAGCATTATGTGCCTCAAATGATTCTAGGGTACTTCCATGTTAGCAGGGTTTTAATCATACAAAATTTAATTTTATTGTTCTCTGAAATAAAATTTGGTCTGTTTAAATGCATCTAAATATAAAAAATAATGTTCAGTTCCATTAGACATTATAAAATACTCTTTAAATTTCGTTCATCTTAAGAAAAATTAAAATTCGGAGAGACCTTATGGGATGACCTGATATTTCAAGATTTTTCGTGCAGTTTTGTTAAATATATCTGTTAAAATGAGATATCAGATTTTTTTAAAATAATTTTTCCGTCATTTAGACGACATTTTATCCACTGCATCTTGTATATGATAACTGACGTCCCCACTTAGTAGCTCTCATCTTCGGCTGGGCTGTCCCTTTTGTTAACAACCATATATTTTTTATATGAAAAAATATTCTCATACTCTATTAATGCTATCCGTGTTTGTTGGATATCTTTTAATCATTTCACCTCAAGAAAGGCAATGCAGCCACTAAAACGCAAGTGGGGTAACTGAATATGAAAGAATATATGAAAAGAGAAAAGTTGATTTCGCGCAATGAAATGAGTTATTTAACGTCAATATCTAAATAAGTAAATGCATGCCTTCAACTATATTAATTCTATTGTTGGTAATTTTACTATAAACATGTATTGTTGGTAATTTTTTTATATAAATGTTTTGTTGGTAATTTTACTTTATAAAGATATTTTTTTATACTTTCCTAGAGTTTTCATATTTTTTTTTTTTTTTGGTGAGCATTCAATATTTGCCCATAGCTGTGATCCTAACAGGTGCTACTACCCCCGGTCAGGGTTGTCCTGCTTATAACATCTATAAAGAGATGGTTCCATGTTCCTGAAAACCCTCAATCTCCCGATCAGAGACCTGACTGCCCGATGTTGTTTATCTTCATATTCAGGACTATCCATTTAGTATCTGACCTCTTCGTCTGTATCTATTGGTAACGAGCATATTAAAATAATGGAAGAAACCTATTAATACCAGCCACGTTTGCTGGGTTTTCTTTTAATCATTTCAACCCGTGAAAGGCAATAAAGCTACTAACACGCAAAGGGTTACTGAGTGTGGATTAAATTTTTTTAAAGATCACTGGAAAGCAAAAAGCCAGTAGAAAGCTCCACAAGGTTGTTTGTAAATTAATCTGCCGTTTCCAGGTTTAATCCGTACGTCGTTTTTAAAATTCGGATTTGGCTAATTTTGTCTAATATTTTCTTAATCTTCTTACCATTCAATTAATTTAATTCATTATAGTCAAGTGGTTGTGACATCTTTACGCTTTAAATAAATATTAATTCGAATTCTCGCCACAAATAAAAACGTTTCATGAATTATGTACTTAAAATTTTGTCGTGAACTCAAGAGGTCTCCTTGCGGCCATATCGCGTACGATCACCGAAGTTAAGCAATGTTGGGCCTGGTCAGCAACTAGATAAGTAACCGTTTTGGGAATACCAAGTGTTTTAAGCTTAGATGTGCGGTTGGTGTAATAGATAATGACACGGAATTGTTAATCGGAGTGCCGAGTTCCGATTCCTGTTGTGTTCTATATATTCACAAAGCCCCATGGAATGGTACAGATCCTCTTCTTCTTCCCTATGTACGGGTTAATTCATAAGACGTGTATAACTAAACTGTTATCATCTTTAAACAAAATTCTTACAATCTAAAAATATTTTCTGGCTTTAAATAACCTGCAAAGGGTTGATAAACCGTAGAAAAGGAATTAATCAAAATCGAGCATAGATGATTAAAAAGTAACTCCCTATTTTATGTATTAAAATTTATAGTTAGACAGGAGTGTCCATCATACATAAAATAGAGAATTGCTTTACAATCACCATGTAGATATAAACTTTTGGTAAGCGGAGAGTCGAGTCCCAATTCCAGTTGGGTTAGTATTATTCACTTAGGCGCAAATAATCTCGGGAAATGTATTAATCCGCCTCTTCGCCCCCAGCTATTGGTTAATTAGTAAGACATGTATAATTAAATTCCATATTATGTCAAAAAATTCTTACAATTTAAAAATATCCCCATGCAATCTCTAAATTTCTTTTCAGATACAATGAAATTATTGGGTTTAGTGACGTCAACTTTGCCACGAATCCATTTTTTTTAGTTAAAGTCTCTGTAAGAAATTATACTCTTGAAACAGAATGAATTCAATCTCTTGCGAACTTTCATCTTGAATTTCGTGAAGTTAAAACAATTATTTCTTTCTGTGGAAATATTTTTACTGAGTATTTTTGTTAGTCTTTGTAAAAATGAGATTTTTTAAATCTTTTCTTGACAAGTCTGTTCATTTTCATGAAAATGAAAGTTTTAAAAGGAAAGTTAGTGAAGTGACTCGAAAGCAGGTGTTTTTAATTAAAATGTAAATACATTGGTAACAAAGACACAGACTGCGCTATCCTAGAAGGTTAAATATTCAGTTAAACTACAAAATTTAATTTTCCGATGTGATTCCCTTGCTTTATATTTACAAGTTTTTTTTTAGTGGGGGTACTTTGTTCATGGTAGTGGTAATAATTGTTAGCTTTTCCTTATAAGGAAATATTCAGTATTCTTTGACCGATCAGACATTACTTTGGTTAGAATTTTTTTAAAAATCTTTGATTTAAAACATTCTTTCTTGGAAAATATATTTGTTTCTATATTTGTTTTTCCCTTATAGGTCATGTAATACCTAAATTTAATTTTCTTGTGCGCAGAAGTAATTTCTTTTCAAAAATGTATTGCTGGTAATTTTGTTTTCAAAAAAATGCATTGCTGGTAAATATTAATTTTTTTACGGAAATGTATTGCTAGTATTTTTTTTACTATGAATGCTGGTAATTTTTTTTACAGTAATTGCTGCTATTTTTTTTTTACTATACTGCTGGTGTTTTTACGATAAAACTTTTTTTTTATCTTTTCATTGTGTTTTCGCCCTATTTTGGGGTGTTAACTATTTGACATAGCTGGGACCCTAATAGATGATACAAAACCGGATGTGGGTATTCCTGGGAGAGCTTCACCTACCGCAAAGAAAGTTGGTTCTCTGTGTCGCGCCAGACGTCTTTTATCGCCTGAATCCATCCTTCAATCTACAAATGTACTATTCGTCCTTGTATTGATTACTGTTACCATATATGTTCTGGTGCCCCCGCTATTTATCTCGAGGTCCTCAACAAAATACAGAGATGGATATGCAATGTGATAGGTTCTGTTCTGGCATCTAGTCTACAGTCACTTTCTTACAGTCGTATTGTGGCTTCCCTCTGTCTTTTCTACAGATATTTTCATGGCAACTGTTCTGACGAGCTACTTTCCCTGGTACCCCAACTGCATGAATTTAAACGTGCTACTAGGTTGGCATTTCGGTCCCACACTTTCACTGTCGAAACAGTTAAATGTAACCGCTCTTCTTCTTCAACAGCTTCTTCTCTCGCACTTCACTTCAGTGGAACGCCTTTTCTCCTGCTTGTTCCCCCGATAGCTTTAATATTCAAATATTCAAATATAATGTCAATCGACATCTTCTGATGCCTTGATCCTGATGCCTTTCCTTCTCTATATCCTTTTCTCAAACACCCCTCTTTACTCTTACTGTCACGCTTTGTAACCCCTTGTATGCTAGTGGCACTCTTGCCTTTCTTTTGGAGGAAATGGTTAAAAAAAAGTTAGTCGCCCGCTCCCCAAAACCTCTTGATCAGAGGCCTTGGTCCCAGTTGTAGTTTATAGTCATACCCAGGATGGAAAATAAACTCCTCCAGTCCAATAATTGTTATTGCTCTTTACAGTACTGATGAGAGCTTTCGTCCTAACATTTTGATCTAAATAATTTTCTCTTCGAGTTACAAGTACTATACATTTTGGTTGTTGATGAGATTCTAAAAACGATGTGGTTTCTGTTATTCGGTACTGGTTTTGTTTGTGATATTATAGCGTCAGTTCACAAGGCCCCAGTAAGGATGGTCCTCGCTAAAACCAAATCTTTCATTAGTTCGAAGTTATTTTTAACCACTGATCTAAAAAGATTGTTCTGTACAGCTAACAGTTTAGATATATCTGAATGAGGGTGACGCCCATGTTATCCATATGATCATCGTTATCTGACGAGACTATTTGCGAATATAACACACGTTTTCAGGTTAATGTTTTAGCTTTGAAGCAATATGCAATATTGAGCGAAGCTAATACTAGAATGCATTATTCTATTTTCACGTTCTTTTTTTCCGATACTAATTTTGTTATAAGTGATTCGTACAGTTGAAGGTTTTAGCATTTAGCTATTCCACATCCTCAGTGTTTTTGCAGGTTCAGGCTATGTGACATCACTGCTTTTATTTAATTCCAAGATCATAGAATTTACTTTGAAAATATTTATCTTGAAACATCTACATAAACAGCCATATCTGCTTTCATGTTTTCTCTCCCAATTAGTGTTTTTCAATTTTCTTAAACCCTACTTTTGGCTGGTGACTGGTTTCAGCTTAATATTCTTTGCCACAACGTCAAGGGATGTAAAACAGAATTCTTGATCATGTCTTCTGTGTTAGGTTTGTCTTTTTTGTGCATTCATAGTGTTGAGCTGATTCTGAATATTGTCATGATGTTGCAAGGACTACAGATCTTTAGTATCTTTCCTGAAAGCCTTGCACGCAAGAAACATTTCTGATGCAAAGTTATATATTTGGATTTTTAGTAAGAGATGGTATTTTTCATGGTAGGGGTAATATTTATCTTGAATCGTCTACATAAACAGCAATGTCTGCTTTCATGTTCGCTTCTGGGTGTATTTATAAAATATATTTATAAATGGTATATAAGTCTTAAGGAGGACGCTGGAATTAATATAGAAATGAAATACATCAGGTTGATTCTGCATTGCTTTAGAGAAACAGCATTGAACTTGATGTAAAAACTGGGGTTAGATGGAATGGGAAGAAACACCAAAAATTAACATCATAGCTTTTATCAGCTGTTGAGCTTTTAGATTTAAACATCGTCTGAAAAAAAATCTACCGAAATAGCTCATTTCAGAAAGATTTTGTTTACAAACTGGCTTAAAAAATTCTGCTATTTAAGAATAATCCAAATAAAGTTTATATCTATTGTATTAGATACACTGAACATAAAATATATTGAAACCAGACTTATAATTATAAATCACCAGCAAAATATCCAGTTTTTTTTCGATAAGTAAATCAGCTTTGTAAAAAAATATAAAATATTACAAAGAAAGCTAATCAATGAGTAATACTTTGTCAGGTCAAAATTAAAAGAATA
>CAHIKZ030005584.1:407500-415000 GCA_903632075.3 Acanthosepion pharaonis
CGAAACGTTGTAATAAATATGGCAACACAGATGAGGACAATAGTCCGAATAATGTAAATAATGTACATAATATCTAGTCTTAGAAATATAGACAGATACTGAAAGGCCGAAACCTTGTAATAAATATGGCGACAAAGATGAGGACAATAGTCCGAATAATGTAAATAATGTACATAATACCTCATCTCAGAAATATAGACTGTTACGTCGAGGAAGTTTACCCTTTTCAATGTGTATAATGAATATCATCTTTCGCTTTAATTTAGACACCCCAACCTTACCTTGATCGCTTTCCGAAAGTAACTGATATGTTGATACAAATTGTTAACCCTTAAGATCCTTATTTAAATTATTGCTTCAGCCGTTTCCATAGTAATAAATTTTACGAATGAACATGCTTAGATATATGCGTAAATTTCAAGATTAGTTATTCCAAAATTTTCGATTGAAGATGAAACAGAGCTTGATACTTTAATTCAATTTAATTTTAATAATTATATTGAAGTTTTTGGCTCTTTTTTTGAAACATGAGAACTCTTATGTAGCGAAGGAATCATATTTTTTAGAATTATTATAATTTAGGCTCTACTTTTGTATTGAGCACTGCTTTTTTTTTTAAATAAAAAACAAAAATATTAAGAACTTCGGATTATTTACCTAAAGTGTTCCTTTCCTATATATATATATATATATATATATATATCTGGAAAGCAATCCCTCTTTTATACAAATGTCATTGTAGACAAATGCATTATTACTAGATTCTACAAGACCGTCTAAGAATGGTAGCTTATTTCTTTTAATAAATTCATAAGGTAAAGCTAAGGTCGGATTTTTTTCGAATGTACTTTTTAGATTATCAATTTCTGTTTTTCTTCAGCTACAATATGAACACGGCCACAATGTGGTGACAGTGATTGGAAAGTAAAAGAAACATTTCTTTAACATTAGATACATAAAAATGACGTCACACACTACGAAATGGACAAAGTCCGACAATTATTTTAAGATATTTTATTGTTATAGGTTATTTATATAGACATAAATATTTAAGTCAATGCTCTGTTTTTTAATAAACATGCTATATGACGGTGGCGTGTAGGATACAGGTTCGATTCCTGTCGGAGGACACATATTTTCCATAAAAATTTCTCTGTGTTCAAGCCGGTAAATATAGTTATTACTATTTATTATAAAAACAGAGCATTTACTTAAATATTTGTGTGTTTATAAATAAGGGATAACAATGAAATATCATCATGTACATAAAATCCATACATTCAGCCAAAAAAAAAAAATCATCCTTGATAATGGCTAAAAGAATACCCCAAAACTTTCGGATAATTTTAATATTGTGTTAAATATTTTCAAAAATATCACAATCACAATTCACGTGAATTGACATTTGCTTTTTTTATGAAAATTCATTAAAGTCTATGCTGACTCCATATCATTACAGTAAACGCCACCGTGTTTTCTCCAGTCCGAATTAACTGTTGATATCTTAACGAGACTACATCATTTGAATGTACAATGTGTCTCATTTAGCCTCCAGATCTCAAATGGAACTTGTAAATAATACAATCCATTGTCAAAGATAATGAAATCTGTCGCATTCTATCGCTTCAGGAAGTACCAGATTCCTTCTCTCATTTTTTTATCTTTTCAAGAATCAGATTATACAAAAGAAAAAAAAACCTGGGTTGTTGTCAAATCTGTATTAATGATTGGATACTTGGGCGTGGTGAAATAGTTAACAAGCTAGTCTCGGTTGTTCAATTACAAGTAAATAGTGAGTTCGATTCGCACTGGGTGCTATGTACTTTCGACTTTGTGTTACATCTAAGCTTCGCTTAGTATATTTCTACTGGTGATAATAAATTCTCATTTTCCAGCCTGGATCCTTTCACGCAGTTTTGTTAGGAAAGAAACATTCCCCGCTCTACGCCCCTTTTATCACAGACGCAAGCATATCGATGTTTCAACATCAAATGTTCAGATGATCTCCAGTTAGAGGAGTTCTACTTGTTCAAACATTTACAGCTAGTACAAGCCACATTATTTCAACAGAGTAGAAGCACCAGTATTTTTTCGTATTCCAAATTAAGAAGCAATTTCCATTCCAAAATTTTTTTCCAAGAACTGACACTTTGTGGAACAAATTGCTACGTGTATGGCCTCCTTAAAACTACACACTTACCCCTTTTCAAATCAAGAGTAAATAGTCATATATCATCTTGATAATAACTTCATATCTCCTTCATTTTAAAACACACATCCTCCTGCAAACCTCTATTTCTCCCAAGAATTCTGCTGGGTGATCTGTGAGAAAAAGAGCACTATGACGCAAGTTACTCCGCCAAAAATTTGGATACGCCTTGTTGTACTGCCTGGCATTCGCGCCAGAAGCTCCAATAAAATAAAAAAATCAGTCTTTGGATGCCAATCTGAGGAGAGTGCAGAGGATTCGGAAAGAGTTGGATAGTGATTACGAAGGTACGGAAGTTCGGAAATCTCTTTGATCTTTCTAAGTAAAGAAATCCCAAATTTTTGGTGAGTGCTTCGGACTCAACACGGAGGGCTACAACAAATGCCTTGTGTAGGTAGTGCTGCTCTGGGTGAAAAGGGTTGTTGCTCGAAGAGCTTACGTCAGGCCACAGGACACTCTACCATGCCAAACAAGTAGGAGAACCCAATAATGGCTGTCAGACAATTTCTGCGACTACATCACTCTTTACATCTTGCCACATAAATCCCCAAACTGCAACTCCCTTGATTATTATGTATGTGATGTGTGCGAGAGACAAACAAAACTTATTGTAACACCAAAGATGAACTGAATTCAAGGATATTAGCAATATTCACCAACTTAAACAAGGAGACCGTAATGCAGGAGATTCCGAAGTCCGTGGTTGAAACCAATAGTGATTTTATTGAATAAAGTTACTCATAACTATTTCAAGATATGTCTGTGTAATTTTGGTAAATATATCTGTTTTAATGGGATGCCAACTTTATTTTCATTTTTGCTTAATTTAGATGACAATTTATTGTAGAAAGAAACATTTTTTTAATATCCTGGAGGTAGTCTTCTCAACAAAGAAATTAAATAGTATACCAAAATATATTTCTTGTATTTGAAAACAAAAAAAATTCATAAAAGTAAGAAGTACAAAATTTATTTCCCCAAGCATAATTTAACATTTATCAATTTAAATTTTTATTTTTAAAATTGTTTTTGAACCTGCTACTGCTATGTGAACAAATGGAAAACGTTTATAAATCTACTGTATTCGGCTTTTGTTTAGGAAATATGGAATTCGAAAAGAATTTTAAATTTATTGTTAAACCTCTCGTTACTATGTAACACACTCGCGCATGCGCACATACAAACACACACGCGCATGCGCACACATATCCCTCTTTTAAAAATTTCATTAAAAGGTACTGAGATTAAGATATTTTTGTTTAATTTTCCGTGTTTGAATATTTTTTCAGGATATATGTAAAGATTTTCAGAATTTTCTGCATTCCGAGCGCTTTCCGCTATTCTTTTACCCATCATAAAACAATATATTTGTCTTTAGATTTAACTGCATGTAAGGATTTTTTATGTCTCTGCCTATAGGAATGATTCTTTCAAACACTGGCAGCACACTGTGTTATTTGGTGCTAGCCTTTTCTTTTTTTCTTATTAATAATGCTACTATCACTTTTAGCCATTTTTAACATGTCGATGAGGCTATTATAGTTGTATTTTTACGAGTATGTTACTCATGAAGTTTGGAAGGTTTCCATATGTATTTAAATGAATCCTTATTGAGCTGTAGTCGGAGAGATGTGACGTGAGTTTTCTTGATATGCATGTCATATGGTTATTCAAGTGTGTGGCTTCATAAGTACACGGTTCCTTAAGGGACATTTGAATTCATAAATACTATTGCTTCTCTGTAATTGCAATCTTGCAGGTGAGTTGTTATTGTTGGTGATAAGGTTAGCTGTTTTTTGATAGTAGATAATTTAATTTTCTTGTTCTGGTCGACTGAATCTTTGAATGTCTTCATAATGATTCTAAGGGAATATTCATCCCCTTTATAGTTACCGTGTTTTTATCTGATAGAAAATGTTAATATAATTGTTTTTATCTGTATGTTCAGTGTCGCTATTGGTTACCTTAGAAAGAATTATTTTAATTTGGTGATTTATGGGGTATTTCGGAAAACCGTTATTAACTAGCACCTGTTTCATGCTGTTGAATTCTTTAAAAGAAAAGCGAACGAGAAGATGAATTCTCGTGCGCTCCCTTGGGGAACATTTTTATAACTCTTATTTTATATCCCCTAGGATATTCAATTATAAAATTAAGGTGGCAAGAGTTGATACTTTTAAGCTTTCTGTATAACGGGGAAGTGAATGTGACATACTAGAACGTCTAAGAATGGATTTTTTTACTAAGTTTGTAAGTAACGTTAAGAACATACTTTTTCGAAAGTAGTTTTCAGATGACCAATTTCTTTTTCATTTTTTCATCAGCTAAAATAAAAATATTATCTCACTAGCGGACATATATTTAATTTTAGTAACATTTTTAGATGCCTTGTTTTCAACATGTTACATATACTAGTTTGAGAATGACGGTTCGGGTGGGTTTCTTATACTGACGCCGTTAGTTTGCGTATAAATATTCCCAGTATGGTCGTAGAATAATCATTAGTTGTACAGGCGTGTCGTAATTTTCTGAGAATATTGGGTCTGATGGATGGAGAAGGAATCAGGCTATGTTTATATGTAGATTTACAGATTATATCGATGGATATCGCCTAGGGTATTCAATTATAAAATTAAGGTGACAAGAGTTTATAATTTTAAGCTTTCTGTATAACGGGGAAGTGAATGTGACATTACTAGATTCTACAAGAACGTCTAAGAATGGATTAAAAACACCAGGCAAAACCCTATGTTTAAGTTATTTATTTAATTTTTCTTGAGTTAGTATATATTTATGCATTTCAATATATAACATTAAATCATTGTACTGAGTTGAATACTCACTGGGTGGCCCATACTTTCGGCCTTGTGCCACATCTGAGCTACGCTTGGATAATCACTATAACATTTCATCCGATGATTATAAAGGCAAGGATTTTATTTAGCAACTTGTATTTACAAACATATGGAACAAAAATAAAAACAAATCAGCAGCAATAAGAACATTTACTCGCCTAGAACATCCCATAGTTTACCTTAACTTACATTGACTGTAGAATATTTATCAGCGTTTTTAAATTTAAAATATTTGAAAAGATGAAGATATTTTAATTGTCTTTATAAATATATACTGTAAAATATAAACAAGGCCAGTGTTAAATATTCACCGGAGAATCCCAATCAGAATTAAGATATTTATTGTTTACATCTGGTGTCTGCAGTCCTGTCATGTCAATTGATGAAAAAAATGAGTTTGCTTCTCCGAGAAAATACATTAAGATCTATTCTGACTCCACATCATCACCACAAAAGCCTTCATAATTTCTCCAGTTACGATTAACTGTTGATATCTTAACGAGCTTTCATCATTTGAACGTGAAATGTACCTCATTTTCCCTCCAGATCTCAAATGGAACACGTAAATAATACAATCCATTGCCAAAGTTAATGAAATCTGTCGCATTCAATCGCTCCAGGCAGTACCAGATTTCTTCTGTCATCCTTTATCTTTTCAAGAATCCGATTAGACAAAACAAAACGAGGAACTGATGATTGGACTTTGACGTGATGAAATGGTTAACAAGCTTGTCTCGCTAGATCAATTACGACAGGATACTTCCCTTAATATATATACAGGGTGTCTACAAAAAAACAACCATCATTTAAAATGAAAAATATCTGAGTAACTACATGCCCGAAGCAAAGGGAAAATAAAGAGGCTTTATGATGAGCAAAAAAATATTTATTTCGCAAAATTGGAACTCGATATTCAAAGAGATGAAGATTTTATAACCGATTTCATAAAGGGTCGCATATGTTCAATATGCATACCACATATGACACGACAGACGTCATGGAAATAGTCCAGCTTCTGCCAATCACGCTGTAGCATGTCTTGCATAACATTCTCCAGCACCTCAGTGATTATCTGGTGAAGACCCTTGCGGGGTCATATAGTCCACTCCTGTTGCATATCCCCATAAAAAATAATAATAAGTTATCAAATCAGGTAAACGTGGCGGGCATTTCAACAGCACATTCTCATCATGACTGGCGAGCCTGATACACAGACACACACACACACACATATATATATCTGTGTGTGTATATATATATATATATATATAAATATAAAAGTGAACATAGAAGTCAACACTTAGAGGCGACAGTCTGTTTCATGCTAGATGCAATCGTCAGGCCTGATTCTATGTTCACTTTTATATTTACACACGCTCTATTTCTGATATTGAACACTTTATCCCTTTAAATATAGCACATCTTAAGACTATACTTCTTTTTATATATATATATATATATATATATATATATATATATATATATATATATATATATATATTATGAAATGGAGACCGACAATTACTTTAAGACATTTTTATGTTTATACATTTTTTTATAGATATAAATATTTAACTAACTAACTATATATATATATATATATATATATATATATATATATATATATATATAGTTAGTTTGTTAGTTAAATATTTATATCTATAAAAAGAATGTTGACTTCTGTGTTCACTTTTTATATCTACACACGTTCTATCTCTGATATTCAGCACTTTATCCCATAAATATAGCACGTCTTAAGACTATATTTCTTCATATATATATATATATATATATATATATATATATATATATATATATATATATATATGTATGTATGTATGTATTCAAGCAAACATGATTTATTGGAAAGGAGTCGTATTTTTCCCTACACAAATAGTTTTTCACAAGGTTATATTGCAAACACAAACGTCTTGTAACTGTAATAAAATGGGCATTTCGTTGTGATAGGATTTCTAAATACATATATATATATATATATATATATATATATATATATATATATATATATATATATAAACAGAGAGTGAAAGAGAGAGAGGGAGAGAGAAAAGGGGAGAGACAGAGAAATAGTGTTTTCATGTCGTAGAATTTTTTATACTGATATCACCAAGGTTCAAAAAGAAAAAAAAAATGAACACAGTAAGTATCGATCGTTTATCTCATTTCCGGATACGTGGCAAAATTTGTTCCTAGTGAGGTCCGTTTATCAAAGAAAATTATGTCCCTTTATTCCGAAAACCCATCGATATTGACACGGTGCCAAAATCTGAAATTTCTTAATCAATCTAGTGTCATTAAGTTCCTAATATCAATCTCTGCAAGTAGGAATATAGAGAGGGCGATGATTTTAATTTGATATAATTTCTAAATCTCTTAAAACCCTTGTCTCTCACAGGAAATGAAATGGGCTGTTCA
>CAHIKZ030005584.1:420000-450000 GCA_903632075.3 Acanthosepion pharaonis
CTTGTAAGTAGGATGCAGCAATTGCTAATTCTTCTGTTAGGAAAGTTAGTTCATTATTTAGCCAATATTTCTCCTCAAAATCTTCCATATTTACACATTTACCATTCATCCCTTCTTATAGTATTTATGCCACTTATGGATTGGTTCAATATCCTTGAGAAAATCAAAAGAAGAATCTGCAATATTATTGGTCATGCCCTTAAGTTCAGTCACACTCACACCATCGTAATGTCGCCCCCCTCTGTGTCTTTTCTATAACGATTTTTATGTTAATTATTCTCATAAAATCTCCTCTAGCTAATTTTAAAATGAGACAGATTAAAGACCCGCCTCTTCTGGTTGGCGGCAAGATGTCGTCATTTTGCACTTGAAAAGGTTAGAGGTTACATTAAGTATTATACTAAAAGTTTCTTATCTCCCTTGTGGAAATCTCTTCTGGCGTTTTGCATCCTTCCTTTCTTTCTACTATCCTTTCATTCTTTCTTTCTCTCTCCTTCCCTTCCTTCCTCCCTTTGTTTGTTTGTGTCTTTCTTTCTTTCTTTCTTTCTTTCTACCTCCCTTTTTTTAGACTATCCTTTCTTTCTTCCATTCTTTTATTTCTTCTTTCCTTCCTTTCTTTATTTCTTTTCGCTCGGCATTCATTTCTTTCTGTCTCCCTTTCTTTTTTAATTCATCCGTTGTATTAGTTGTAGTAGTTATTCATGTAATATTATAACTTGCTTTTTATTCCTTTCTTTCTTCTTTCCTTTTATTCTTTATTTATTTATTTGTGCCATCCGTTTTATTAGATGTAGTAGATATTCTTGTAATATTAAAACTTGTTTTTCGTCCTTTCTTTCCGACTTTCTTTATTCCTTTCTTCCTTCCTTCCTTCTTTCCTACCTTCCTTCCTTTTTTATGTCATCTGATGTAGTAGTTATTCTTGTAACATTATGACTTGTATTTTCTCAATTTTTCTTTCATTCTTCCTTCCTTCCTTTCTATCTTCTTTTCTTTCTTTCTTTCTTTTTCCTTCTATCCTTTCCTTCTTCTTTTCTTTCTTTCTTTCTTTCTTTCTTTCTTTTTCTTTTCTTTCTTTTTTTTTTTCTTTCTTTTTTTTTCTTTCTTTATTCTTCCCTTTCTTCATTTTTATTTATTTCTTTTATAACTTTCTTTTCTTTTTCATTCTTCTTTCTTTCTTTCTGTCATCTTTTTTATTAATTATTCATCGTAATGTTATAGCAGTTATTCTTCTTTCTTTCTTCCTTTCTTTCTTTCTTTCTTTCTTTCTTTCTTTCTTTCTTTCTTTCTTTCTTTCTTTCTTTCCATCCATTGGATTAATTGTATCAGTTATTCTTGTAATATTATAACTAGTCTTTCTTTTTCTTTCTTTCTTTTCCATTTGATTTTCAGTTTTCTTTCTTTCTTTCTTTCTTTCTTTTTTTCTTTTCTTTCTTTCTTTCTTTCTTTCTTTCTTTCCATCCATTGGATTAATTGTATCAGTTATTCCTGTAATATTATAACTAGTCTTTCTTTCTTTCTTTCTTTCCATCCATTTGATTAATTGTAGCAGTTATTCTTGTAATATTATAACTAGTCTTTCTTTCTTTCTTTCTTTCTTTCTTTCTTTCTTTCTTTCTTTCTTTCCATCCATTTGATTAATTGTAGCAGTTATTCTTGTAATATTATAACTAGCCTTTCTTTCTTTCTTTCTTTCTTTCTTTCTTTCTTTCCATTGGATTAATTGTAGCAGTTATTCTTGTAATATTATAGCTAGCCTTTCTTTCTTTCTTTCTTTCTTTCTTTCTTTCTTTCTTTCTTTCTTTCTTTCCATCCATTTGATTAATTGTAGCAGTTATTCTTGTAATATTATAGCTAGCCTTTCTTTCTTGCTTTCTTTCTTTCTTTCCATTGGATTAATTGTAGCAGTTATTCTTGTAATATTATAGCTAGCCTTTTTCTTTCTTTCCATTTTTGATTTCAGTTATTCTTGTAATATTTTCTTTCTTTCTTTCTTTCCATCCATTTGATTAATTGTAGCAGTTATTCTTGTAATATAATAGCCTTTTCTTTCTTTCTTTCTTTCTTTCTTTCTTTCTTTCTTTCTTTCTTTCTTTCCATTGGATTAATTGTAGCAGTTATTCTTGTAATATTATAGCTAGCCTTTCTTTCTTTCTTTCTTTCCATCCTTTTGATTAATTGTAGCAGTTATTCTTGTAATATTATAACTAGCCTTTCTTTCTTTCTTTCTTTCTTTCCATTGGATTAATTGTAGCAGTTATTCTTGTAATATTATAACTAGCCTTTCTTTCTTTCTTTCTTTCTTTCTTTCTTTCTTTCTTTCTTTCTTTCTTTCCATTGGATTAATTGTAGCAGTTATTCTTGTAATATTATAGCTAGCCTTTCTTTCTTTCTTTCTTTCTTTCTTTCCATTGGATTAATTTAGCAGTTATTCTTGTAATATTATTAGCCTTTTCTTTTCTTTCTTTCTTTCTTTCTTTCTTTCTTTCCATCCATTTGATTAATTGTAGCAGTTATTCTTGTAATATTATAACTAGCCTTTCTTTCTTTCTTTCTTTCTTATTATTCTTTAATTCTTTCTTTCTTTCTTTCTTTCTTTCTTTCTTTCTTTCTTTCTTTCCATCCCTTGGATTAATTGTATCAGTTATTCTTGTAATATTATAACTAGTCTTTCTTTCTTTCTTTCTTTCTTTCTTTCTTTCTTTCTTTCTTCGAGTCATCCGTTGTATCATTTAGTGTAGTTATTCTTGTAATATTATAATTTGCTTTTTCTTTCTTCTTATCCCGCGTCGTATTAGTTGTTCTGGTAGTATTATTACTTGATATTATGTCATTGTTTCTTTCTTTCACTTTTATTACTTTCTTTCATTCTGTCGTTGTTTGCATGTTTCTTTCTTTTCGTGTTTCATACGTTGTATAATTTATACTTGGAATATTATGACATGCTTTTATCTTTTAATTCTTTCTTTCTTTCTTTCTTTCTTTCTTTCTTTCTTTCTTTCTTTCTTTCTTTACTGCTTGATTTAACCCGTGAGCAATAGTTCTTCTCTTCATCCTTCACTTTCCTTCTATTTTTCTTTATTTCCCACTTCCTTTTTTCATTCGCGTATACATCACGTGATCGCCTCTTTCTTTTGTATATGAATTTCATTCATTTTTCTTTCTTTCTTTCATTACTTTCTTCCGTTTATTTTCAACCTCTTACCTCCCTATCTGTCATTACCTTGTCTTTCTTATCATTAACGTTATTATTTCCTTCTTCCTTTTTCTTTTTCTTCTCTGTTCTCTCTTTTCTTCAATCTTTTCTCCTTCCTTGCAGTCGCTCTCTCTCTCTCTCTTTCTCTCTCTCTCCATTGTTCTATATTCAAATCATTTATGTCTTCCCACCTCCTTTTCTACGCTAAACGCCGCATTAAATTTGCGTATACATAATCAAATCTCAATAATCTACATAGAAAAAAAAATCTTCCAACAATATTCTATAACAGAATTTGTCAATTCCATTCAATCAACATCATGAGTGATCTGTCCCCTGAGGCTTATCGTTGTTCACAGTAACTTTGAAAGCAATTTCGCCTTTAAAATCCACCTTTACAAAACTATTTCCTACCCACCGAACGCAGAATATTTCAAAACTTCTTCGAACAATAAAATTTACCAAATTTTGTAAGCGCAGTAGTACAGGGTACCCAGAAAAAAAAAAAGAAAAAAAGCGGGAAATTCTGAAGGACGTGAGACAACCGTTGAAAACTGGTGACGACTGATGGGAGTGAAAATTTCAAGAAGAATTTTTGCACATTTCCACAATCCCCATGTCGGATATTCTTTTTTATGGAGTATAATAATTTACCACTCGAAATCGGTGAGCTGTTTAGCCTTTAGGAAGGGCAGAATGAACGACGAAATCTGTCTGTGAATAACCTTTAATTGATGAGTCAAAAGTTACATTTAACCAGATACCATTTTATTTTCTCGCACTTGACGCTTGTGGACCTGTTTTTTTTTTTTTCGTTTCCATGCTTTCTTTCTTTAAAGTTGTGAAGACCTGGCCAATTTTGTGCTTCAAAAATTTAAATGCAATGTCAGCCGTTAACTACTGTCTTGATATTTATTCTGTAACATACAGAATTTTGGCACGTTACTTTTTTAAGCGTGACTTAGATGCGACGAAAGTATGGGGCACCCAGTGAGGATCGGACTCACATTTCAGTGGTAATTGATCTAGCCAGGAGAAGCTTGCTAACCCTTACACCACAACATGGTGGTTCTTTAAATGTACCTTCGATGTAACACAAGGGCGATAGTATAAAGCACCCACTGAGGATCGAACTCACTTTTCAGTCGTAATTCATTTAGCGAGACAATCTTGCTAACCATTACACCAGGCCGAAATGCGATTTTCCAAGCGGAGCTTAGATGTGGCACAAAGCCGAAATTGGGGGTAGGCACCCAGTGAGAATCGAACTCACTAGTCAGTCCTAATTGTTCTAGCGAGACAAACTTGCTAACCATTACACCATATCGAGGTGCCCTTTTTTTCTAAGCATAGCTTTGATGGGGCACAAGGCCGAACGTATGGGGCACAAAATGAGGATCGAACTCACTACTCAGTCGTAATTGTTCTAGCGAGACAAGCTTGCTAACCATTACACCATATCAAGGTGTCCTTTTTTTTTCTAAGTGTAGCTTGGATGTGGCACAAGGCCGAAAGTATGAGGCCATCCAGAGAGGATCGGTCTCGCTACCCAGTCGTAATTGTTCTAGCGAGACAAAACTGCTAACCATTACACCACATCGAGGTGCCTTTTTTTTCTAAGCATAAATTAGATGTGGCACAATGTTTTTTTTTTTTAATTTAACAAAAGCCAAACAGAGGGCGTAGGTTCGTATGAGAAATTTTCTTTAATAAGTTTTCTCGCGAATACAGTTGGGTAGACGAAATAAAATACTCTTTAAAATAAGCGGAGCGTCTACTCAAACACGTGCCTCTACCCAAGCCGACGGTTGAAATAATAAGTCACCTCTATTAAAAACATTGATTTGTATAGATGTTTATTACTTAAACGTTATTTTTAGTGGATACTGGATACTGATATATTTGAGTAGACACTCAGTTGATTTATTAAAACTTATTTTTATTTATTTTCGTTTACCGGTCTGATTATTCTACAGATCTTATTAGTGAAAAATATTTTCTCCCCAGCCTGAATATTCGAGAAAAATGGCGCTCTCTTTCAAGATTGCACATATTTTTCTCTAAGATGTTACGTATATTCAGGCCGGTAGACGAAAATAAGTAAATATACTGTTGAATAAATAAACGAAAGTTCTACTAAAATACAAGTGTTCACTAAAAAGGATGTTTAGGTAATAAAATTTGTCGGATTAATAAATAAAAAAAAATCACTCTCTTTATTTAGAAATTGTATAGATATTTAAAGACATAATCTACAAGCAAATTTTCCATTCATAGATTATTAATGAGAAAATTAACTTCAAATGTCCTTTCAATCGAAATCATTTTCTTTTATGCTGGAATACGCAATTTACGTTAACTTTTATGTGGGATTGCCATGAGAAAAGAAAATCAATGAATGAATAATGCTGATGTGAATTATATGAATAAAATATTTATATTTTTTTTTAATCGAGTATACCCCAAGCAAGGCAATAAAGCCACTAATACACAAGGATTTACTCCGTGTGGAAAAATTCGAAAACACAAACATTATGAAGGAGCGAAAACAATAGAACGACTTTCAAAATTCTGCTGGCAAGGGAAGAGGCGGTAAGGACATTTCAGAAAGACAGAAGTTAACGACTGACATTGCATTTAAATTTTTGAAGACCACAATTGGTCAGGCCAACTTTGGTCTTCAAAAATATAAAGAAAGAAAGCATGGAGACGAAAAAGAGGTCTACAAACGATAACTGCACGTCTGTGGACCTCTGTAACTTAAGTTACATCTAACTAATTCGACTTTAAATTGATGAGACCTCGTTGCCAAAATACAGGGTGCCCAACATAAAAGCGGCAAATTTATTATCACTGTTTGAGCTTTCAGGTACAACTGAGCTTGAATAACCTAGAATACAGGAGCGAGAAAAAAGAAAAGAAGAGTAATCAGGAAGACAAGTAGATAGCGATTGTCATTGCATTTAAATTTTTGAAGATTAAAGTTGAGTGGAAAACATGAAACCGGAATAGAGTTTCGCAAGCAAGAAGACACTGTGTTACAAGTCTTACTAATAAATTCATAGCTGGGGATGAAGAAGAGGTAGATTTATAACTTTTCGATGGATATTTGCGCGTAAGGAAATATAACGATCCCAACGGGGATTGAAACTCGGCACTCCGATTGAAAATTCCGAGCCATTATCCATTGCACCACACGCACGTACAATCTCACAGCACCTGCTATTTTCAAGCGGTCACCCATCTAGGTACTGACCAGGCTCGACATTGCTCAACTTCGGTCATCGTATATGAACGGGTATTTCAATGTGATATATCCGTAAGCCATCATGTCAGGAGCACTCAGATTCTTTCTGGATCATAATAAGGACCTACCAACATCCTTAAGGTATATGAGTCCCACTTGAAGTCTAGGTTAAACGAGTCCCAATAGATTCCCAGAACTTTGGGAGTGTAACCATGGACATAAAGGAGAATTCCACCATTATTTTTACCTACCACACAGTTCTTGTTGAGATTTGGTAGCAATAGAAAGTGAGCGTGTGATTTCTTAAGAAAATACCACTTCATTATGGCTGAGAAATCCATTGAAAGTTATTCAATACTTTCAAGAATGTTGTCTTTGCTTCTGGGCTCATTTAATTTCCGTTTTAATAATGGGGACACTTTATACGAATTTTTTCATATTCTTATTAATCTTAATTTTCAAGTTAATGAGCTGAAGTCGAGTTCTACGACAATAAAATATCTGTAGAAACTCATATTACATCGTTAAATATTTGAGCTTAAAAACTTTAACAAAATATCTCAATAGCAATCATAAATATGATTGCTGGCCGTTATTTCAAGAAGTGGGTACAAATGAAAAGATTCGAAACTGACAACATTTTCCATTTCACTGAAACAGACATTAAACATTTCTATCTTCCTAGTTTTCTTTCTTTGATTAATTCAAAACGGAATAGTCCATTAATTATGAGGTGTTGGCAGTAGACATTAAACAAATCTATCTTCCATTCTTTCTACCCAAATCCCCACCCATATTTCGCTTAATAATAATTTGAAAATAATTCAGAAGCCGATGTTTATTTTGTTTAATTAATAATAATTAGATTTCTTACTCGGTTTTCGTCGTCCGATACTGTGCGTCTGAAAAAAATTCCGTTTTATCGCGGTCGTTATCGCTTCTCGGCCTTTTGGCTGAGATTCGATCACGGCTACGACAAGCTTGGACCTGCTCGGGTCTGGACCAGCTAGGACAAGCCAAGACCAGCTATGACTAGCTTAGACCAGCTCTGACCAGCTTGGACAAGCTATGACCAGCTAAGACCAGCTTGGACCAGCGGCCCGAGTGAAAACACTCGGGTCCTCACGTTAAAAACCGACCTTGTGTCACAACCTGACACGGTGGGGGTCAAGTAAATGAATTGCTTCTCGGCCATTTCTCTGGGATCAAAATGTAGTATCTGTTCTTATCAGTTTAATCTGATTCTCTATCTTCACTTCTATCTTTCCTTTCTTCTTTCTCTCATTTTCTAACTGAAACCGAGTAATTTGTCCCCCCTCTTTCCAAGTGATCAAAATGCAGAATGGTACATTATTTATGAGCGTAAGGGCGTGGAAACAAACACAATTTAATAGGATATGCCATTTTGGTTACGTCATTTTGCCACGTAACTTTTATTTAAATACATTTCTCAGTCTGGAAGTACCATGGGGTGTGATTGAAAGAACTTTAATCGCAGCGCTTTTTAGTGAGAGGAACATAAAGATTCTTCAAAATTCTCTTGCATTTCGCTTCTTTCGTTATTGAATTCTTCGGACGACAACGATACGTCATCGGCTGCATCAATGGTGAACATTTTTCTTTTTGTTTAATAACAAATACTTGTTTTTAATTCGTGTTTACTAAAAGCACCCCTACAAAAAAAAAAAAAAAACAAAACGTGATCACTTCTTCTTTGTAAAATTGTGTCTTTTTTCCAACCAACCTGAAGCAATCGGAGTTAAGACACGATGGGGAAACGCATCCCCATTAGCTCTACTTTCATTATCACCATCCTTTCGACTTCCCTGTGGTTAGTAGAAACTCCATTGATAATCTATTTCCACACTGTTCAATTCTGCATTGCTGTCCCCATATTCTCAACGTCCAACCCTGAGTCCCGAGCCCGGATGTCTGGGAAAGTCAATTTTCACGAAGACACTTCCAGAAGGATTTCAAAGAAGCAATGATGAGAAGGCCTCTCCGTCTCCGCTCGATGGCAGTACCCGACAAACTGTAATAGTTTTGTTTGAAATTAACAGGGCTTAGTCTCAGTTCTCCGTAAATTGTCACACACAAGAACACACACACACACACACACACACACACACACACACACACACACACACACACACATATATATATATATATATATATATATAATATATGAAATTAGGTCAAAAGTCCATATAAACATATGCCCGTATATCCTTCGTTTTTGAGTTAGGCTTAAAGATATTTTACAGCGTATGGCACTGTGTTGCCATGGAGACAAGGTTACATTTGTCATTCGCGTACATGTCTTGCTAGTCTGTCTTCAATGTTTAACGTATGTAGTAGTGAGTTAACTGAAAAGTGTTCCGTGTAACAATGGCACGAGATTCATATCGTGAGCAGGTAGATATAATTTTTACATACGGCCGTGCGAATGATAATAGACACAAGGTTGCATGACTGTATCAGATGGTGTTTCCAGACCTCAGAGAGCCGAATCTCATCTAAACTTTGCTGCTTTTTGTTATCATGTTTCTTAGACAGGCTCTGTGAAACCAGGAAAAACGGGATCCGCTCTTACTACTACTACTATTGTACTGATGCGGCATTCACCCTGGGCGGATTGAACCGGCTTCTTCCTGTTATGAGAAGAAGATTCTTGGGATAAATTACAGAAGTAGGGTACCCAGGCCTACTCGGATAACGTTCTTGTTTGCCGCGGGGTTCCCACAGACGCAGAGACAGGAACGACCAGAAGCCGCCGGTTACCGATGCAGACGCTCCTGGATTTTCACCAGAGCCCTTGTTAGCCGGCGTGTGTCAGACCTGTCCGCCTTTGGTGGCCCTACCAGGAACGAAGTTCCGGGCGGCATAGCTCTGACACTACTGTTTACACCCCCCCACCGACTGTGAGGTTAGGGGTTGGACTTTGGGGCTTACAGTACCAGGTGTTCCCAAGCGGTCCCCATCTAAGTACTGACCTGGCTCTACCATGCTTAATCCGCTCTTACGTCTAGACATGAAGACCTCATTCTAAAGGTTAAACTTTACACTTAACTCCATAACTAAGGATTGGCAGACACATCTTTATATGGAATTTTGTCCTTATTGTTGTGTGTGTAACCCTGACCAAAATGGGGAAGTATTTTGATACACCAAAATATATATATATATTTATATATATATCCTATATATATATATATATATATATATATATATGTGTGTGTGTGTGTGTGTTAGAAAAATAGTTTGACAAATTGAAAAAAAAAATTGTGACGGATTGGACCCATAAGGATTTCATCGGACTGGGCTTTGTTGACGTTGCCACGTCTACACATGCGCACAAAACCAGAGACTCTGCTAGTTTCAAATTTTTTAAAAGAATATTTTTGAAAGAATATCATGTTTTTCGAAGAATATTTTTTCACTCTAGTCAAATTTTCCTGTATTCTTTTTGTTTTTACAGATGAATTTTGCTAGACTGAAAAAATATTCTTTCAAGAAAAAATAAAACAAAAATAAAATAATAATAATAAAATTCTTTTAAAAAACTTTGAAACTAACAGCGTCTCCCTTTTCGTACGGCCGTGTAGACTTGACAAGATCAACAAAGCCCAGTGCGATGAAATCTATTTATGAAACCTTAGAAAACTTTTGAAAAACCTTAGAAAATCTTTTGTTGATATAAAATCTTTTTCTAAATATATCGTTTGTTGATATATATATATCATTATAAATATTATATATCGTTATATATATATATATATATATATATATATATATATATATATAGATAGATAGATAGATAGATAGATACATATATATGAGTGTGTGTGTGTGTACGTATATGAGTCTAGAGTTCTTAAGGAAACTTCTGAGAGTATACAAAGGTACGATGAAGCATCGTACCTCTAATAAGAGGATATGAATTTAATAAAGTTTTTCATTTTTTTCACCCCCACACACATATATATATATATATATGTATGTATGTATATATATATGTGTGTGTGTGTGTGCGTGCGTGAAAATATGAAAACTTTATTAAATTCATATCCTCTTATTAGAGGTACGATGCTTCATCGTACCTTTGTATACTCTCAGAACTTTCCTTAAAAACTCTAGACTCATATACGTACACACACACACACACACACACACATATATATATATATATATATATATATATATATATATATATATATATATTTAAAAGATAAGTTTTATGACCGCCATGAAAAACAAAAGTTATTTTTATTACCACTCATGATGATAATAGATAAAAAGTAAAACGGAAGAACGGGTTCGCTAACCGGTTTCGAAATCGAAATTTCGAAATCGATCAACAGAACTAAATCGAGGTGAATAAATTATAACAGAATTATCACTAAAAAGATATAAACAGTTTGTATTGGTGGAGGGAGAAAAATATTGCTTAGATGGAAATTAGTTGGAGGCCCAGTACAAAGTCGTTCTGTTTACACAGAGAAGGCTTCAACGATAAAATATAAATAGCTCCAACACTTTTAAGTGGTAATTCGATTGGGACTTGCTAAGAATGGTAAATGTGTTCACACTGAAACTAGTTGCACAATTATAGCTATTTATTAGGTGTTCTGCGATGGGAGACCCATACATGTTGGTCAGAATGTTTGAAGCAGTTCGCATAAGATTGCGAACTTTCGTTGGAACGTTTTGCTTTATTCTGACATCCAACCTTTGATTCGCTCTTCCTATGTAGTGTGAGCCACAACTACATTTAAAGGAATAAATTAAAGAACTATTATGATGTGGAGGGAGAACGTCTTTCCGCGTGGACGGAAAAACAACCTTGGCGGGAACCATCACACGAGTGTTAGCGGCAAAGTAACAATCTCAAACTGCCACAGAAACCTGCCTAGCATATGTATCACTGATATTACCAGTCAAGGAAGGCGCAGGTACACAGTACATTTTTGTACTGTAGCAGGTCTGACTTTATTGAATTCGGCAATTTTATTCTTAATTATTGACTGAACAATATCCAACGGATAGGCACTGTTACAGAGAGTAGTGGTTAAAAACCTAAGTTCATCATCCAACTTAATCTTAGAGCAGATCATTAGAGCCCTATCTGTGAAAGTTTTAATTAAATTAATTTTACATTTTACAGGACAAAACGAATCCCAACGGGTATATAAACCAGTAAATGTCGGTTTACGATAAACTGATGTAACAAAAACCCGACGAAGATCTGCTGACCAGAACATCAAGAAAGGAAAGAGCAGCATCAACCTCCGTTTCTGGATGCATATTATTAAGGGACGTAAGAAAATGGTCAGCGTCAATCTCGTTATTGAAGAGACAAAATGTGTCATCAACGTAACGGAAATAACGTCAGGTTCATTAGGTTACAATGACGTACGCACTTCGCGGAATCCAACAGAGATGTTTGCTAAAATGGGTCCCAAAGGGGAACCCATCGAAACACCACCAACTTGCCTGTACATGAGGCAGTCGAAACTAAATTCGACTTACATCGTGGCAAATTTCATCAGTTCTATGAAAATGTCCTCAGAATAACAGGAGGAGACAACTGACTACGATATAGGGCATCAGCAAATATATCGATAGTCTTAGCAAGTAGAACGCAAGTAAAACTGGAAATATCGAAGGAACACATAAATTTATCCATCGACGATTAACAATGCATAAAATCAGAGAATTCGAACTAATCGTTAATACAGGCAGAGTTATATTGTTCCAAAACGTGGCTAAATGGGTTTCTACCAAAACCCATTTATCGACGCCATCTTGGGAAGAAACGATCATAGATAGAATAGTTCTCAATGGAACCATCAACTTTATATAAAAGGCTAATGGTCGGAATTCAATCAGACCAGGAAACATTGGTATTAAAAGTGTTCAATGCACGTGTAAAAAAAAAATAAAATAAAAGTAAATTAATCTGTACAGCTTCTTATTTTAGAAATCAGAAGGTGAGTTGAATCCAGTTTGGTTTTTAAAGTTATATATATATATATATATATATATATATATATATATATATATATATATATATATAAAAAAAGGCTTAAACACTAATATTCCATGGTCATAATTTATTCTATTGGAATCGTAAATACGATCCAATTCATCAGACCTACAAATTCAAATATAAATATATATATATATATATATATATATATATATATATATATATAGAGAGAGAGAGAGAGAGAGAGAGAGAAAAGGAAAGGGGGAGAGAAATGGTGTTTTTTTCATGTTGTAGATTTTTTATACTTATATCACCAAGGTTCAAAATCAAAAGAATTGAATACGGTAAGTATTGATCGATTATCTCATTTCCGGATACGTGGCAAAATTAGTTCCTAGTTTCCGTTTATCAAAAAAAGTTATGTCCCTTTATTACGAAAACCCATCGAAATTGACACGGTGCCCAAATCTGAAATTGTATCACCATCATTACCATTATCACAACTATCAAATGGTTTTCATAATTAAATTAAAAAATATTGTTTTTAACAATTTATTAGTAATTACTTCAACTGTCCTTTCGTTGTTTTCTTTTTCTCTTTCTTGGATGCCATGTTCTTTGGAATTTCGTTTAGACCAAGTTAACGGCGTTTTAGGCTGCCTCCATAATGAATAAAAGTTCACATTTTGAATGATAAGAATTATATGCTTGTGCAAATTAATTGAAACAACCGCTTTAGTTTCCTTTCTTTCACCATTCGGTCAGTTTTTAGACCCATTGGCGTAACAGGTGTTATCGATTTCTATTTTCTTCTCAGATTTGCAATGGTGTGCAGTAATATGAATCTGTTCTCGGGGTGTATGATTAAATTTGTTTGGCCTTGAAAAATATTGCGTCATCTGTGATTGCATCAGATTTTTTATCACGCCCAGACACTATTGTCTCGACTGTCGATTAGTTGTCCTACGGCCATTTTTTGCAATGGACGTTACTCTAAGGAAGCGGACGAACATTTGTAATGCTGCACGAGCACACTGGCAACCCTTACCAGTGAGCAAATCAAAGTAGTAGACTGGCTCGGAAACTCTCCTGATTTAAATCCAATCAAGAATCTGTGGTCAATCTGCAAAGAACGACTTCGTGAATGGACCTAAGAAGTACAAACATGTGCACTGGGTTTGATTATCCCGCTGACGTCACTTAAGTGGTTGTTGGTTGGTTGATTTGTTTTTTGATGAATCATCAACCCTTTGTTAATTATATAAAGACGAATCATATGTTGCAGTATTGGGTAGCCTGTTCCTCACGGCAGGTATTTACTTCTTCGTCATCACCATAGCGTTTACCCCTCAGTCGATCTTTCACTGGAGTAAAGAGATAGAAGGCAAGATCATAGGATCATGGAGAAGTGAAAACTGTTCTAAGCAATTGGCTAAATCAACAGCCAGCTGAGTTTTACGAAGCTGGGATATGTGACAACATTCGTATGTGGATCGCTGCCATCCATTGAAAGAGGTGCTGATTATGTTGAGAAGTAGGAATACGCATCTGAGATGTAAGGCGATATTTTTGATAACGTTCCTTATTTCTCATATAATAAAACAAATTTCTGTAATTATTGATAATATTCATACCTCATCAATCCTTTTGTCTCATGAACTTCTTTTAAATGGATGTTCATATATATACATATATATATTAAAGACATTTTTATGTTTAACGTTGTTATTTATAGATACAAGTATTTAAGCAAATGCTCTGTTTATGATAAACAGTATTAAATAACATTTACCGGCCTGAATGTCCGAGAAATTTTCATAGAAAAATATTCGTTCTTTGACAGGATTCGAACCTGCATCCTATACGGAACCGTCATTTAGGCTGACGTGCCTTAACCGTCTCGGCCACAAAGAACCTTTCGGTAGACAAGGTCGAATTTACTGCTTATAAACTTCAATCTTCCATGAATCTCGTACATTCATAACTGCGTATCAAATGTAAACAAATGACGTAAGAAATCAAGGTAAACAATGACATTTTTATGTTTAACGTTGTTATTTTATAGATACAATTATTTAAGCAAATGCTCTGTTTATGATAAACAGTATTAAATAACATTTACCGGCCTGTCCGAGAGAAATCTTCATAGAATCCTGTCAAAGAACGAATATTTTCTATGAAAATTTCTCGGACATTCAGGCCGGTAAATGTTATTTAATGCTGTTTATCATAAACAGAGCATTTGCTTAAATACTTGTATCTATAAATAACAACGTTAAACATAAAAATGTCTTTAATAAATAAATTGTCGGACCTTGTCCATTTCTTAATATATATATATATATATATATATATATATATATAATTACATGAATCATTCATACAAAAAACAAATATAGAGGTTAATGATTTAAATGGCGAGAAGACATCTTCGCAAACAATTTCAATAAGATACACTAACCCCGAACCTGTATATAAATGATATGATCCCTGTTTATAAATTCCAGTTGCATAAGGTCTTTTTAATTTTTCATATCATTCATATACATTCTACGGCGTTTTGTTCCTTGATAGTGCAGTCGCTGAGTGGAGAGTCCTTATATCTGACCTTGTTTTGTCAGGTCACTGATTGAAAAGTGCTAAGTAATTTCACTTGAAATAACGCATAGAGCATATATGTAATAATATTCAATAAGTAACGTTATAATTTATTCTAGGTTAACCATCTATCAACGCTCTTAATGCTGTCGTTGGCGAAAGTCGTCGCCGAATATTGGGCTGCTCATCGACACTTATTTCAGTGTGTAATGAGTTCTATGTTGGCTCTGAAGAGACGGCTGCAGCTAACGCAGGATAGGGTAGGAGGGTTCAGGGAATGGAGAACTCTGATTTTTCTTTAGGTTCTCTTTGACTTTTCTATTTGTCTTCTGTTGTTTTCGAAGGATGTTTCATGGACTGCTCTTCTCCAATTGATTCTTTGGATGCGAGAAGAAAAATCTTTGAACATGAAAGCTTGGCTGCTATTTGTTTGAAATGGTCCATGGGTCGCCAATCAATGGCAACGCATCTCAGATGACACCATTCACTGCAGCAAATCAGGCCTTGACGAGCAGATTCATGATAACAGCTAGCGTCAGGCTGCCGTCGGATCGTGCTTCGTCTGGTCCTGTCTCTGAATGCTTACAGTCATGGGTGGGCGTACTAGGAGAGGAAGCTCTCGACGGCATAGCATTCATGTTCTTTTGACGCGCAAGTCCGTTTATTCCGAAACACTATATACACATTATATACATTACGTGTTTCAGAAGCTAAATAAAGAATCCTTTAAGTATATAAACGGTGTACGCTCCGACCTTCTTCAGGATCTTTCAGAGATGAGGTATTGTAACTATTTACACAAGTTACATCGTTAGGATTATAGTGATCGGGGAAACATCCTGTTCTTTTTCTCTTCTGGTGTTTTCCAAGGATGTTTCATGGACTGCTCTTCTCCAATTGGTTTCTTAGATGCGAGAAGAAGAAAAATCTTTGAACATGAAAGCTATTTGTTTGAAGTGGGTGACCGTACTAGGAGACGTACCACCCGACGGCATTGAATTCATATTCTCGTGACGCGCAAGCCCCTCTCTTCCGAAACACTAAATACACATTATAAACATTACGTGTTTTAGAAGCTAAAAAGTTTTTTTTTTTTAAGTATATAAAACATTCGTTAAACAGAAACACTAGAAAGAAAGGGAATATTTTATAAATAAACACATACAAATATCAAAAAGTTTGCTTATTTTACGAAAAGGCATAAACAAAAAATGAAAATATATATCTGGATTTAAGTCTAAAATACTCGAATAGTTTTACAGTAAGGTTTACCATTTATAGATATCGAGAGCCACCCGAGGTAGAGTGGTGCGTTAGATGACCATTTGTGTGTATAGTAGTAGGAGGTAACGGTTAATGTGACCCTTGAACTCGGGAAGATTGTAGTGATCGAAGAAAACCTCCTGTTTGGAGTCAGTTCTTTTTGTCTTCTAGTGTTTTCGAAGGATGTTTCGTGGACTGCTCTTCTCCAGTTGGTTCTTTAGATGTGAGGAGAAGAAGAAAAATCTTGTCTGCTAATTGTTTGAAGTGGTCCATGAATCGCCATTCCATGGCCCACACGTCTCAGATGACACCATTCGCTGCACATTACCAGCGCTTGGCGGGCAGGTTGATGATTGGCAGCCTGCATCGGGTTGTTCTCATACGTACAATGTCGCTTTGACCCTCATGCATCGGATCGTGCTTCGTCTGCTCCCGTCTCTGAAACACTACCGTCATGGGAGACCGTACTAGGAGACGAAGCTCTCGACGGCATTGCATTCATATTCTCTTGACGCGCAAGTCTGTCTATTGCGAAACACTAAATACACATTATATACATTAAGTGTTGTAGAAAGTAAAAAAATAATCATGTTTAAGCATATAAAACATTCGTTAAACAGAAACACTAGAAAGAAAGGAAATATTTTATAAATAAACAAATACAAATATTAAAAAGTTTGCTTATTTTAGAACACAGCAGAAACAAAAAATGAAAATATATATCTGGATTTAAGTCTAAAATACTCGGGTAGTTTTTACAGTAAGGTTTGCCATTTATAGATATCGAGAGCCACTCGAGGTAGAGGGTTGCGTTATGTGGCCATTTGTGTGTATAGTAGTAAAAGATAACGGTTAACCCGTGCCTTGAACTGGGGAAGATCGGGGAAACGCTCTCTTGAGAGTCGGTTCTACAGGGCAGTGGTTTCCAGGAAGGAAGCTGCTTGACTGGAACTTACTTCTCACTGATGGAATACGAAGAGAATTAATGTGGTTTGCTAATATATATGTTGCGTGGTGGGTTTTTGCCGTCAAGGTTTGACTTGGGGGGACCAGGCTATGTCCTCATTTTTGTCACCACCATATTTATTACAACGTTTCGGCCGTTGTACGCTCCGGCTTTCTTCAGGTCGTTGGAATGTCGAACTGAACCCTTTATTTCGCTTACTGGAGTAGACTGTTCTAGTTCCACGTGCCATATCGGGGTGATCTGCATATCACTTATTAAAGACTTAGTTTCAAGTGAAAAAACAAGCAAAGATATTGCAGATGAGACAAGAGTAGAATTTGAAGAGAATTTACGAGCAAAACATTCTCTCTTATCAGCAGAATATATTAACATCTCAGATCGAACGAAGAGAGAAGGGACAGAAGACTTCATCTTTGTCTATATTTCTGACATGAGGTATTATGTACATTATTTACATTATTCGGACTACTGTCTTTATCTTTGTCGACATATTTATTAAAAATATGTCCACAAAGATGAGGACAATAGTCCGAATAATGTAAATAATAAGACTTCATCTTATTTAACGCACTAAATATATGCGCAAACACATATCTTTGAAATTCAATTAAAAAAAGGTACACATTTTTGTTTCTACCCAATAGGATATTAAATTTATTATTAAAAAAATTAACACTGTCGCTGTTGCTAATTATAGTTTATTTCTTATATAAATGATGATGACAATTGTCCACTGCGATGATACAACCTGGTTTTTCTCTGACAAATATTAGTTCTAGACTGACGCTGTAAAACATGCAATGATAACAGCAAAAATTGCAATATGAGCACTGGTAAAAACATGTGCTGAAAATATAAGGCCTATAATATCCAGAAATTCATACACAGATGTCCTCAAGGATACATGGCACAGTTGATAAAGGCGTTAGTTTGATCCAGTGACAGGAGGTTCAGAGGGTGGTGGACTTCAAAAGGGGAATTATAGTTATCATGACGGCACGTGAAACTAGAACAGTCTACCCCAGTGAGCGAAATAAAGGATTCAGTTCGACATTCCAGCCACCTGAAGAAGGCTGGAGCTTACAACGGCCGAAACGTTGTAATAAATATGGCGACAAAGATGAGGACAATAGTCCGAATGACGTAAATAGTGTACATAATACCTCATCTCATAAATATAGATATATAGGGAAAGGCTGAAACGTTGTAATAAATATGGCAACAAAGATGAGGACAATAGTCCGAATGACGTAAATAGTGTACATAATACCTCATCTCAGAAATATAGACAGATACTGAAAGGCTGAAACGTTGTAATAAATATGGCAACAAAGATGAGGACAATAGTCCGAATGACGTAAATAGTGTACATAATACCTCATCTCAGAAATATAGACAGATACTGAAAGGCTGAAACGTTGTAATAAATATGGCAACAAAGATGAGGACAATAGTCCGAATAAATGTAAATAGTGTACATAATACCTCATCTCAAAATTATAGATAGAATATTGTTAGATTACTCGAAATTGGGTCTATCAATTTTTCTTTTTAAAATGCTCCAACCATTTAAGGAAAGGATATTCCCAGGTTTTTGGCAATTAAAAGATCAACTCCCATGGTCTTTAAGTGAAGAGTGTGCCACATAGACTTTTACGTATCTTGTTCAGCAGTCGAGACAATGCTGTTTATTTTAAAGTGAAGGTCTACATTTATTTTTTCTTGTCGAAGAGTAACATGCTGGAAAATATATCCAAGAAGACATTATTCAGCTGTTGTTTGAGAGTGCTTATTATTTTTCAAGTATACCAACATTAGTGTGAGTGGTATGGGATGGTTTACGTCTGTCAAGATTTGTTCATCGAAATGGCATCTTAAAATAGAAATATAACATTCAATAATGTACTCTTCGTAAAGAGAATACGGCTATTGCATTGCATGATGTCTAAAAAAAGATTGACACGCTTCTCACAAATATATGGCAGAGGTTCCTTTATGGATTTCTCTTAAGACTGAACAGCGTTGGCCTAAAAAAGGAGACTATAACTGAATATTAATGAAGTATATTTTTTCTGAGTCTGTCGCCATATTTATTACAACGTTTTGGCCTTTCAGTATCTGTCTATATTTCTGAGATGACGTATTATGTACATTATTTACATTATTCGGACTATTGTCCTCATCTTTGTCGCCATATTTATCACGTTTCGGCCGTTGTACGCTCCGGCCTTCTTCAGGACACATCGCACAGTGGATAAAAGTGTTGGTTAGATCCAGTGACAGGACCCAAAGAGTGTGAGTTCAATACCCGGTTAAGGCAGTGGAGAACTTTCAGAGGGAAATTAACAGGCGATAACTGATAACTGACATCCATCAAACATGGCATGTGGAACTAGAACAGTCTATCTCAGTGAGCGAAATAAAGGGTTCAGTTTGACATTCCAACCACCTGAAGAATACACGTGTCACAATATTGTAAGCCCTTTGGAAGTGTAATTTTCATTCCAGTGACGTGTTCTTGTAATCTTTTAACATCCGAATTATTACAGTGGCCTAATATTTTATGCCAAGTTCTTAAGTCGTGCGTGGCTGTCTTCGCAGACTTAATACTTTTCAAATAATACAAACGTCCATTTTGCTATTCATATGTCGACCACAGGGCGAAACTAGATCCAAAAAGTGAAAGGGGCATATTTGTTGGGTATGATAAGACAAGTCCAGCCTATATGATTTATTTTCCACAAACTAAAACGATAAGAAAGATTAGACGCGTCAGATTTACAGATTCCTTTTAGCGAGGGGAGGAACCCGAAGAAAAGAATATTAACTGCGACGAATTAGTCCAACCCGAACTAGTATGGCCCAATTATGGGCCTATGCGTAGAAAACCTGTTCAAAATCCACAATCAGAGGAAGGTATTATACCAAATGATGTAGACGAGGAAAAATCGGACGCAAAACGAGTTAAAAGAGAATACAACTGATGAGGGAGGGGGGAAATTCCGCGTTATCCGACAAGAAACAGAAGAAAGCCAGATTAGTTTGGAATGGATCAATGTAATACCTGTGACATTGATTGTTGTTATTCGATACAATGTATCCCAAAGAACTATCAAGAAGCTATACATTCTGTCAATTACAGACTGTGGATAGCTGCCATGCAAAAAGAAATTAAATCATTAGTATCAAACGACACGTTTGAATTAAAAAAGGCCCCGGATGATAAAAATATTATCGGTAGCCGTTGGGTTTATACTGTAAAGCGTACTGAGGATGGATCGCTAGTGTACAAGGCTCGTTTTGTAGCTAAAGGATTTTCATAGATATACGGGGAAGATTATGTAGAAAGATTCAGTCCAACAACAAACATGACAACAATTAGAATTTTGATGCAAATGGCCGCACATTATGGTATGGATATACACCATATGGATGTGAAAGCAGCTTATTTGAATGCTGCCATCGATTATGAAATATACATAGAACCGTCAGAAGGTTTTGAAGAAGGTGATAATTATGTATGGAAACTTAAAAAGTCACTATACGGACTCAAACAGAGCGGAAGAACATGGAATAAACTAATCCTTTCTTATTTAATTGAACAGCAATTTCAATCCTCCCAAGTTGACCCATGTCTATACACGAGAACATTTAATAATGAAATATTAGTAATTCTGGTTATTTGGGTCGACGATATGTTAATCGCATCAAAGAGTGAGGCCGCTCTATTAAAAATCAAAAATTCCCTGGAAATAAGGTTTAAAATGACCGATTTGGGTCGACTATCATGGTTTCTTGGAATACAGTTCGAATTTAAAGGCAACACTATTACAATGAATCAATCTAGATACATTGAAAGACTCTTATCTAAATTCAGCATGCAAAATTGTAAAACAAGAACTACTCCATGTGAAATGGATTTAAACACAATTATGAATAAGGAAGATGGTATAGCGGCGTGTGAGAAAGAATACAGAACATTGGTTATTTACGTGATGACATCAACCAGGCCAGATATCTGCTATACGTTTACTAAGTTGTCCCAACACTTAAATAAACCGGGGACTGTGCATTTAACGAGAGCTAAATAAGTATTACGTTATCTAAAGGGAACTAAGAGTCAGTGCCTAGTATTTCGAAAAGCAGATAAACCATGAAAATGGAAAGGATTTTGTGATGCTGATTGGGCCAACTCACCAGATCGTAAAAGTATAACAGGCTATTGCTTTAAGCTAGCAGACGGTAACCCAATAATCAGCTGGAAATCGAAGAAACGGAATGATTTCACTTTCTACTTGTGAAGCTGAATATATTGCATTATCAAAAGCAACACAAGAGGCTATTTTTCTTAAATTACTAATAAAAACAATTTCAACACTGGTAATAACTGAGCCAATAATTATTTACTGTGACAATCAGGGCAATATTGCTTTGGCTAGAAATCCAATAATACATCAAAGATCAAAGCATATCGATATAAAATATCAGTTTGTTAGGGACCAAGTACAAAAGAAAACAGTACAAATTGAATACGTTCAATCGGGAAATAATATGGCGGATTTATTTAAAAAAACCAATTACGAAATTGAAATTACGGACTTTTCACTTCTGCCATATTTAGTACTGACCTATAAGGTCCTCATTGGTCCTGGGCAAGACGTAAAACTGCATCCATTAAGTCCCTATAAAGTCCTTATTAGACCTGGGTAGGACGTAAAACTGCATCCATTAGTTATTGTCTTAAGAAGCGTCAGTTCAGTTTTTGGTATGAATGTGAGTCCTTAGTTTCGGGGTATAAATGTAAATAGTCCTACTTTTAGCCCAATCCTCTTCTAATGACCCTCAGGATCACTCTGACCCGGAGTGATAGTAACTGTTTTAATGGGTCCCAGCTATGGGTAAAATAACAATTTTTTCACTTTTTTGTTGTGATCACAACCCAAACTTACAATATTATTGCTAATGTTTATTAACTTGAATACTTAAGTGATATGACTAATTTTTGTGGATATTAATTTTCTTTTAATAAATAAAAAAATAAATTAAAAAAAATAATAAAAATAAAATGTATTTTATGAATGCTAAAAAAAAGAAAAAAAACACTAAAGTATTTGTTACATATTAATATTGACTTTACTAATATTTTGAAGGAAGATTCCATAATATACCCAAAATAAGGGGGGGGTTACAGTTTTTTGTGTATATGTTATATAACTAGTGAGCCAGTCAAAATGACTTAACTCCCTTTATAGTCCACCAATAGAAGTTTAACCAATCAGAAGCCGCAGAACATTGTATCCGTCGTGTATAAAGGCCGACATTTTTGTTTAACCTACCCGAATGACCAGTGCCAACTTGTCAGGCGAAGATGACAGAAGGAAGTACTAGGCTCTGCTACTTTGCTGCGATATCCACTGCTAACCTGATCTACGCTTTCATACTGTCTCCGAAATATTCACTGCTAACCTCTGGATTCTATACTCGAAGACGACCGTCAAAATGTCTAACAAGGACAAAGTATAACTGGAGCATAAACGATCTCGTGTGAAAGAATCTAAAAGCGACTTTCATTTCAAGCTTCGATAGTGTTATGGGATCTTATCCTCAATAATAATAATGGACTATTCCATACTTAATAAATACTGCGTCTCAGGAGTAGGCAAAAGTCAGTAGTCAAAAGTGAGTCAGTCGTTCACTTATAAACCGACTGTTCGGTTGAACTCTCTGCCTTCGGGCGGAGAGGAACCCAGACGAGGCTACGCCGAGGGGCGGAGTCTCGTTCGGTGAGGTAAACCGGCCCTGGGCTCGTTTATACGGGTTCATTGGGCATATTTTGGGGCCTAACCCACGAGCTCAGAGAACCCACAATAAATAACCGACCTTGTGTCACATGATGTCCTAGTGGGGGGGTGACTGAATATCGTCAGTAGTCAAAAATGAGTCAGTCGTTCACTTATGAACCGACTGTTCGGTTGAACTCTCTGCCTTCGGGCGGAGAGGTACCCGAACGAGGCTACGCCGAGGGGCGGAGTCTCTTTCGGGGAGGTAAACCGGCCCTGAGCTCATTTATACGGGTTCAATGGTCATATTTTGGGGCCGAGCCCACGGGCCTGGAGAACCCAGAATAAATAATCGACCTTGTGTCACATGGACTAAACTCATAATTACAAGACGAAAAGAGTATACAGAGACACACACACACACACACACACACACACACATATATATATATATATACACGATTATTATTATTATTATTATTATGTTGGTGAGTACAAAAACTGGTTCCTTTTTGGTTCTCACCAGTTGAGATGCAGTCACATCGAAACAAATATGCATCTTTGTAGTGAGCAAGTTTTTTTTTGCGCATATGGAAAATTATAATAAATAATTATTGCTCTAATCTTGCCCCTCTTTAGAATCAATACTGTAAACGTTAGATTTTATAGTGTTTTTGTTCGCAATACATTCGGATATATGACGTCGTATATATATATATAATGTGACGTCATATATATATATATATATATATATATATATATATATATATATATATATATATATATATATATATATATATATATATATATATATATATATAAAGATTTTAGAGTCCCATGAAAATAAGTAGATACAACGTCTAAAAACAAAATACCCAGCCGGACTAAACCATACATTTAAGAATACAGATAGTACCAATATATAACTCAACAAATCAAAACCTACCCACATTTCTCACCCACACAAGACAGACATGCTTACGGAGATGTGGAGGCCTCACACTTATACACTCACCCACACGAATATACACACTTACACACATCATACTCACTCACATCCTAATGAGCCAAATGATAACACACACCTACAGCAATACACACGCTTACACATATCATACTCACTCACTCCCTAAGAACCAAGTAACACACACACAAACACTAAACAGAGACACATCATCTCTCCAGGACCAATAAAACTGTCAAACTGACCAGAGAATTCAGAGCAGCATGTATCTATCCAGCTCTTATCTCAAATAACAACTTAAAAGAGACTGTTTGACCAACACAAGGAATGTTAAAAGATTCATGTTAAAAAGATAAAAAAAAAATGAAAACTACAGACAAAAGTTCATTTTTTCCAGCAAAAGATTCATTTCTGTAGTTTACTGCTATCAGCAAGCAGAAATATTTCTCCTCCTGATGATGGCCATTTTGGTCGAAACTAGTCGAGGAATCTAAATGAAATAATAATAAAAAAAAACGAAAGAATATTAATCTACAACCCAGTGTGTCTAAAGATTTTAATTTTTTTAATTTTTTAATATTTTTTATTGTTCAAAATATATATATATATATATATATATATATATATATATATATATATATATATATATATATATATATATATGACGTCACACATTATGAAATTGACAAAGTCCGACAATTATTTTAGATATTTTATTTTTTATACATTCTTTTTATAGATACAAATATTTAAGTAAAAGCTCTGTTTATAATAAACAGTATTAAACAACATTTACCGTTCATTTAGCTTGACGTGCCTTTACCGATTTGGCCACAGAGGAGCGTTCGGTTAGTAAGGTTCAATTTTCTGTATTTAAACTTCAATTTTGCATGAATCACTCACATACATTCATATCTGCTCATGGCGTATCAGATGTAAACAAATGACGTCACACATTATGAAATTGACAAAGTCCGAAAGTTATTTTAAGACATTTTTATGTTTTATACATTATTTTTTATAGATATAAATATTTAAGTAAATGCTCTGTTTATAATAAATGATGGTTCGTATAGGATACAGGTTCGAATCCTGTCGGAGGATGGATATTTTCTGTGAAAATTTCTCGGGCATTAAGACCGGTAAATGTTGTTTAATACTGTTTATTATACGAATGTGGCGTGATGATTGCATTTATCGTGGAACAGTCTGTCACTTCTGAATGTTGACTACAATATTCACTATATATATATACATACGTATCTATATATTCTGTTTCTAATTATTCAAAACCTTGTGTCTTAGTGGCTTTATTACCTTACTTGGGATGAATTCGATTAAAAGAAATCATGACATTTTATATTTGTTAATCAGGATGGTGACTGGACAGACTTAAGAAGAAAAATGCGACGTCTAACTCACACGACAGTTGAGCTACAAAAGCACAACACCACGTGCTACACACCCTCACTAAGTCAGGAAAGTACTTGGAGGGAGCAAAAGACACAAGTTACGAATTACGATTATTTTAAAAATCCGGCGGTAACAAAACATCCCATATGACTAATGTAGGATAAAATCGTTTGATCTGAGTAATTTCTCTGTGTATCGTGGCCACCTATTAAAAAAAAAAAATAATCACACAAATAGGGCGACATTAAAAGGAGGATTTGGATAGCAAAAAATTTCTACCAAATAATAAGCAAAGTATTAAGAAACGGAAAAAAATGTCCCTAGGAACAATGAAAATAACCGTTATGCAATATTAGTTCTCAGTGAATGTTAGACAGTCTCCCCACAGTTGAAAAAGATTCTTGAATCAACAGTAATTTGATTCTACAGAAAGATACTGAGGATATCATGAACCGAACATGTGAAGAACAATGTAATTCTAGAGACAACAGAAAAAGAAATGAGACGTATTACTTATCATTAAGAAGAGATTGCTGAAATTTCTAGGGCACATAATGAGGAAAGATGGTTTGTAAATTTTAAAGACAAGATGGACAGAGGAAAACAAAGAATAAGCAACCTAGCGAGCTTTGTAAATGGATGGCAGAGCAAGGTTTAGAAAAGATAACAAAAAGACAAAATCACAGGAAATTGTGGAGAGCTATTATCACCAACGTGAAATATAGAAGAAGAATACGCTTGCGTAAATGGTTGGCAGAACACTATTTAGGTAAGATAACAAAAATGTAAAATTTATTACGAGCTACGAAGACAAGAAATTCGGGAGAGACATGATCGGTGACGACTTTAAGGGTCACGTCAAATAGAGTAAGAATAGTGACTTCCTGTAAATGAATAGTGGAACATAATGAGGAAAGAGAGGCTGGAAAATTTGAACCTCACGGGACATATTGAAGGCATAAATTAGTAAACGAGCTTGAATAAATATATGGCGGAACAAGGTTTACGAGAGATAGCAAAAAGATAAAATTTATTAACAGCTACAAAAGACAAGAAATTGTGGAGAGCCATGATTGCCAATGCCCTGAGGGGGACACGACAAACAGAAGAAGAATAAGTTTGTGTAAGTGGATGGCGGAACAAGGTGTAGGAGAAATCGTAAAAAGATAAGATTTATTAAGACCTACAAATGACAGGAATTTGTGGAGAGCCATAATCGCCAATGTCCTGAGGGGACACGACAAATATAAGAAGAATAAGTTTCTTCTTCTTCTTCTTCCAATTCTTCTTGTTCTAATACTACTTCCTCCTCTCCTTCTTCTTTTATGCCGTCTTTTTCTTTTACTTCTACTTCTTTTTATTCTTCCAATTCGTCTGCTTCCACGTTTTCTTCTCTTCTACTCCTTCTCCATCTTCTTTTATTCTTTCTTCTAATTTCTCTACTCCTTCTTCTAATCCTTCTCTTACTCCATCTTTTTCCATTTTTTCTTTTACTTCTTTTTCTTCTTTCTTCTTTTTGCTTCTTCTCTTTCTTCTTCTTTTTCTTTATCAGAGGCTTCTTCTTTTTCTTTTTTCTCCTACTCTTTCATCTTCTTTTTCTTCTTTTTCTTTGTCAGTGTCTTCTTCTTCTTCTTCTTCTTCTTCTTCTTCTTCTTCTTCTTCTTCTTCTTCTTCTTCTTCTTCTTCTTCTTCTTCTTCTTCTTCTTCTTCTTCTTCTTCTTCTTCTTCAGTGCCTTCTTCTTCTTCTGCTTCTTCTAAAGCTTATTTGTTCTTGTCGCTTTATCCACAATAAAGGAAACAAAATTACCTTCAACGAACCACAAAGCATGTAATATCTCTCAAAAAACAACTGCCTACGCCAGAAAAACAACAAAGCAACAAGAACAATAATAATAATAGCAACTCTACTAGTACTACTAATAAGAACAACTATACAACTGCTACTACTATTAATAATAATACTAACAACCACTGTAGCAGCAAAGAGCATACAAAAGAAGATAAAAAGCAAATGTTAGGGACCAAATAAAAAAAAATACTACGTCAATATAACTCTCTTCAGGGTCAATACTCTGCCAGCAACCAACAATAAGCTGATGTAGACAAACCCTATACCCATCAGTGGTTACGTAGTGCAGGATTAAAAGTTGAAGCCAAAGGTTTTAATTTTGCTGCACAGGACCAATCCTGCCTACATAGAAAGCATTATAATAAAATAATGTGTTGTCCGCAAATGCAGATTCTATGATGAGTATCCAAACATAGTTGACTTGTATCAAATTGCACTGTATTAACATCCACATAATATAAAATTTGGCATGACAGAGTGGGCCGATATCTGTACTGGAAAATCTGTAATATCTACAGGAAGGAAACTGTAAACAAAATTGATAAGAACACCACACAGACCCTGATACAGAAATAGGCCCTTTACCATATTTATATAACTATAAAATCAAAGACAAAACAAGCAAAGGTAAACGCAGAGTTGAACAAAGGCCACGAAAACAGTATGAACTTTCCTACTGACATGGCAGTTACGGCAGGCTGTAATGTATATTTGAAGATCTTCAAAAACCTATCATATTACAAGAATCTTGTAGTGGAAATCTAAAAAATGAGTCACATGAGGGCATCAATAATTTGTGGTTGGAGCTCTGCATTTGATTAGCAATCGATCTGATTTACGGGATATTTGGCAGGCCATGCCTAAACAAATGCAATTTTTTTTTCTGACAAGCACATCTCCCAACTTCTGAAGAGCTTCATATGCGTAAATGGATGTGTTTTAGGTTGTTCTATTTATTTTACAAAAAAGAAAAAAAAATTCTATGGGAAATGTCACCATGATATTTCTGACCTTAAGTCTCTGGTTGCCATCCGGAATAAAATGTGTATACAGCAGTAATAAAAGAAATAATAATAATAATAATAATAATAATAATAATAATAATAATAATAATAATTGGAATCCTACCTGACAAAAACCAGTGACCCAAATGCTTCACCCGAAATCAGATATTGATAGGCTCTATGTACCAAGAGCTTTAGGAGTCCGAGGTCTGATTCAACTTTAACTACCTCTAAAACTTACGACTACTGGAATAGAAACCTACCTCACAAAAACCAATGACCCTCTTCTATAAAGAGTAAAGCACCAAATTCACTTTATCAACAAAGAACCTTCACTCTTTGAGGAACAGTTTAACATAACTGAAACCTTACCAACGAAACATGAAGCGAATATCCTCTACGCCAAACGAGTAAAACAGAAAGCAAAACAACTTGGCCAAATGAAATTACAAAGAAATCTGACGTGGACCAACAGAAAACACATCAATGGCTGAGGAGCACTGTGTTAAAAGCTGAGAAAGAATGCCTATTATTATTACAGTTCCGAACCAAAGCCTCGGAAACAAATCCTATTACTGTCGCATAATCAAGGCTGGAACTAACCCGAAATACAGGATAGGCGTAAAATATGATGAAACTGTCGACCATATTATCTCAGGATGTCCGTAACTAGCAAAAAATGAATATACCCACAGACGTAAGGTAGCGACATATGTGCAATGGAAGATATGCGAGAAGCACAAAATCGAAACCACTTAGACATGGTGTGAGAAGCAAACAAAGTCAGTTACCCAAAATAACGATGTAACTATCCTCTGGGACAAAACAATTCAAACTGACAGGAAATAACAGCCAATAGACCAGATATTATGATAAAAGACAAGGCATTCAGGAAGTGTTTTCTTATTGGCATAAGAGTACCATCCGAGAGAAACGCCTCTATAAACATTATCGAGAATTTATCCAAATACAAGGATCTGAAGATCGAGATTAACAGGATATGGGAAATGAATACTGAAACTCTGCCAACAGTAATCGAATCACTGGGTGATGTGGGAAAAGGAATGGACAATTTTACTTACAGGATCCCAGGTAACATCAACATACAATTTGCCCAGAAGATCGCCTAACTAGGAGCATCCATTATAATAAGAAAAGTGATATCAATTAAATGACAGTTCTCGTATAGGGTCTAAAGGCTCTACATGATTCAAAGAAGGAAACATAACACGCACAATTAATAATAATAATAATAATAATAATAATAATAATAACTACAACAACAACAACAATACGGAACAGACGACAAAAATATTAATAGTAAATACCGGGTGAGAAATACTTTCTGCATATACGTCCCACATAATTGTAAGGCATTGTGGCAGTGATGTCTTCATCTAGCTAATGTCTTACCATTATGTTGGAGGTATTTCTGGAAGATATATGGTTGAGGTATTTCTGAAAGATACATGTTGGAGGTATTTCTGATGTAACCTTGTAAATAAATCGACCAATTCGAGGAAGGCAAAAAAGTAAAAAGCAAAAAAAAAAAAAAAGCAAAAAAAAAAAAAGAAAAATGAAACCAAAAATAATAATGCACTTTTACGAAAATCCATACATCCACATGCAAGTAGCGCAATAAATAAAAGAAAAATTCCAGTAAAAAAAAAAAAAAAAAAAAAATAAGAAAAAAAACCCTGGTAAAATATGAATATGGGAACAGAAATTGG
>CAHIKZ030005584.1:455000-520000 GCA_903632075.3 Acanthosepion pharaonis
TGATAAACCGAATTGCACCCTAATACAGTTCGATATCGTGGATTACTACCCATCAATTTCGAAGGATCTATTTACGACTGCCCTGGACTTTGCTGCTGTGTATTCTAACCTGAATAAGGAGGAAACAGATATAATCCTCAGCGCAAAAATTTGGTCCTCATTCATAATGGGGACCAATGGATAAAAAACAATAACGACCTGTTTGACATCACTATGGGATCATTATACTCTGCGAATCTTCTGACCTTGTTGGTCTTTTAATACTGTACAACTTAACGGCACACCGCGAAAATGATATTAACGACATCGGACTGTATAGAGATGACGGGCTCATGGTTGTGAGGAGTTCTACTAGTTTTAAGATAGAAAAAATCAGAAAAATTATATTTAGTGAATTTAAAAATCTAAACTTAAAGGTAATTGTCTCTTCTAATTTGAAAAGGGTAAACTTCCTCGACATAACTGTAGACTTACCAAGCAACACATACCAACCTTATAGAAAACCAAATGCTAACCCTTTATATATACACCCGAAGTCAAACCGCCTTCCATCCATAATTAAGCATATACTATCATCAATAGAAAATACAATTAGCATTAACTCCGCTAAAAAGGAAATATTCCAACAACACAATGGCTTCTATAACACTACCCTAAAAAATAGTGGTTATAAAAATGTCAACATTAACTATGGAGACAATTGCACTGGCCAAAAGAAAAAAAACAGGAAAAGAAAAATCATTTGGTACACCCCTCCGTTCAACCAAATGATTAGTATTAAACTAGGACAGAAATTCTTAGCTCTAATTGATAAACACTTCCCCACCAATAGTAAGCTTAGTAATATATTTAACAAGAACACCCTAAAATTGAGTTACAGCTGCACCGAAAATCTAGAAGTTATAATAAAAAAACAATAATAAAATCTTGAACAAACCCTCATGCCTGAATAGTATTAATAATAACCCTACACTTAAATCAGACAAAAACAGGGAAAAATTATGTAATTGTAGAAACCCAGAAGACTGCCCATTAGGAAATAAATGCTGCATCAAATCTGTGGTATAACAATGTACTATATCATCCACTGAGAGTCCTAGTACTAATATGATATACATTGGGTCCACGAAGAATGATTTTAAAGCCAAATGGAGGCAGCATAAGTGCTCTTTCAACAATATAAATAAAAGAAACCAGACTTCCTTATCTAAATTTTCTTGGCATCTGAAGGAAATAAATAAGACACCTAAAGTAAAATGAAAAATTATAAACAGGACTAGAACATGTAAAACTTGGGATGACCCATGCCCTTTGTGCCTCTATGAGAAGCTGCATATTATTAAGTTTCTAAATAATAATAATCTATTAAACAATAGACATGAGTTAACGGTTTCTGTCGTCATCATCAAATCTATGGTTTGAATGATTAGCTAAAAACAAGCATTCAATATAATAACTTTTATAATCCATAGGCAAAATAAATAGTTTAAATACCCTACAAAAAGAAAACCCTTTATGATATCGTCAAAAAACAAAAGTTACGGCAGTTTTTATATGCACAAATCCTTTTCATAAAGAAATAAAATAAATAAATAAATCTCCGTAGACACGTAAGCCAGACGAGGCTAAAATATCATCCGTTGCAAATTTAGACACCACCACCTTACCCTGACTTGACATCTATGAAAGTAACTCTATACTGATACTTATTATTAACACCCAACACACGACTACCCAATTGAAACAATTCGCCCTAGCTGTTACCATCGAAATTTTGATTTCAATTATTAAAACACGTAAATTTCTGAAAAGTTATTCCCAAAAAAATTTCGCTTGAAGATGGAACAGAGCTTTCTTTAACTCAATTTAATTCAAATAATTATATTGAAGTTTTCGGCTCTTGTTTTGAAACATGAGACCTCTTATGTCGCGAGTTGGAATCATATTTTTAAATATATAATTATATTTACGCTCTACATTTGTATCGATCACTATTTTTTAGAAGTAATAACTAAAATACTAAGGAACTTTGGATCTACCTAACCAGTTCTTTCCTATTTTCTCTATATTTTCATACACACACACACACACACACACACACACACACACACACACATATATATATATATATATATATATATATATAGAGAGAGAGAGAGAGAATAGAATTTAAACAAAACAAGACTTGACAGTCACTTAAGGTATAAAGTTACTGTTAAAATGGTCATATATGCGGTATGAAATGAAAATTAATAAGACACAAAAGCACTCACACAACAACAATAAACAAAGATATATATATATATATATATATATATATAAATTATGCATATACATATATATATTATGCATGTACATATATATATATATTGCATATATATATATATATATATATATATATATATATATATATATATATATATATATATATATATATATATATGCATTATTTTCTTAACAGATATGAGATTTACTTTTTTCCCATTAATCTTTTTATTTTTCTGCACTTGTTTGATCGCAGACTTATTTACAAATATTATTTTCAATTTTATCAACTGTTAAATATTAACAAAAAATTCAGATTAACTCCAGTGTTTCTAAGTAGTATATTGCTATGGTAACGATTCTTCCTTAACTTATTCTCTTCTTATGTTGATGTTATAAGTAAAAGAAAATCTTCACAATTCATGCATATTCAATCTACACACACTTTGGTCCTATATTTCATTTCAGTCAATATGGCATATACGTCCATGTGTTTATATAGAGAAAGAATCTAATGTACACACATGCACATGCACACACATATCTACCTATCTATCTATATACATATATATATATATATATATATATATATATATATATATATATATATATGAACTTAAAAGCGCCAAAATACCTAAGATTTTTCCAAACGGGTATAAATATTTATATTATTATTATTATTATTATTATTATATATATATATATATATATATATATATATATATATATATATATATATATAAAAAGAAAGAGGTTATCGTGGTTCCAACGAGAGAAAAGTGTGTATATTAAAAAGAAGAGAAGAGAGGTGCCGCAAACGTTTTTGGTTGTAACGTGGATTTTTTTAAAAAAATGTCATGCTTTATTTTCCATAATTTTACTACACGTGTTTCTGGTCTCGCGACCGTCTTCACGTAAAATGCGGAGATTTCCACATATTATTAAAAATAATTAATTTTTTCCTGTTAAATATTCTCAATGTGAGACATTCTCTGTTTTTCTGTTAGTAATCCTCCGAATGTCTTTCTTGAATTGAAAATTCTCTGAAATGTTGGTATTGGAGCTATATATACAGATAGATGGATGAGTCTAATGGTGATTACGAAGTTGTTTGGTGTGATTACTAGTAATGGCGACGTTATGCCTCAATTCATCTTCCCAGAGGGTCTCAGACTCAAATCATTCAAGAGTATTGCGGATTTAGTGCTTCTGTGGATCAAGAGCGTATTTGTGTGAAGACCCTATGTCTGGCAACAGGACTCAACATGGAGGCCTACATCAATTGCTTTGAGGAGGTAGTACTACTCTGGATCAAGAGGGTAGCAGCGAGAAGACCCTATAGCTAGCAACAAAACTCTGTACCATGCCACATAAGACGAAGAACCGAGTCATGGTTTTTAGATAATTTCAGCGCCATATAACCCCTTACATCTAGCCACCTAACTCCCAAAACCTGAAATCCGTTGATTATTATGTGTGGGTCACAGTTGAGCGAGAGATTAATAAACATTCTTGTAACACCAAAGATGAACTGAAGGCTGAATTTAAAAATGGAGACCGTCCAGAAAAATTTCAGAAGATTCCGCATTTGTCTGTAGACCGTGGTTGAAGCCAATGGATATTTTATTGAATAAATTTACTCTTTAGTATTTCAAGTTGTTATGTAATTTTGGTAAATATCTCTGTTAGAATGAGATGTCAGTGTTATTTTCATATTTGCGTTAGGCGAAAATTTATCCATCCCTCTGTGTGTGTGTATATATATATATATATATATATATATATATACAGCAGATGGATAAGAGTAACCGAGGCCAGATTAAAAAAAAAAGTATTGTTGATCTTGCGATAAAAAGAAAACTACACATCGTGTCGTTCCCAGTGATGCTAGCAATCCTGCAATTCACGTTTCTGTGACAGCGACCAGCTGTCTCATCGCATTATCTTGGATTTCTATCAGAATCATAATAATCTCTTGTGCTTTCTCTGAAAACACATTTTTAATATGCTCATATATATTAGTCTTTAATTTCACATTTAATTACAAGGACGATGTCCACAAATTATTTATTTTTATTAGACTTGGTTAGTCTGACAAAAGATTACGCTGCCAAAATAATCCCGTATAATCGATTTTATGATGAAGTGGCGATTAAAGACCGCATCAACCATTTTCTTCAGTAAGAATAAGTTTTGTGCCAGTTCGACGGAGCCGAACAAATAAAATATTATCTATAATCCCGGTGTAAGGTAATTTCTTGGTTTCTCTCATTTATTATTGCAATGGGCAAAATTTCTCGAATCGGATTCATTTTAACCAATGCCCTCAAAATTAGATCAATTAAAAATCGCTTGCTGCTTTAAAAAGTAAAATAAAGAAGAAGAATTATATTACTGTAATGTAGAGTTTAAGGATATTTGTTTTATAATTTCATCACAAGCCTGATGAGAATTGTTAATACACATCGAAACATGATTGAGTTTTTACATGTTTTTGATGTAATAACATAAAATAAATATATATATATATATATATATATATATATATATATATATATATATATATATATATGAAATGATGTAAAAATGTGGTTTCATCGCTACACAGGAATTACGATGTTTCAAAAGCAGAAAACAAAAACTTCAAATACAATTATATTAAATTAAAAGCATTAGTTCTGTTTCATCTTCAAGCGAATTTTGGAATAATTCAAAAAAAAAAATTACCGAGTTTTAAAAGCACGTACCTTCATAAATAACGATACAGAGAAATCCAATCATTTAGGGGGGCGTGTTCTTTTTTATTAACTATTATTGTATCAATTATGAGTTACTTTATAATATTTATGCTCTGTAAATTTACAATGAGCACAGTTTTGTAAAAATAAAAATAGCAATAAGAATACCGGAATATATATATCAGTTATTTCTATATATATATATATATATATATATATATATATATATATATATATATATATATATATATATATATATATATATATATATATACTACCGACCAAATATTTGGTATGACATTGATTTTTCCTCGGGACTTAGCAAATGAAGCAAGTTTAGTGTCTTTAATTAATAAATTTATTTTTCTATCTTTCATACTATTATAGAATAATTTAAATGAAAATGAATATAAAATAATTATAATTTCAGTTAAAGAAAATTGATATTTTCTTTTCATCAAAGAATCTATCAAGAGCATTTATTACTGCACATAAATTCTTGGCATCCTTTCTATTACTTTGTAAAGGTGTGTTGGTGGAAGTTATTCCCAGTGTGTATATATGTAAACAACTCCAGCTCATCATTAGTTAGTTCACTTCACTGTAGACTGTGGGGGCCAAGTCATGATTTTCAAAATTCTTTTGATTTCAGATAAGTTATGCACAGGTTTTTGGATTATTATCTTGTTTCAAAACAAAATTTTATTCAATAATGCGGTAGCCAGAAGGAACATTTGAAGATCTTAGAGACAAAATTTCAGGGTAGTCTGAAACTTTTGAGCGTTAATATAAATATATATATATGTATATATATATATAGATAGATAGATAGATAGACCTAGTCAGCCAGACAAATCTACCCAGGTTTCACCTAAGCGGATCGTCAGGCCTGTATCTGTGCGATTTTTTTCATGTTTCTAGCTCTTTCTTTTTTTAAAACTTTTTTTTCCCCTCAGGATTGATTTGATTATTGGCAAATCAAAATTTCGAAGGTTTTTCGAAACGAGTATAGTTACCTATATATATATATATATATATATATATATATATATATATATATATAAAATTTATTGTATTTTGGCAGCAGTCCTCTTTTATCCATATTTCGTTAAATAGGACTAACTCGGTATCGCGATTAAGCTTTGTCTTTACTTTTTCTTGTCTTTGTACAAGTGTTTTATTTTCTCGACACAAACTGTGTAAAAACTGCTGATAAGTTCCGCATATTCGAGCGTTTTCAGTTATACATTTAGCCATTGTCAAGGATGGTTTTCTTTTTACTTTTAACTGAATTATTAGGTTATATTATTTGTGTATCTAGAGCAGTGGTTCTCAACCGGGGTCTACATGGACCCTAGGGGTCCATGTAATATTTCCGGGGGTCCACAGGCAAAACTCAATTGTTGTGTTAATTAAAAATAGTAATAATAATTATTATTATAATTATAGTAGAATATTTTATTTGTATTAAATTAGTTTTCATTTAAAAATAAAGCTTAATCGTATACTATTTCTTTGATAATTAAAACCTTAAAATTTATATTAGTGAAGAATAGAAAATTGTTCTTATGTCCAATAGCTATGAAGGGGTCCACCAAGATAAAAAGAAGGGGAAAGGGGTCCATGGGTAAAAAAAGGTTGAGATCCACTGATCTAGAGTTATAGGAATATTTTATTTTCCAAACACGGTCCAAACTTTGTGGCCGTATTTATAGTTAATGTTATTTAGTATTGACTTTTTCTTTTTTATTATTAAGGCTTCGGTTATTTTAAATCTTATTTTTATATATGGATGAGGGTATTATGCTTGTATTTTCTACTAGTATATTTTGGATGGAGCCTAGTGGGGTTTTGTGTTTGTTTAAATGAGTCATAATGGAGCTATGTTCGGGTAGGTGCAACGTAAGTCGTCTGGATAGGCATGTAGTAGTGTGACCAATGTAATTATGAGTTTGATTTGATCAGAAACACAGCTTCTTAAGGCGCATTTGTACCTCGTAAATAATGTTGGTTCTTTTTAGCTTTTATTTTGCAGATTTTTTTTTTTTGTTTTAAATTTTTTGTAATAAATACTTAATTTGTTTTTGTTTTTGTTCGGATCGACTAGGTTAGTGTATTTCTTTATGATATTTCTAAGTGAAGATTCATTTTATTTATAGTTGACGTGGACTTGGCTTTTGTGGAATATGCTAATGATATTGTTTTTGTCTGTGTGTTCGGTATGGTTATTAGTTACGTTGGAAAGAAATAATCTAATCTGGTGGTTGATGAGGTTGTTAGGAATCAGGCATACGTTAACAAGCGTTAAAATAAAAAAAAAACCCCAAAAAACCAATAATGTTGATATGGTCAATACAGGATTGATTAGGAAGAAGACTATATTCCGAAGTAGAGCTGATATTATGAGATGTGTGCTCGATTTGGTTTTATGTATTTCTACCATTAAAATCTATTGTAATTAAAGATTAAAAATGCTTTATGATTCAACCGAACATCGTAATAAATATTAGGATTTTCGATTTTGGTATATTTCTTGGTAACTTTTATGTCATGGAACAAAAAGAACTTATATACATATATATATTTTATGTTTTTCAGGGTCAAATGGAAGTAAATGCCTATTTTCCGAAGGATACATGGTTTGACTATTTCACGGTAAGTAAACTCAGAAAAAAAACCCTAAGAATATACGTAGAATTGTAACTCCTTGAAGGATCCGTGTAATCTCGCCTGAATCCATCCTTTAAATCTACAAGTCAACCATTCGTTCTTGAATTGAATATTGCTGCCATATATGACCTGGTGCCCTCGTTGTTCGTCTCGAGGTCCTTGACAAAATCCAGAGACGGATATGCAATGTGACAGGTCTTGATCTGCCATCTGGTCTACAGCCTCTTCCTCACCGATGTTATGTGTCTTTCCTCTGTCTTTTCTACAAGTATTTTCATGGCAACTCCTCCCACGAGCTACTTTCACTGCTTCCCAGACTGCATGAATTTAACTTTGGCATCTCGGTCCCACCGTTTCACTGCCGAAAATGGTTAAAATATAACCGTCTCTCCTACTCCAACAGCTTCTTATCTCGCACTTACCGACAGTGGGATTCCCTTCTTCTTACTTGCTTCCCTGATAGCTATAATCTTCAAATATTCAAATGTAATGACAATCGATATCTTCTGATCCTGATCCCGTCTCTTCTCCATATCATTTCATCAAACACCCTTCTTTACTCTTGTTCTCACTCTCTGTAACCCGTTGCATGCTAGTGGCACTCCCGCCTTACCGGGGCTGAAATGCTTATGTAACCACATCTTCTACACCAACAGCTTCTTCTTTCGCACTTCCTGACAGTGCGACTGCTTTCTTCTTACTTGCTTCACAGATAGCTATAATCTTCAAATATTCAAATGTAGATTCAGTCGATATCTTCTGATGCCTTGATTTTGATCAACGTCCTTCTCTTTACCCTTTTCCCAAACGCCCCCTCTTTTCTCTTATTCTCACTTGCTTGGGTTGATATGCTTACAAAAATCTACGACGATAAGCATCACTCTTTCATAATCAGCATATGCACTTTTCAGCCGATTCTCATACACGGATTTAGCAATAAAACTCTTCATGATGCACTCTGAATCCATTCCCAGATAATTATGAAAATAGTGACATAGCTTCTTTGAAAAATATGTCTTCAATATATCGTTAGATCAGGAAACATACTTTAACCTCTCCCTACAAAAAACTGCCTTTATCTAAGAAGACCGTCACTCTAATCACTTTCCATGTTGTTCTTTCTTGTCACCTCTCTGTGTTCTCCCTTTCTCTCTCTTTTTTTTTTACTGTCTATCACCCTCTTTCTTTCTTCTTTTTTTTTTTTCATTTCGGACCTTCAACACAGTTTGGATCCCCTCAAGCTGTAACAAATTCACGAAAATAAGTTTAAAAAATAATTTCAAAATGTCACTTGCAGTTCAGGGGCGAATTTAGGTTACTCTACCTAAAATGATTCTCCTTCAATCCCTCTCTTTTTCTCTTTCTACCTCCCTCTATTTATGCTTTAATCTCTATGTTACTCTCAAGTGTCTGTCTACCTATCGGACGCTCAACATAGTCTGGGTTTAATAGGATTTTTGATTAGAAGAACATCAACTATTTTTTATTATATTACAATATGATTATAATTCTTAATGGAAGATTTTAATTTCAAATGGTCACTTGGAGTTCATGGGAGAATATTTCCTCAACAGATCGTTAGGTCACAAATTAGGATTTAACTTCTCGCTAACAAGACAGACCGGGTTCTATAGACTTGGATGGCAAATTGTCTGCCACAGAAAGAAATGACAACCTACTGCGGGAAAAAATCTGCCTCGTCAGTCATGTATCGTGTAGCACGCATAGAACATAACTGACTGATATTCAATCTACCAGTAAGAACAAACAAAATACTTCGCACATATACAATATTTATTCTTATCCTGTAGAAAAAAAAGACTGTTTAAACCAATAAAAATCTCTTAAAACAGGATGAAACTTTCGTTGAGGCACGTTTTGTTTTTATAAATATAAACTTTATACTATGTATTTTACTATCTGTCTATATCTCTGAGATGAGGTATTATGATTACTTGCATTATTTACATTATTCGAACTGTTACCCTCATCTCCATTACAATAGTTACAACGATTCGGTCGTTGTAAGCTCCGGCCTTCTTCAGGGCCAACGCCTTTATCCACATGGCCCAGTGGATAAAGACGTTTGTTAAATCCAGTGACAAAACCCAATGAGTTGTGAGTTCAGGAAGAGGCCACAGCAATGGTGGACAAAAACATGGAGAGTTGAGTTAAAGGGAGATAACTGAGACATCCAGAAGAGGCATTACACGTATAAATAGAACAATATAAGCGGGTGGACGAAATAAAGGGTTTGGTTTGAAATTCCAATCACCTGAAGAAGGCCGAAGCGTACAACGGCCGAAACGTTGTGAATATCGCAAAGAAGATGAGGATAGCAGTCCGAATAATGTAAATAATGCAAGTAATCATAATATCTCATCTCAGAGATATAGACAGATATCGAAGAAAAATTCCAATCCCTTGAAGAAGTTCGGAGCGTACAGCAGCCGAAACGTTGTGAATATGGCAATGAAGATGAGGATAACAGTCCGAATATTGTAGATGATGCAATTAATTTGGCGAGTTATTTAAAGCCGAAATATATTTTCGGATCGAACGGGATTGCTTTCGATACGCGGGCTTCCCAAAATGTCCCTCATCTAATTACTGACCACACTCGACAATGATTCGGTTTTCCTCAAAGGACTATCAATAACATCATATTAAATTAGAGATACCAAAATCAAACATGTACAAGAACTTATATATCTTGGAAGGGATTTAACAGAGGACAGAAAGTGTGGCGATGAAATCTAAAGGCACATTGGGATAGCGAAAGATGCCTTTGAAAAGCTAAGCAGAGTATAAAAAACACTTCGTTAGCAGTGCGAATAATGTAAGTATATATTTTAGCCTTCATTATTTACGTTGTTTGCATGCAGACTATTGTCCACGTTTTTAATTTTTAAAGTTTTAACCGTGGTAACATCCATTTTCACCAAGTGGAACTGGATAGCCTACAGAGAATTTCGAAATAAACACTTTATTTAATTTACGTTGGTAGATTCTTCACGTTTCAAGAACCATATCCCGGCATATCTTTTTCTTCAGATTTTGACCGCATCGTTGTATTTATTATGATATATCTATAGGTCTCGTAAAGTGTAAATTACGAGATTTTAAAATCTCGTAGTGGATTTATTGCGAGATTTTAAAACTAAGAAAATCCTGATCTGATAAAAAATATAAGCTTCAAGAATAAGTCTAAATTGTGTCTGCAATGTAATCGATCCTGACCTGGCATCTCGACTTCAGTTACTTTCTCACCGACGTGACGTAGTGTCCCTCTGTCTATTCTACAAATATTTTCATGGCAACTGCTGATGAGATTTTTCCATAGTATCTCGCCTGTATGAATTTAAACGTGATACTATATAAATTAGAAAACTAGGTAATACCGTTTTATTGTTTAATTAGCTAGATGAAACAGTAGGGCAGTATGATTTTTCAATTTTTTAGTAAGTCAACATTCGCACTTAGTAAAAAAGCTGGGATTTGATTTGGTAAGTACTGATACCTATAATTAGATTTATAGATTTTACCAATTTTTGAGCATTTTGTTTTAAAACTGGTCTGAGAACATGTACAGAAATAGCTAATTTCCGCAGGTTTTTTCCTTACAGTCTGACTTCAAAAGTTTACTATTCCAAGAATAAGTCTAAATAAAGTTGATATTTTTTTGTATTAGATACATTGAAAGGAAAATATATTAAAACCAGAATTCTAATTATGAATCACCAAAAACAAAATAAGCATTTTTTTAACTTATTTATAAGGGAAAACTGTAAAAATTGTAATAGATTAAAAAAATGCTAATCAATGGATAAGATTTTATATCAGTTGATAGCTTATAATTGATAAAAACAAAAAAAAAAACTAGATAAAAAAAAATTGTCTACAAGAACATTATACTGCTGGGCTCAAATTATAAGACAAAAATATTTCAAGTTTCCATTGTTTATTGGAAATCTTACTTAAACTACTGCACTGTATAGCCTATTACAATATATAATCATAATCGGCTTTATCTCCCTACTAGCAGCATGGCCCGGCTTTGCCCGTGCTTGATTCAAAAATCGTACGACTCATACAGCAATCGCTATCACTTGACTTAAAATATTTTTGCCCTTCCTTGCCTTTAAAGGAGTGCCCTTTGCCGTGCTGATGTTGCTACATGCCTTACTTCTTGCTTATCTCACACTGCGAATTTTTTCTAAGCTCTATACTAAACATTAAATCTGTTACGAAAAAAGAACTAAACAAAATGAACACAAAACGATCAGCTTTAAAAAAGGACACGTAACTGGAAAAACCGAATGAAAAAAGAATGTTAACAACAAATACTTTTTCACACCCAACCCAGTTCTGCGAAATCAGAATCAACGTTGAGTTTAAGCAAGCGAATGAGGCAATTGGAGTAAAGTGCCATGCAGATTTAAATTTTTCCCACTTGTGACGAATGCAGCTATCGATTTTTTTTTTGCATGCTAGCATGCTAGTTAATATTCGTGTCAGTCAGCTGTTGGCTCTCACGCTGGCCAATAGAATCTTCCTGCCTATTCGTGGCAGCCAGCTATAGGCTCTCAATCTGGCCAGTACAAAATGGACTCATACTACATGAAAATTGCCGTAGAAGCATGAAGAAATCGATTATTTCCACTGTCGATGGGAGTTGGGAAATGCAAAGTCGGTCTTGGCCTTCCCGCTAACTTGGAGCATGTGCATGAAAATTTTGGTGCAAATCCGTCGAAAATTGCAGCCGTGCATTCGTCACACACACACACACACACACACACACACACACACACACACATCATGCCTTTTATAGGTAGAGGTCCAAGAATTTAATTTCTTCTTTGCTGATCGCTTCCTTTATGATGATGGAGTTGATGACTAAATTCGCCGCTAACATGCAGGTTCAGGACAAGAAGTTTCCAGTCTCACCAGGACCTCCTCCTCTTCGCCCATTTCTCATCGCTGTTTAGCTTTGCAAGTGGAATAAAATCAGAGTAGACGAAAGTGTTGATGGCGTAAATTTGTTTATGGTGGACCAGGAAGTGACCAACACAATTTCATGACCATCCTTAGCGGTACGTATGGAATGAGACATACAGAATCCAGTTATGACACAACAATGACCCGCCTCTGACATTGTTATAATATATTATCATAATATACCTAAATTGTTCAGTATAATTTCTCTTTGAAATAAATGAAGGTCTTATTTGATGGCACAATGATTTAATAATAATGTGCTTGTGCCTTGCTTCTTGTTCATACACAATTTGTGAAGCTTCAGTAGATAATTTAACTATACTTTACCCACCTTGCATATGTGCAGGTAAATTCGACAAATGCAGCATAGTTCTATTCATGAGAACCATTTGCAGTTCATTATTTGGAAAACCTTCTGCAAGCATAGATTTACAAACTCCATCTTGTGAAAGGTTAATAAATTTGACGATTATGTGGCTTCGGAGTTAATGAATGTTATTTTTAAAATTTATTTTTATTGAAAAAGTTAACCATACTTGGATATATTTTCATGATACAATTTGAATGGAGTTTTAAATTTAGTTTTGTAAATTGACATTACTAATTAACTATGAATAAATATTTACTTATCTAACGGACAAATTTTCTTATTGCCCCTTCGGACAATGTGATGGCATCCTGCCATAATTTTTTTTAACACAATATTTTGTATTTTAGTCAAATGATTCTTTGAGTAAAACTCTAACTCTTGTAGAAACGGACAGTCAGGGAATTTAGTTTTATAAATTGACATAACTAATGAAGTATGAATAAATATTTACTTATCTAATGGACAAATTTTATAGTCTCTTCCGACAAGGTGATAGCTTTCTGCCGTAATTTCTTTAACGCAACATTTTGTATTTTACTCAACTGATACCTTATTATTTGAATCATGATAGTGAGTAGAAAGGACAATAAAGGAACAGGTTTCAGAAAGAAAAAAGATGGCGATTGATGTTGATTTTAAATTTTTGAAGATTTTTTAATTTAAGCATACTACTGACATTGTTATTGTGACGTCCCCACCCCGGGTGTCGCTGCGCCAAATGTGACTTTTGCCTGGCTGCGCCGCCGTGCTGTCCCGGTCGCGGCGCCAGTTGTGACGTCACCCCGTCTGTCTCCGTGCCGTCGCCGTCCTATCTTGTCCTGTGACGACCAATGTGACTTGGTATTGGTCGCGGCACCAAATGTGACGTTCTAACCTTTTGCTGATTCGGATGGGAATCTGGTTAGATTCGGTATCAGCCTTGTCGTTCCCAGCTCGCCTCCAACGTCTGGTTACCGAAGTAACTGCTTTGATTTCTAGTCTAACCTACCCACGTTGTGATTTGATCTTAGGTAGACGAAATCAATCAGTCGCCGGGCCGTAATGCAAGTCGAGTCCGAACAAGGGCGATATCGCACAAGTATATGTAAAAGAAAATAAAATAATAACTCGAAAAGTTCAAATGTGTTAAAAAAAGGATAACAATACTTTATACCTGGTTGCTGAATACAGGACAGCATCTTCTTCCCAACCCGCTATATGGATCGTGACACTTTGTGTTTGTTAGGCGAGTTTCAACATCTTAAGTTGTTTGTTCTTTAAGAAACTGGTTCTTGGTGTATCTTCAGGCGATATTCGTAAAACTTGTTTTGGTGGTGTGAGTCTAAGTCGTTCTTTAAAAATAAATTGTTCTTGATTAGAAGTTGAGGTCGATAATGCACGAATCTTTCAAGTCAGCTATCTGCGAGGCGGGTCTTCAGAGCTCTCAACTCACTGCAACTTAACTCAACTGCCTCTCAACTGGAACGGGAACAGCTTTTCACTCGCTGCGACTATGCTTATATGGACGCCGACCAAAGCCGGGGTGGCTTGTCGGGGTTTGAGGTTCCTTGATCATTCTAAATCCACAATCCACTTCTTTGTTTTTGGTCAGGAAAATTTATCATTTTTCATTTTTGGAAGTCTTTTCGTCCTCCCACCTTCTGTTCTCGTATTGGTATCTCACCATACCCTCAGAGGGTGTCAACGGGTTTCCCCTCTCTCTCACAGTGGCATCTCACACTTATCTCTTCAGGTGGGCGCAAAGGGCCCCCCCTTCTTCACAAGATGACCTCGGCCTAACGCTAACGCCACCATTCAGCCATTGGGCGCTCAGCGGCGTGGGTGTGGCCAGACTCGGTTTAAAAAAATCTTGCTCAAAGAAAAAAAATTATCTTCCTTTTTCTTTTTTTTCTTTTTCTTTTCTTTCTCTTTCTTTCCTTCTGCCCGACAACAAACCCTTGGACTCTTATCTTAGCCAAATGTCACTTGGACTTTATCACCCGGGGCCTTCGCCAAACAAGTGGGTGGTCAACTGGACGTATTTGCATTCTGTCGCTAATTAACTGTTCCAATAAAATAGTTCTGCTATCATAGCCAGCCCTGACAATAAACAGATGCTCCGCTCAATGATATTCTGCATATAGACAAAGGCTTAAGCTTTCCTTCATGGTGGTCAGCGGACATTTTTGTTTTTCGGTCAGCGCATAACATATTTAATTTTTATCTCTTTAGAATTCTGCGGGAGGTCATTTGTCCAACTTGAAATGTTTACCATTGCTATGGGCAGATTGGATATATCTTATTGGCCTCCCTGTAACATTTTTAGCATTTTTCTTTGTCAAAAAGTATAACATCGCTTAGTGTCCTTTCGTGTAGGCTTCTTATCACTTAAATTTAATTCTCGCCTTTCTTTTTTCTTCTTTCTTTCTAGCGACGTAAATAGTGTCACATTATAATATTATCATAATATATCTAAATTGTTCAGTATAATTTCCCATTGAAATAAATGAAAGTCTTATTTGATGGCACAATGATTTAATAATAATGTGCTTGTGCCTTGCTTCTTGTCCATACACAATTTGTGAAGCTTCAGTAGATAATTTAACTATACTTTACACACCTTGCATATGTGCAGGTATATTCGACAATTTCATCATCGTTCTAGTCATGAGAAACATTTGCAGTTCATTATTTGGAAAACCTTCTGCAAACGTAGATTTACAAACTCCATTTTGTGAAGGTTAATAAAGTTGACGATTATGTGGCATCGGAGTTAATGAATGTAATTTTTAGAATTTATTTTTATTGGAAAAGTTAACCATGCTTAGATATATTTTCGTGATACAATTTGAATGGAGTTTTAAAATCAGTTTTGTAAATTGACATAACTAATTAAGTATGAATAAATGTTTACATACCTAATGGATAAACTTTCTTATAGCGTCTTCCCTCACCTCCAAACTATCTGACTTCTTCAACATTGTGAAACGAATATTACCTGGAAGGAAGGTGAAAATATTTTGCTGTTTATTTTTTAATAAAACATTCTGTATTTCGATCGACTATGGCTTCATTTTCTGGATCATGTCGAAGATATACTATTGTTTGTTATGGAATTCATTATCCCTTTTAATTTCAAACCCAATAACGGCATATATTTCAATTATAAATTTTATAAGGCCTTGCTATAAGGCTATATAATAATAGACACGGAGTAGAGGAACCCAAATTAGGTTTTATTCGGCACAATAGAACACTTAGTGTAAATAAAACTATTTATAATCAGGCACAGTTAATTTTTAAAGATTGGCGGAGTGCAGACTGGACATTCACCACAATGGCTTTTACTGTTGAGTAGAATGAAATTCCAATGCTTCAGTTATGAAACGAAATTTAATCTTTAAACGCATTTCTTTAAAAGAACGGCCTTGATTATTTTTGCCATTATTTATCATGTCAAACAGCAACTTTCAAATTAAGTGCCACAGCATGGTTCCATAATCGACTTGACCTATTGCAACAGTCTATTCTATTCAAAAAGTCTCTTTATTCGAACTTCTCACCTGAGTTAATCCCTTCCGATGTCTTGCTTCCCACCCACCTAAATTTTTTAAATATTTAAATGTAATCCCTTCTTTTATTTTTGTTTTTATATTAATCTAAGTATCTCTTATCTATATTTTGTCTTACTGACATTATTCTTACCTTGGTTACCTCCCTTTGTTGCAGTCTAACTTTATGTCGTTTTGCTTTTTCTTTAATTATTTTTTCACGATCTCTGATTTTTAAAAAAAATAAAATATCCCGCCTTTCTTTCATTATTTCCCCTTTTTTCTTTCCCCTTGCATACAATAAAATGCTACCTCTCAATGCATAAAACGGAGCCGGCCTCATGAGGCATGCGCCAAGCACTTACGTCTGATTGTATTGTCAGCTTTTAACCTTTCTCTCTCCTCTCAATTCTATAACTAAAACTGATCACCCTTCAAAGATTGGACACATTCAGTGTTGCATTTGTCTTTTTTTTCTGTTTGTATTTGGTTCAGTGCTTTATTTTCCGCTGCTAGTAGGTGCCTTGTATTCATTTTTGTTCATTTTTCTTCTACTTTCATTGTTTTTGCCATTTTTTCTCTCTATAGATTTAGTAGTATACGTTTATACAGATCTACATTTTCCCGCAAGTCATTGAATCTCTGGCCTTCCACATTTTTACTAATGTATTTTGTTAGATCTTTCTTCTGAACTACGTATTGTTTTGCATAAACTCATTCGACGGGTTTCTCTCTTAAATGTAGCCTGACTTTCTTGCCGCTTCTTTCGTACTGAAAATCTATCTATCTATCTATCTATCTATCTATCTATCTATATCTCTCTCTCTCTCTCTCTCTATATATATATATATATATATATATATATATATATATATATATATATATATATATGGCCTGTTTAAATCTTTCTCTCCCTCACTCTCTCTATATATATCTATTTCGATATGTATCTATCTATGTTTTTTTATATATATATATATATATATATATATATATATATATATATATATATCTGTCATTCGCAGACAGCATTGTTTCGCTGTATCAAAGCTCTTCAGTGCGACTAGACATCCGAATGCCTCAAGCCCGGATTGAAACACAACCGATTTGGTGTCAGACAGAGCTATTTACACTCGACAGAATGAGTCAGCCAAATCTAACGTATTTTTTTTTACAAACAAATATATATATATGTCTCTGTATGTGTGTATGTATGTATATATATGTACATACATATACATATATGTATATATTTTTTATATATAAATATATGTGCATATATATATATATATATATATATATATATATATATATATATATCGGCAAGTTTATCAATCTATCTAGTTACACTTCTGCGTATTTATTTCGGTTTGTATGAATCTATCTATTTCAATCTCTCTTTCTTCTTTTTCTCTCTCTTTCTCTCTATCTATCTATTTCGATCGGTTAATCTATCAATTTATATAGCTATTTTAGTCTTTTTATATATATGTCGGATTGCATCACAACGTGCCTACCTCTATCTATCTATCTATCTATCTTTTTCTTTCTTTTTTTTACTCATTTCACCCCCTAAAAAAGAGACAATGCCACTAGAAGGCATGGTGGGGTGATTACATGGAGTGAAAGCGAAAGAGAGTGAGAAAACTGAGAATGGGAAAGATTCAGGAATGGACCACCAAAAAATCAACAGGATATAAGAACACAGATGGCGATTGAAGTTATCAAGGGAGTCAAGAAATCTGAAGGGTGTTCTATTTTAAGTATGTGCGAGAAAAGTAAGAGTCCTTGCTCATATGTATCATTGTTTACGTGATCTCTCTAATTCTCTATCTACTTTTAATTTCTCCACAGAGACATACAGACAATATATATATATATATATATATATATATATATATATATATATATATAGACAAATATCTATCTATCTATCTATCTATCTATCTATCTATCTATCTATATATATATATATATATATATATATATATATATATATATATATATATAGAGAGAGAGAGAGAGACGAGAGAGAGAGGGAGAGATAATTGTGCTTTTTATGTTCAAAGTAATTTCGTAATTACAGAGATCTATGTCAATTTCTCTCTCTCTCTCTCTCTCTCTCTATATATATATATATATATATATATATATACATATATATATAACTGTGCTTTTATTTTCAAAATAATTTTGAAATTGCCGATATTTATCTCAATATATATATATTCATATATATATATATATATATATATATGTAAATATTTGAAACATAAAGTAAATAGCTTTGCTTTTTTATCGTCAAAAGAATTACTTAGTTTCTGAGATGTATCTATCTATATATCTATCTAACTATCTCAGTTCGTTCATATCTATCTGTCTAGCTATCTATCTCAGTCTGTTCGTATCTATCTATCGCAATCCGTACGTATCTATCTATCTATCTATCTATCTATCTATCTATCTATCTACCTATCAAAGATTCTGATCTATTTATCTATCAGATTAATTTCTGATCTATCTATCTATCTATCTATCTATCTATCTATCTATCTATCTATCATTAGATCCGTGACCTGTGTAATACTCTGCATACTTTTTTTTTTACTATAGAGACGTAATGAATGTAAATGCATTGAAAGATAATCCCTATAGGTCATATGCTGATTTTCGGACATGTCACATCTTACGTACACATCAGTCTCTGGTTTACCTGACCAATGAGATTTCTTCCGGTTTTCGTCTTTCGGACATACGTAACTGTGTCCGTATCTCTATGTGCTTACATGAATTTTGTTTATATCTTTTATGAAATCCTTTTGGGAAACATACATTATTCATCGGAAAGAAATTTGTTATTTTCTTTCATGTTGGTTTTTCTATTGGTGTGGAGTCGGTCTCTGGATACCAAGAGAATTTGTTTGATTACAGAACAAGCCGACATTAGATGTCCAAATTTTCAACTCGACCTGCCAGTTCTTACATTTGATATTTAGTAACCGGAGTTCAGAAAAACACAAAGTTGGAAGAAAGCGAAAAAGAATAATATCTTGAATCAGATTCTTCAATGGTCCCACCCTAGTCGTCTTGAATATGGGCATTAAAACTGCAGTTTTTACCAAAAACTGACGTCGGCAATAAACGAGCAATTATCTAAATCAGTATCTCCCGGTCAGTTTTAAGTGTTCAAAAATATTGTTTTTTGTTTGTTTTGTTTTGTTTTATCGACTGGGTTATTGAATGTTGGCAATATTTCTTTCAAAAATGTATTGCAGGTAATATATTTTATGTCTATTTTCAAAAATGTATTGCTGGTAATATATTTTTGTCTTTTTTCAAAAATATATTGCTGGTAATATATTTTTTGTCTTTTTTCATAAATGTATTGCTGGTAATATATTTTTTGTCTTTTTCAAAAACGTATTGCTGGTAATAAATTTTTTGTCTTTTTTGAAATATATATTGCTGGTAATATCTTTTTTCTTTTTTCAAAAATGTATTGCGGGTAATAATTTTTTTCTCTTTTTTCAAACTGTATTGCTGGTAATATATTTTTTGTCTTTTTTCATAAATGTATTGCTGGTAATATATGTTTTTCTTTTTTCAAAAATGTATTGCTGGTAATATATGTTTTTCTTTTTTCAAAAATGTATTGCTGGTAATATATTTTTTTCTTTTTTCAAAAATGTATTGCTGGTAATATATTTTTTGTTTTTTTTCAAAAATGTATTGCTGGTAATATATTTTTTGTCTTTTCTCAAAAATGTATTGCTGGTAATATATTTTTTGTCTTTTTTCAAAAATGTATTGCTGGTAATATTTTTTTTGTCTTTTTTCAAAAATGTATTGCTGGTAATAAATTTTTTGTCTTTTTTCAAATATATATTGCTGGTAATATTTATTTTCTTTTTTCAAAAATGTATTGCTGGTAATATATTTTTGTCTTTTTTCAAAGTGTATTGCTGGTAATATATTTTGTGTCTTTTTTCATAAATGTATTGCTGGTAATACATTTTTTTCTTTTTTTCAAAAATGTATTGCTGGTAATATTTTTTTTTTAATTAGTAAGATTTTTTCAAAAAAGTATTGTTGGTAATATTTTCTTCAAAATATATTGCTGGTAAAATTTTTTCCCCCCAAAATTACTACTGGTATTAAAATCTATTTTTATACTTTCATACGTTTCTGAACCCTTTTGGAGGTGGTTAGCTATTTGAGCATAGCCGGAACCCTAACAGGTGCTACCACCCTGGGTCACAGTAAATCTGGGAACAACAGCAATTAAGAATTGGTTCTACACTCCCCAAAGCCTTCTGATCAAAAACCTTGCTGTCGGATGTAGTTTATCGTCTTACCCAGGACAGAAAATACACTCCCTGAACATTTATCAGCAGAAAGACTGGCCATGGCAGTCGTGTATTTGGTCAAGAATTATCTACATGTTTGCAAATTGGATATTTAAGATGTTTTAGAAAATACACTGTATTTGAATAATTAGGATGAACTAGCCGAACTAGGGAAATTACATTCGAATAATTCCTTTCTCACTGACGAAACGTCGCGTGCCTATCTTTACTATACGGCTATTTCAACGGCAAATGTTCAGACGATCTAAATTTCAATTCCACCAGACCTTCAGACCATCACAACTAAAACTTACCATTCCATGTACATCGGGACGAATCATCTCTATTCCCATCGTATTCTATTATTTCGAAAGAAGGTTAATCCGGACAGCTTCTACCCAAGAACCGTTACTTTGGAAACACTATTGAGAGGATGCTTCCTACAGTCCTAAACTCTTCAATTCTAGAGTCATCCATTATCTTTCCTGCATATACCCATAATCTGTACTTTTTACCTCCTCCTACATTCATGCCACAACTTCATTCTGTAATGCTCTACATAGAGTGGCACTTGGACCTTGTTATGAGTGAACAATTAGTAGAAAGAAAAAACAACTTTGATCTATTTTAAAAACAGTTTGTAATTTGTTTTTCCCACATAAAAAGCGCCAACTGATCTGTCAATAGATGGCCGTTGTTTCCATAATAAATATTCATACGAGTTACATTGATTAGTTCCACCAGTTTAGACATGCACAGCTAAACCCCGCCATACCACATATACTGGGACGATTGATCAGCATTCGCTTCACATACCATTCTTACGAAGGTAGTTCCATTCGGAGCCTTATTCTCAAGAACCTCTACATTGTGGAACAAACTCCAGAGAGGTTATTTTCCCGACCACTAAAATCGTTACCTCGGTATTTACCCGAGACTATCCCACAACGTGGGATGTGCGCACAAAGCTGGTGTTTTACGTGAGGTGTTCCGAGCCCGCAGGCTTGACCAAAAAAAATGCCCGTAGACCCCGCTTACATGGGATCGGGTAGCTGTCTCCCTCCCCAGACGAGACTCTGCCCTTCGTCAGAGCCTCGTTTGGGTTCGCCTCCGCCCGAAGGCAGAGAGTCAACAAGCAGAGTTGACTGTAATCGCTAACTCCTCTACAATCGTAAGCTCCAGGGCCAACCCTTATCTTCGCTACATATCTCCATAATCTCTACCTCCTCTTTCTACGTTCAAACAACAACCTTAGTTCTTAATCCTCCATTTTGGCTTTATCTTTTCAAAAATGTATACATTTTTTTTTCCTTCCGGTATCCCCATCAGCGTTCTATTTCCGGTATCCTTAATCATCTCAACATTGTTTCAATGGCAAGTGGACAAATCTAGCGGATGCGGGAAGTGCAGTCTGTACCTTAGAAAAATTGATAGATCAGAGTAATACTGTTTTTGTCGTTTAACTTCAAATCTACTGAAGAAGTAAAGGATGTTGTTCGTAAATTCGATATAAATGTCATACTGACATCGAATACCGTTAGATTACAGAGTGAGTGATCAGATTAGAGAGTGTATATTCCAACGTGTCGTAAGGCTCCTTGCACGGGACGTCTATTGGGATTCAGCTTCATTCCATACCATAAGTGATACTTATAGATAAGATCCTTGGCTTAAGAGGCTGGAAGGAAGAGGGATTGAAAAATGTGAACAGCTTATTATAATTGTTAGGATTTAAATATGAATTAATTTTCGATGGCATTAATAATATGTTTAATATATACCAGTGTACCGGTGCAGTAAAAAATGTCATCAAGAGTCAGAAATTTTTAATAGTGATATACAGTGAAAAAAAAGTCTAGAAACTGTGTATTGAGATTCAATGAAGCGGAGAAATAGAATTCACAACTAAAATAGCTACCAATGAAGTGTTTCAGTAATCACTGATATCTATGATTTATTCTTTACTCTTGGTATTATATAAATCACTTTTTGTTCAGTATATTTTCATGTTAAAAAAATTATGTTTTATATATCAGTGCAATGAAAATATCTCTCAAGAGACAAAGAAGGACAAAGCCTATGTTGAGACCAACTCGAAACAAGACGATTACTTAATGACAAAAGTGTCAGAGTGCCTCACGTGAAAGACTTGAACAAATAAGGCTGTAATGTAAGAAACGTAGGAGTAAAGAAACGGATTAATGAACTGGTTCATTTTGCAGAGGAAGTAATTTGCTCTCAATGCAGATACATATTTTGTATGTGTTACCTGGCCATTCGTATTCGAGGATACCCATCTTACAGTGCGGCTAGCCGATCCCTATTGCAGACGCTTGCTCAGGCGCATTCGTGTTTATTCAACATCCACCTGTGATTTATACTACAACTATGCTGAGCAGGCCTTAGTTACAGTTTCTGGGAAATAGCGTGTTATCTAGTGTGATCAACAATTTGAACAAGGCCAGCACGCTCCAGCCCTCGGCAACGATGGCTTGTCATTTCTTGCTAGCACAGGGATCAACGAGCCCCAGGAATTTTGTCTACCCAATTTCACTCAAAAGGCTCGAGTCAACTCGTGATATAATTTCAGGCAATTTCCTAAGGTGTCGCTTGTTGGGATCGACCCCTCCAGTCCGATAACATCAGGTAATCCTCTTCCAGACAAATTGACAATGGTGAAATTAGAACCAAGATTTCATGGTTAGAATGCGAACATTCTATTTTACATATATAGATTAGTAAATAAATAAATATATACAAACACACACACACACACACACACACACACACAGAGAGAGAGAGAGAGAGAGAGAGAGAGACATAGATAGATAGACATAGATAGATAGACAGATATATATATATATATATATATATATATATATATATATATATATATATATATAGAGAGAGAGAGAGAGAGAGAGATAGATAGACAGACAGAGATGACAGAGAGATGATTAATATATATATATATATATATAGAGAGAGAGAGAGAGAGGGATAGATAGATAGATAGATAGATAGATAATAAACGGCTGATACAGATAGATATATAACATACATAACGAGCAGATTGAAATAGATACATATATATATATTTATATATCTAAATATCGACAATTTTGAAAACTATCTATTCAGCGTGTACACACACATGTATATATATATATATATATATATATATATATATATATATATATATATATATATATGTGTGTGTGTGTGTGTGTGTGTTTAAGAGAATTAATCACTCATAATTGCGGCGTACAATTCGAGTTTTCAAGTCTGAAACATACTTTCCAAACGAGAGGTCGTCTCATATGGTGAGTATAAAATGAAAACCTTTACCACCAAGTTGTAAACAAGTGGGACAGCCATCGTAACGATTATTCTATACCCCTTACAGTACCTCTAGCCAGCTGCCACAGATATATCCAACTAAAACATTTGTACGGTGGACATATTTGGCATATTAACACATAAATTAATATAAAATGATAACATATTCATTCAATCAGTTATGTGCCATGCATGATAAACGCTTAGGCGATCATGAGAGATATCTGACTGACGAGGCAGATTTTTTTCCCGCAGTAGGTTGCCATTTCTTTCTGCGGATTTTAACACCTCCAAACAAAATTACTTTTATTTAATCACCATAGAGAAACTTTTCTCACTGTCATCAGCATGGCTGACGCGAGACTTCAACATTCAAAGTTTTATTGGTCCTACCATATCCAATGAAACGAAGTGGAGCGAATCAATAATTGCATCTGCTGCAAGGAAGGTTGGGTCGTGCCAGAAAAAAATTCTCGGTAGAATTCGTCTTGCACATTTACGAATCTATCATTCATCTGTGTATAAAATACTGTTACCTTATCTGGTCTGGTGGTTACGTTTTTCATCTCAAGATTCCTGACAAAATCCAAAGAAAGATCTCTAATGTAATCGATTCTTATCAGGCATCCCGCCATCGATCACTTTCTTGCCGACATGTTCGAGGCTCATTCTGTCTTTTCTACAAATATTTACAAGCATCTGCTCTGACGAGTTTTTTTTTCCTGTACCCCGAATACATAAATTATGCTTGCTACTAGATTGGCATCTGGTTCCCACCCATTTACTGTTGAAATAGTTAAGTGCAACAGTCACTTCTGCACCAACAGTTTATCTTCTTGAACTTTCCATTCTGTTTGCTTACTTCCCTGATAACCAAAATTTTCAAAGATTTAAATGCAACCTCAAGCGAAATCTTCAGTCTCGTTGAACCCATTTCATTTTTATGTTATTTCTTCAATATTTCCTATTCTCAGTTTTCTCATTTCTTTTCACTTTCATTCCATGTAGCCTCCTACGTTCTAGTGGCATTATAGCCTTGCTTGGGGTGAAACGATTAAAAAATAGATCGATGAACAGGTTGATATATATATATTAAGAAATGGACAAAGTCCGACAATTTATTTTATTAAAGACATTTTTATGTTTAACGTTCTTTTTTTTTATAGATACAAGTATCTAAGTAAATGCTCTGTTTATAATAAACAGTATTAAATAACATTTACCGGCCTGAATGTCCGAGAAATTTTCATAGAAAATATTCGTCCTTTGACAGGATTCGAACCTGCATCCTATACGGAACCGTCATTTACGCTGACGTGCCTTACCAGTCGGCCACAAATGAGCGTTCGGTAGGCAAGTAAATTATAAGCAGTAAATTTGACATTGTCTACCGAACGCTCCTTTATGGCCGACTGGCAAGGCACGTCAGCGTAAATGACGGTTCCGTATAGGATGCAGGTTCGAATCCTGTCAAAGGACGAATATTTTCTATGAAAAATTTGACATTCAGGCCGGCAAATGTTATTTAATACTGTTTATTATAAACAGAGCATTTACTTAAATACTTGTATCTATAAAAAAAAGAACGTTAAACATAAAATAAAATGTATATATATATATATATATATATATATATATATATATATATATATATATATATATATAGAGAGAGAGAGAGAGAGAGAGAGAGAGAGAGAGACATAGATAGAGAGACAGAGTGATAGATCCTAAAATATATATATATATATATATATATATATATATATATATATAGAGAGAGAGAGATAGACAGACAGAGAGATGATGAATATATATATATATATATATATATATATATATATATATATATATATAGAGAGAGAGAGAGAGAGAGAGATGGAGAGATAGATAGATAGATAGATAATAAACGGCTGATACAGATAGATAGATAAAATACATAACGAGCAAATTGAAATAGTTACATATATATTTATATATGTAAATATCGAAAATTTTGAAAACTATCTATTCTGCGTGTACACACACATGTATATATATATATATATATATATATATATATATATATATATATAGAATAGATAGTTTTTAGTTTTTAAATTTTTAGACAATTGTAAAACGTTCATGAAAGTATATTTGTTTCGAAATAGATAATGATCAGATTTATATAGATAAATAGATAGATATATCGATAGATCAGTAATAAACAGATTTAGATAGATAATAAACAGATTTAAATAGATAGATAGATAGATAGATAGATAGATAGATAGATAGATAGTTTGGTAGGTAGGTAGGTAGGTAGGTAGGTAGGTATAAATAGGCCACTAATAACCATACTTCTGTCTTCATGAATCTTTCTTCATCCTTTGTACTTTCCCTAATCCTCCCTATTCTCAGTATTCTAGTTCACTTTTACACTCTGTAAACACCCCCCAACCATGCGTACTAATAGGAACAACTGATAATAATGACTCGAGTGATCATAACGTCATTTTCGATGGAATGGTTAAATCCGTCTACCAATATAAATTGTGTACTACTGTCCATCATACTATAACACTGAAGTTTGGTTTTAAATCTTTTAAATACTTAGTGTTGTTTTGTTTCTCATCAAGCCAAAGCAGCAATCATCTTAATGCTTTGCTTCTTCGAGGTTCTGCTTTTATTCTTTATTGTCTACTTTTGTTTAATTTGGAAGCAAATGCAGACGAGGTGAAAACAATTTTTGAAATGATCGTTGTTTTTTTTTGTTGTTGTTAAGAATGATTAACAAAAAGACAATTGATATCCACAGGACTTAAGCTTCCAACTGAAGCCACGTTTAGTTAATGGAAGTTCATAGATTCTGACTTTTCCGTTAATCTATAGCAATAGCAGAATAATTTTTTATGAGTATTTACAAATAATATACCACGTAAAATGATATAACATTTATATGACGGAGTCATAATATTTCAAGTTTACTTCTTTTGAGATAGTTTTTGAAAAACCGTCAGAAAATTTTTGGATTTCTCGAATTAAAACTGGTAGATATTAATGTTTGAAAAACTGTCAGAAAATGTTTGGATTTCTCGAATTGAAAATTGTAGATATTAACGTTTGAAAAACTGTCAGAAAATGTTTGGATTACTCGAATTGAAAATTGTAGATATTAACGTTTCAAAACTCTCAGAAAATGTTTGGATGTCTCGAAATGAAAATTGCAGATAATAACGTTTTGTCAGAAAATGTTTGGATTTTTTGAAAATTGTAGATATTAACGTTTGAAAAACTGTCAGAAAATGTTTGGATTTCTCGAATTGAAAATTGTAGATATTAACGTTTGAAAAACTGTCAGAAAATGTTTGGATTTCTCGAATTGAAAATTGTAGATATTAACGTTTCAAAAACTCTCAGAAAATGTTTGGATGTCTCGAAATGAAAATTGCAGATAATAACGTTTAAAAAACTGTCAGAAAATGTTTGTCAGAAAATGTTTGGATGTCTCGAAATGAAAATTGCAGATAATAACGTTTGAAAAACTGTCAGAAAATGTTTGGATTTCTCGAATTGAAAATTGTAGATATTAACGTTTGAAAAACTGTCAGAAAATGTTTGGATTTCTCGAATTGAAAATTGTAGATATTAACGTTTGAAAAACTCAGAAAATGTTTGGATGTCTCGAAAATGAAAATTGCAGATAATAACGTTTAAAAAATGTCAGAAAAATGTTTGTCGAATGAAAATGATAGATATTAACGTTTCAAAACTCTCAGAAAAATTTGGATGTCTCGAAATGAAAATTGCAGATAATAACGTTTAAAAACTGTCAGAAAAAAATTGAAAATTTAGATATTAACGTTTGAAAAACTGTCAGAAAATGTTTGGATTTCTCGAATTGAAAATTGTAGATATTAACGTTTGAAAAACTGTCAGAAAATGTTTGGATATCTTGAATTAAAAATTGTAGATATTAACGTTTGAAAAACTCTCAGAAAATGTTTGGATTTCTCGAATTAAAATTTGTAGATATTAACGTTTTATTAATCTTCTATATTTTGTTTACTCCGAGCTTCACTGGATGTAACAGACGTTTTTCGATAAAGCTTTCGAATTTCTGTACGACAGGTAAAATATCTGGTAATGATGACAGGTAAAAATATAGTCTGAAATTCCGTCACGAAATTTTGTCGGTATCAGTGTTGTACTAATATTTTTTTTTATATTATTTTCGTTATCTGATTGGAAATGGGGTTATTAAACTACTCTTGACGAAAGGCAGTCGACTTAATAAACATTTGAAGAAAATTGCTTAAAATGGCTTGTTAAAAAAAGAGATGTAAACAAATGTTTGAATTCGTGTAAGGAAATATTGTCAAGATTTTTAACTGATTCTGCGTAGTAAATAATTCTGCGTAGTAAATAATTTTACTTCGATAAAGCAGTTAACATAGACATTCATAGATAAAGATGTAATATACACTATAGTTTTCTTAAGCTTTCTAACGTTCTTAGATAACGTATTGACAATACTTATGTCTAACGAAGTTTACATTTAATGTCTGTTTATTTTTTGCCTAAGCCGAATTCGACCAAATTACATTAGGTTCTCTGAGTTTTTTTATGCGAAAGCAGCAATAGACGGAAGAAATATTCATTGGAATGGTGAGATTTCCTGCAGAAAGTATTTATCAAAGAGTTAACGGTAATTATGTTTCTCAAGCCCACTAAGTTTTATCGTTTATTATACACTGCGTGCCAAATTATTATCGAGATAACTAATATTTCAAAAACTGTCCAATTACACAATATTTGCACACGATGTTGGCAACACTGACTTGCGCAATCACTGAAATTGGACAATGTAAACAAACTGACGCCATATTTGTTATCAGCACTGTGATTTGAGTGTGCCAAATTATTAGAAAAGTGTAAGAATTTAGTGAAAAGATGGGCCATAAAAGCAGTTTAAGTGATGCTGAAAAGAAAACTATCACCTCAGAACTCTCAAAAGGTAAATCTACCCTAGAAATTTCTAAAATGATAGGCAGGTGTCATCAAACAGTGAAAAAGTTCACCGCCGACCCTACACAAGTATTCAAAAGGGCAGATAAAGGCAAGCCGAGGGTTATTTCACGTCGTCTCATGTCACGAGAGGCCACGAAGAACCCTGGACTTACCAGTCAAGAAATTTTCAGTCGCATTGGGGACCCTACTGTGTCTAAAACTACTCAGTGTCGGTATCTGAGGGAAATAGCAACAACAGTCAAACCTGTATCGAAGCCTCCGTTGACGAGAAATCACATTCAAAATTGATTGAAATTGGTCGAGGGCAATATGAAGATTGACTTCTCAAAAGTTTTGTTCACAGACGAAACTCGAGCAAAACTTGATGGGCCAGATATATAGTGCAAGGGCTGGGTAAAGAATGGACAGAATCGCCATCAGCATTTGAGACACCAACAAGGCGGTGGAGGCATAATAATCTGGGGTGGTATTATTGAAAAAACATTAGTGGGCCCATGGAGAGGACCAGATGGCGTCAAAATGACTGTTGATGCATACATAGCATTTATGAAGGAGCATCTTTTACCGTGGATGAAAAGGAAAAGAGTTCCCTTCAGAAGGGCCATTGTTTTTATGCAAGATAATGCTCCCTCACATGCTGCTCACAAGACTACTGAATATTTGAAACAGTTAGGCTTAGATGGACCTTGAAATATGAAGTGGCCAGCAAATTCTCCGGATTTGAACCCAATCGTAAACCTTTGGAGCATCATGAAGCGAAGTATGCCAACGAACAACAATTCAGGGGCAAAGCTGAGTTGTGGAAAGCAATTCTTGACATATCTCACGGCATTACAGCAGATGACATCCTACAATTCACAAATTCTATGGATCGTCGACTTCTTCAAGTAATTTCAAAACAGGGAAAGCACATTCCCTATTAATTTGTTTAAAACTGTGCCTTTGTTTGTATCTGTTATTATTTGTTTGATTATCTTATTTGTTAGCTTTTTTTATCATAAACATTCATGTGCAACATTAATAAACGTTTTGTTTGCTCAATTCTGGGAATTTTACTAAATCTTTCTAATAATTTGGCACGCACAAATCACGGTGCTGATAACAAATATGGCGCCAGTTTGTTTACATTACGCAGATCAATACGAAAATTTCAGAAATGATTGCGCGGGTCAGTGTTGCCAACATTGTGTGAAAATTTTGTGTGAATTGATTGGACCGTTTCTGAAATATTAGATAAAAGTTATCTCAATAATAATTTGGCACGTATTGTACTATCAGTGGGAGTTTGCTTCTTAACTGTTTGTCAAAGGTAGTGTGGAAAGTCAATATATTAATTATACGACATTCCTGATGTCTTCAGTTCTCCACTCGGTATCTATGTTGATGACACAGCAATTTATTCCCGCCATAACTGTAAGTCTAATCGGTTCTCTCGTCCTTGGTATGACGATAAACTACATCTGGTAACAAGACATCTGATCTGGAGATTGGAGGTTTTGGCGAGCGTGGACGCACCTCTTCACTGCCGTTTTTTCCAAGTTCACCCTGACCGGGGTGGTAGCACCTGTTAGGGTTCCGGCTATGGTCAAATAGGGAACAACCAAACAAGAATCAACATTACATTTTATAGAAAAATGAGCAACAATAAAAAAGACAATCAATGCCACACTAAAAATATAAAAATACATTTTTATGCTATTAGGTTGGTGCAAAAATAATGACGTAATAATGTCGTTTTTTGACGTTAAAAAATACGTCAAAAACGACATTATTACGTCATTATTTTTGCACCAACCTAATAAAGTTACATCCTATGATCTACAGACTATATATATTTATATTAGCACGTAAGTGAATGTAAAATATTCGCATAGAATTTGAACTCGGCTCTCCGATTCCTCAATCCAAGCCGCTCTCCATTACGCCACCATGCCTTCTCACGTGAAGGTATAAATCCCCTTCTTCTCCCCGCATTAATGAGTAAATAGCAGGACAAACGGTTCTATAGCTCTGGATAGGATTGGTCAAGGAGAAGGACAACTCTGAATTCAAAAACCTGAGGAGGGTCGTTTGGGGATCTTTGTGCACCAGGTCTGTGTCTTCAGTTCTTCAAAAAGTGATGTTGGTTCTGCACAAAACCTTCGCCACTATAATCAAATCTTATGTGCATGGTTGTCTGGCTGAGTGGCCAGACCCTCATACGTCGTTGGGCGAAACTCCGCCGGGGAGTTCTTGCTTTCTTCCGCTTATCAACGTTCCGAGCCAATCAGATATATATATATATATATATATATATATATATATATATATATATATATATATATATATAATATATATATATATATATATATATATATATATATATATATATATATATTGATTGAACAATAAAAAAATATTAAAAGATTAAAATCTTCAGACACACTGGGTTGTAGATTAGTATTCTTTCGTTTTTTTTTATTATTATTTCATTTAGATTCCTCGACTAGTTTCGGCCAAAATGACCATCATCGGGAGAAGAAATATTTCTGCTTGCTGGTAGCAGTATCATTATTATTATTATTATTTTCTTTTTTTAAAAATATATGATTCCAGCACGATACAGAAATTTAGTTTTCAAAACAGAAACTAAATTTGTAAATTTAATTATCAAAATCCAAAGTTTCGTTCCATTGTCAAGCAATGTTAGCAATAACTTTCTAAGAAATTTAAAATTTATAAAATTTAATTAATTTATGATATTTTGAGTTGTTAAGGTTAAGCAAATTTCAATCTATTTTTATTAGGGATGGATGGGTTATAATTTTCTTTGACAACTTATGTATCAAATATATTTTACTTACAATGTCAGGTTAAGTTTAGTTGGGTGGGGGCCTGCTCACAAACATTTTAATCGCATGACAGAACCCTTTTTGCCTTCCATCAGCATAATAGATGCTAATATCCTGGAGAGTGACTCGTTGCCTTGACATAACATTTTTCGCTGACAAGAAGTGAAAACATTTTTGAATCAGCTGTATATGTGCTAAGTAGGAAACTTGGTTAAACAATGTTTCTCACCAGAATGTATCTTACATATTTAAAAGTCTACCATTCGTTCATGCTTTGAATATTGCAGCCGCATTTGGCCTGAGGCTTCTGCTATGTAAGAACAAAGATTCATGATAAAATACAAAGAAGAATCTGCAATATTATTTGTCTTGACCTGTCATCTCGGCTTCCGTAATTTTGCGAACACTGTCACGTAGCTTTCCTGTGACTTTTCTAAATATCATCATGGTGATTGTTCTGGCGATCTTTCCATCAGGGTACCTAGATTTGATTAATTTAGACGCAGTACTAGATTGGCGGCAAGGTTTCACCATTTTACACTTAAAATAGCAAGATGTAGCCGTAAGTTCTATGCTAACAGTTTCTTCCCTCGCTCTTCTCGCTTTTGGAATTTTCTTATTGTTTCTTGCTTTTCATTCGAGTTTGTTTTTCAAAAAATTAAAAGCAATGCCAACCGTTATCTTCTGTCTTATTAATCTCTATCTATGTATTTTTCTCTCTCCTTAATAATGTTTTTTCTAATATTCTCTCACATTTATTAACCCCCTTGCGTCTTAGTGGCTTTATTGCCTTGCTTGGTGTGAAATAATAAAAAATATCATTATTTCTCATCTAGCTATCCTTTTTAGTTGCTGCTACTGTTGGAAATGATCTGGTTTCTATTATTTGGTAAGGGTCTTTGTTTTTTTTTTATTCTGTAGAGCCACTCGGACAAAGGATAGTCTTCCGTAAGGTATTTTAATCATTTCCTCCCAATCAAGGCCGGAATGCTGCTACTACGCAGGGCGTTACAAAGAGTTTAAGTGAGAGAAAAGACTGGGTTTAGAGAGGATTGAGGAAAGGATAAAAGATGAACAGGATTCAAGAAGATAGAAGATAGCGATTGACAGTACATTTAAAATTTTGAGATTGCAGTTATCAGGGAAGCAAGTAAACGGATGGGATTTCTACAAATGCAAGAAGTGAAAGTGTTGGAGTAAAAGTGGCGAGTACATTTAACCATTTCAAGAGTAAAATGGTTGATCAGGAAAAAAAGAGAAGCTGCCATGAAACTATTTTTAAAAAAGGCAGAGAGAAGCCACGTTACGCAGGTGAGAAAGTGACTGAAGTCGAAATGCCAAGTCAGAATCGATTACATTAGAGATCCTTCTTTTGATTTTGCCAAAAACTTCAAAATGAATAGCAGCAGACAAAATATGGCAATAATATTCAATCCACTGATGAATGGTAGATTTGTAAATTTGCAAGATGAATTCTGATGAGTAAAATTTTCATTGGCAATAAACCGTTCTTAATCGCTGATCTGGGAAAACGTTTGGATACAGATAAATTATCATCCGAATTCTATTGAATAAAACACTTATATTAATTAGACCAGAAATATGAAATGAACAGTACTCTTTCGTAAAAATCAATGGAAAAGTAATGCACTATTTATTATCAAAATAATGCCCGAAAGAGAAGTATAAAAGCACAGATGAATGGTAGATTTGTAAATCTACAAGATGGACTCCGACGAGTAAAATATTCATTGGCAAGAAGCTGTTTTTAGTCAATGTGAAAACGTTTGTATACAGCTGATAATTTAGACGTTTCTAAAATATTTGGTCTCCAGGCATGATATTCTTATAAGAATCTCGATCTAACACGTCTATTTAACCTTTTGATACCTACATTCCTGAACAATTTTAATTCTTCTGCCTGAGCTCCTGAGTCAAAATTCGCAAATAATTGCTATGTAATGTTTCACGGTAGATATAAATATAGTTACAAGTGTTTACTCACCGTTTAAACGGTGGCTGAGCATTACGTCATTTTTCTCTACCGGTTGTCAGAGCTCAAAGTTTTAAGAATATAACTCGAAATCTTCGATTAGCTTCTTTAGCGTCTTGCGATCTTCGACAAAACTAGGCTCATTTTATTCTGACGGTTGATACCAGCACACGGAAAGGACAACACCTAATGTCTTTTCTGACGCGTTAAATCCAATGTCAGACAGTTTCGATATTTTTGTTATCATGGCGCGGTCATACAGCTTGTTTGATAATATTTGTTTTGTTTTTTTTCTATTCTGGAAGTAAGACTCTCAATATAGGCTTTAGTTAATCTATATGGTCCAACTATTTTTCTCATATTTATCATTATACAGGCTGTCCCTAAAATCTAGACACAGGGGAAATCTCATTAACGATATATAATTTTTACCTCCACGGATTAAACATGGTTTTTTCGAAAGAAGAAAGAACTGACTTCTTTTTCTAGGGTACGCTAAAAGAGATGGTGTACTCAATGGAAATCAGAGATGATTGACCGAATGTGCTGAAAATGACGGAAATGTGGAGTTATTGCATCGAATTTATGTGAATCTTGAAAAAAAGCGCATCGATCTTTGCATCATAAAAGATGGAAATCATTTTGAAGAAGTTCTTTCTCAATATTCCAATTCTATAAAATGTTGAAAATTACATTTCTTGAAAATATGCATTTTGCCGATGTGTCAAGATTTTAGGGATGCTCTGTAATTTATAGTAATTGGGAAACTTTTTTTTTCTTCTAGAAAGCAAATGCTAAGGGTTAAAAAAATTCACACGTTGACTGACAGGGGTAAATACTTCTCTTGCTAAAACAGGGTGCCCATAAAGTCTGGACACAAGGAATCTGATTAACTATATTTCTGTTTACCGAAAGAAGAAAGATTTGACTGATTTTTTCTTGTGTATGCTAAAGAAGGAGGTGTACTCAATGAAAATCACAGATGCAACACATTTGATTGAATGCATAAAGAGTGAATGCGCTAAAATTGACGACAATGTGGAGTTATGGCAGCTAGTTTATGTGAATCTTGAAAAAGCACATTAAACTTTGCAACAGAAATGATGGAAATCATATTGAAGATGTTATTTGTTAAACTTCTATTTCAAAAAAATTTTATTGAAAATTACACTTCTTGAAAATATGTATTTTTGCCGATGTGTCCAGACATTTGGGACAGCCTGTAGATGCTATAGATATGAAGTTTCGTGACGGGGTTATACTGGACAAGGGCTTTGATCAATCCGCGATATCAAACCGTAGATCAGGTTATTAAAACATTGTGTATGTAAAATAGAGGAAAATAATTCAGGGAGTAGGGAGAAAAATGTTTATGTAAATAAAGAAAATGAAATTTTCGGAAATATATCATATATATATATATATATATATATATATATATATATATATATATATATATATATATATATATATATATATTTCTGTATTTATTAACTACGGTATATTTGATAAATCAGTTGAGGCCACCATTCTGGAAAAAAAAGCAAACAAACAGAGAATGTTGCGGTATCTTTCCACTGGACAGTGAATTGACGAATCCACAACTTGCATGAAGGAAAGATTTCTTGACAAGAAAGGAGATTCTTCCTCAAATATTCTTCAGCAAGAATCTTCTCTCCGTAGAGTATGTGTCTACATTGCATAGGATTGAGTAATTCTCTCACACACATTCACAAGTAGTAGGCATAATTTGCCTGCTGGGGACAATAAAATAGCTAATACAGACTATATGCATTGTACTCTTTATTCCTACAAGAACAGCCTTCTTCTGGTGAAAAGGCGACTGTTCAGTAAGACACCGAGACTTTTAGCGTATTTACCTGAAGACAAACGAATAGACTAATACATTGATAAACACCAATAGACCCACTGCAGAACAACGACCGAATGAATATATTTTAAGGAATTGTACTGGGTACTAGAACATACATATAATTAAAAATTGTTAGACCGAGTTAGGCCAGTGTGGTATCTGAAACAAATGCTTTAAATGGGATCTAAACTAAAAATAAATAAACATTAATATTAAATAATAGTTGATTTATTACCTTCTTGATAGTGCTTATAAAACAGGTAAGTATGTAACTTTTGTCAAACTGAGAAACAAATCCAGGAAAAATGTAAGGGGACTGGTTTTATCGAGATATATAAGGGCTTTGTTATAATGGAGCTAAAATGATTAATAGTTAAAAGTGCAATTCCACTGACATTTAAACATTAATACTGTCAGATTATCAGAGGCCGATTTAAACAGACAACAGGAAAGGATTTCTCTGGAGCTCTCGAAAATATTGGACTTGTAGCATTTCCAACATTTGATAACACTGGGCAAAAAAAAAACATTTCTTTAAGTTAACTATATTTTTCAAAATTATTTAGGACAATTTTTCACCACTGAATCCGAAAATGACGTCTGCTTCTCTCAATCAGGTCATGTTTTTGTGCAATGTTGAGGTTTTTTGTTAAATCCGATTTTATGACTACATTTTTATGACATTATAAATTGAATTTTGGTAATATTTCTCATAGTGTTGAAACTTGGATAAGCATGGAATAATAATAATGCAACACAAAATGTACGTAAACAAAATGTATTGAAACAAGGAAAAGGTACACAATATTTACAGTTAGTTTTGGTATATTATTGGGAAGACTGTTCCTGCAGAATGGGTTGACTAAATCGCAGTCGGGCAGAGTCTCTGGATTCGATCTCCTCTTACTCCCCCCGTCTTCCCGGTACCAACCCATATTTATATGGTCGGTACTCCACTTATGTAAATTAGGTGTATCGTACCACAACACATAGAAAATAAGTTTTTAACAAAAAGATATTGTTTTCTAACAAAATTTATTAATTAAATATTTACAAACATCGATTACAATAAATTGAATAGTCTACATTGATAAATGTAAGTACATATCAATTGCATGTTACATCGTCATTGTTCAGAATTCAGGTCATGAAATCCCATTTATTCAAACGCTTAGAATTATCAGCGGCAGAAGTGTCTCTCTTCAAAATCCAGCAGTTATCAGCCATCATGACTGCATCTCAGCGTCCCTTATACCATCCCTTTCATGTCCTGATGGAATCTTTCCCTCTGTTTGTCCTCATTGATCCAAAATTCTCATGGAAACCGATCCATGTGTGAGAATAAATAATGCATTTTGATGCTCATGGTGTATCTGATGTTTCTGAAAGCAGTCAGCACATTGATGACAAGTTCTGTGGAGTTTCTGGCTTTGTTGCCAAGAAAGTTCTTCACGGCCAGAACAAAAGACTTCCATGCTTCCAGTTCCACTTTGTACATTGAGTTTTCAAACTCTGGATATCTGATGAGCTGACGGATTTGAGGAACATCAATGATAGCAGTTTTCAACTTATCCATCGCCAATCCTAGAAAAGCCTGGCACAAGTAAGTGAAGCAGCCACTATCCTTGTCAAGCTGAGTTTGATGTGCAGCAATAGAAGAGAGTATCCCGTCTCTGTCCAATAGAGGCTTATGGGTGACGTTTGTTGCTCTGCAAGGCATTAATTCCTCCTCAACAGGCCAGTCCTTTTTCGTGTAATTCTGCGCAGTCCCTACTATCCTAACTGCACAGAATGCATGGATACTTGGTGAACCTTGTCTATTGTCCTAACAAAAAGTTCAACGCGAATAAACCACTCATGTCGATCATAAAGAATTTTCTCCAGAACCTACTTAACTTCTTCATATTTCTCCTTCAGTGTAGTCGGGGAAGCGAATGGTACAGAGGAAAACTGGTTGCAATCCTGAATCTAAAACCTTTTCAGTGATAGTTTGTCGCTGTCAACAGCCTGAAATCTTTGGGTTCATACTTTGGCACTCCAATTTTGTGCAGAATCTGCGCAGTATCTGTAAAGTATATCAAGTTCTTCTCTTCAGAGAAAAAAATGGATGTAACCTGTTACGGTAGAAGGTGATGTGAGCACTGAGAGAGAGGAGTTTTTTTTCCTTGAATCCTTCAATTGTTTTTCCTTCAATATAGATGCTAACAGTTTGGTAAAGGTCTTTGAGAAGCTGAGATTATGAATGAGGTCATTTAGTAAGGCATCATTGTAAAAAAAACAAACATTTCTTCTTCTTCTTCTTAAAAACTTGGGAAATCTTTCTCACTAATGCCAGGAAGTTCTCCAAAGACAGATATTGGAATTTCATCACATTGAGCTACAGTACGACATGCTGATTGAAGATAATAATACTTGAGGCAGCTCCGGTTCATTCTATTGATCCCAGCCTCATCAATAGCACAGAAGTAGCTGTCAGTGATATAGTTTGTTGGTTCCTTACAAACCAAATTTCACACAACTTTTCTTGACCTTGGTCCATCAATGCAAATACACAGTACATGCCTTATATACCATGTCTGGCACAAAAGTTTGATCTTAGTCACCAAGCTGCTGATTCGTTTCTTGATAAGGTGTGTGGAAGTGAATGAGGTCTTGAATATCAGCAGTTAGAGTGACATGGACGTTAGTGGAATCTGAGAGACTCTGTTGTTGAGGTTAAACATCGTGATTTTTATAATGATATTCCTGAGAAATTTACCCCTGAATTATATAAACAGTTATTCCTAATTGGTCCTAAAAAGTGACGTAGTATTCTTACTACTACGTCCGTACGATATTTTGGTGGTAGACATAAATTATAATGAGTAATAACACAACCTTTTTGATTTATATTCTATGGTTTTCTGTTGTAGAGTATAATTGGTGTATTTTGAGATGTTAACAATTTCTTGCTTTTTATTGCTTTATAAATATTATGGAGGTGTGTTTTAATATTTATGAAGCTAAATTGGGCTGAAAATAATTCTGACGTGTTAAATTAATAAGTTTATAATAAAGTTAATAATTAGTTTTATTGTGTGAAATATGTTGTCTATTTAGATATTTTAATAGACATGACAACAGAAACAAAAACGTAAAAAAACAGCTTGTAGCCATAGCGAAAAAGAAATTGACCTGATTGAGCAAACGCGATCTGAGTTTTGGATTCAGCACATCAAAATTGTCCTAAATCAGGTACAAATATTTAGACAATAAATTTAGTGTTGACCAGCGTAATAATTTAATCCACCACTGCTTTTGAGTGAACTAATGTTAATCGACCATAATGTGTTGTTGCTTCTTGTAAATGCATTTATTTTAAATAGAAATGTGTTACATTTGCAAAACTGATTTATTTATTAAAAAAGAAAAACGAACACACACATTTTTGCTACTCTCTTTGAACAATTTGTTTTTTATCTTCAACATGGCCTTTTTGAATCGATAGAAATTTGTAGCATTGGTGTCATAGTTTTACTATCTTAAGTACAACTAGAAATGGTTTTTAAAATGTTTTTAAAATGTTTCACCTCTGGATACTTAAATAATTTTAGGTGGATATATAATTTTAAAAAAAGATATGTATCTCGGAACAAAATGTGGAACTTGTATATCGAGTTTGAATTCAAAACGAGACCGGTGTGTTCACTTTGACATAAATACCCTTGGGAAAATATGAATATATTACATCCCCGACATTTATGGAAACCATTCCTAAAGAATCTAACGTATGTTTATCTAAAACAAAGTGTTTACGCAAAATCGAACAAACACTAAACTATCTATCTACAACACACACAAACACACAAACTTATGAATATAAATTATCATCTGAATCTCACACAGACAAATAGAAATATTATACACTTACATAAAAAAGTAATATTTACGTTTTTTTAATTAAGCTTGGAATCCGTAAATTTGTCGTCCCTCTTTGAATTCGAAATGCTATAAATTATACAAACGTTGTTTAACAATTTAAATGCACGGGAAACCTGATTAATCAATGAAAACCAAACAACTCAGACATAAAAATACCAAAAAATCTATTCATCTTCCGTTCACCATATCTCATTCTCTGATGTAGATTTAAGAAAAGTGAAAAATGTTAGATTGATAAACGTTTCCTATTCGTCCTTTATCTTATAAATAGATAGATCTGAAAAGGCAAAGAGAGATTTGAGAATAGATGAAAAGAATGAGATAGATAGATAGATAGATAGATAGATAGATAGATAGATATGAAAATTTGGGAAAAAGAGAGTAGTAGATTTAGATATATATATATATATATATATATATATATATATAGGAAAAGATGATAAAGAAGGATAGATCTAGATGAAAAGATGAAATATATAAATATATATATATATATATATATATATATATATATATATATAGAGAGAGAGAGAGAGAGATAGATAGATAGATAGATAGATCTCAAAAGAAAAAAGATTTGGTTAGATAGATCTATATAAAATAAAAATATTTGATAGTTACAGATGAAAAGAATGAAATAGATCTTTATATATATATATATATATATATATATATATATATATATATATAGAGAGAGAGAGATAGATAGATAGATAGATAGAAAAAAGAGAGATGAAAAAATGAAATGCATTAGAAGAGAGAGATGAAAAAGACTGCATTAGAACGATAGACATGATACTGAATCACACAAACTAATGCCTATATTTAAAGTCAATTAGTTGGCAATGGTAGGATTCACGTCTTTCATGTAAACATTTTACGCTTAGAAAATTCCTGGATAACATATTATGCATAAAAAGAGCAATGTATCGGATGAATACATACTACCTTTTAAAACTGCGAGGATGGGTCTTATATCATTCAAATAAAGCCTTGTACGTGAAATCGTAATAGTGAACAATGTTCAGATTAACTGCTACATCGATTTTGAATCGTTTAATTACGGTTTGGTCGACAATTCTAGTCTATATCATAACACTGTAGACTCCTTGGTGTGTTCTTTTAGGCACAGAAGCAACTTTGTCCAATAAAATTCATAATTTGTTCCATCTAGCAGTTTCATCTTCTGTCCCTCTAGATTCGTACGTGAAATTTACTTAAGAAAAACATTAATTTTAATGTATTATAAGTCCAACAATTGGCACTATAAAATATCTGTTTTACCAAGAGGAATTTGAGAAACATAGATTGATAAACGTTTTCTGTTTCTTTTTTCTTTTCGTATCATACGTATCATTAAAAGAGGATTGAAAATAACCTGGGTCCTACACTGTTTCTGATCTTTATCAATGTGATGCCAAGTTGGGATTTATGCAGATGGCACTACAACTTACACCTGCCTCAATAGCAAATGTGTCAGAGCTGACAAAATAAATATGCCTGCTGCTTTTGAAAAGGACGTTCAATCAGTGTTTAACTAGGCCAAGAAAATGGCTTGTAAACATTAACGCCTCTAAAACAAAACTGCTTTCATTTAACCACCATAGAGCACCTTTTAGATGCCATTGCTAGACTCATGAAGACCAACATATTGCGCCATCTTTGCTTCACGTATTCAGCTGATTTGAATCGGTGACTACAGCAAGGAAAGTTGGGTCACTTGTCAAAAAAAATTTTCCTCCTCAGATTTCAAACTTTCAAATTTATAAATATACCAATCACCAGTGAAAAGTAATATTTACGTTTTTTCAATTAAGCTTGGAATCCGTAAATTTGTCGTCCCTCTTTGAATTCGAAATGCTATAAATTATACAAACGTTGTTTAACAATTTAAATGCACGGGAAACCTGATTAACCAATGAAAACCAAACAACCCAGACATAAAAATACCAAAAAATCTATTCCTCTTCCGTTCACCATATCTCATTCTCTGATGAAGCTTTAAGAAAAGTGAAACATGTTAGATTGATAAACGTTTCCTATTCGTTCTTTATCTTATAGATAGATGGATGGATAGATAGATCTGAAAAGACAAAGAGAGATTTGAGAATAGATGAAAAGAATAAAATAGATAGATAGATCTGAAAAGAAAAAAGATTTGGGTACAGATGAAAAGAATGAAATAGCTTTTATATATATATATATATATATATATATATATATATATATATATATATATATATATATATATAAAAGAAATATGTTGTAGTGGTTCCAACGAGAGAAAAGTATGTATATTAAAAAAAAGAAGAGAGGTGCCGCTAACGTTTTTGGTTGTAATATGAAAAAAGTTTTCTGTTGTCTGTCAATTTTATATTGCTTTTGTGTAGGGAGACCCTGTTGTTCAGTTGTTGGCTGATGCCTATATATGACTTCTTACATTTTGTGCATTTAAATGCATAAATTACATTTTTGGAGTTGCAGTTTAAGTTTTTATTTATTGTGAATGTTTGTTTTGGGTTTTCAAAAGTGTAGGAGTTTCCTTCTATAATGATGTCACAAACCCCACATCTTTTTTTGTTGCATTTTGTGACTCCCTGTATTTTGTGTTGGTTAAATTTAGATGAGGTTAACATGTGTTTTAGGTTTCTAGATTGGCGTTTGCTCTTAATTATTTTGGTTGTTTTTAGTGTATTATTCAGTTTATTATTCTTGCTAAGTAAATCTAGATTTTTTGTGATTTCTGGGAATATTTCTGGATTGTTTTTGTTGAACGTTGAGACATATGCTAGAGTTTGTTCGACGTTACTTTTTGCATCACAACACATTTTCAAATGTAACCAGGGTAAGTTTAATATCATGCCGATATATCAAACAGACAATTACTCGTATCTACAAATACAGGAAAAAAACTTTATAGACAAATTTAAACCCGAACTAAATAGATCGTAACCCCACACACAAAAACACACAACATGCACACAGGGTGACCAAATACAATGATCAAATCGCTCACATACATAGACGCACACTCATATACGGGAGACACGAGGAGATATATATATATATATGTATGTACACATACATACATACATTTATGTATGTATATGCGGATGTTGAAAACTTAAGAAGTACGTGTGTGTGTGTGTGTGTGTGTGTGTGTATGTGTACTGGTTCAATGTAGCTTGGGAAATATGTGTGTATATGTATGTGTGTGTGAGTGTGTGTGTACTGATTACTTGTGGTGGGATAGTGTGTATGTGCGTATGTGTGTGTATGCGTGTATAGGTACAAATAAGATTACGAATTCTTCGTAGTAAGACAGTATATGTATGGAGGGGAAATATACGCATGCATATATACAAGCATGCTGAGAGGAACACACCAAAATGGAAACAGATCCAAAAGCACATAGGGGTCACTAAAACATTAAAAGATAAAATGCCGATAACTACTCGCTGGACCAACCTTAATTGTTTTATGACCCTTCGCGCAGAACTCTTCATTGACAATTCTAGAAAGAAATTCGGATTACCAACACACAAACAGAGAATGTCTCATTTCGAGAATATTTCACATTGAACATGAAGAAAAATTAATTATTTTTAATAATATGTAGAAATCTCCACTTTTACCTGAAGACGGTCGCGAGACCAGAAACACGTGTCGTAAAATTATGTAAAACAAAGCATAATATTTTTTTCTAAATAAATCCGCATTACAACCAAAAAGTTAGCGGCACCTCTCTTCTCTTCTTTTTTTTTATATATATATATATATATATATATATATATATATATATATAGAGAGAGAGAGAGAGAGAGAGAGAGAGATTCTGGTGCTCCTGCTCTTCATATCGAGGTTTTTGACAAAATCCAAAGAAGGATCTATAATGTAATCGATCATGAATTGTCATTTTGACTTCAGTCACTTTCTCACCGACATGACGTGATTTCCTCTTACTGCTGAAACAGCTAAATGCAACCGCCACTGCTACTCAAACAGTTTCGTATCTCGCACTTCCCGCTTGTGAAACTCCCTTCCGTTTCTTTGCTTCCCGGATAACTAGAATCTTCAAAAATTTAAATGCAACGTCAATCGTCATTTTCTATATTTTAAAATCCCGTTCATCTTTTGTCCTTTCCTCTATCTCCTGTATTTTCACTCACTTCTCTCAATTTCTCTCCCTGTGAAGTAATGGCGTTACTGACTTGATTAGGGTGAAATAATTTTTTTAATAAATGTTTAACTTTTAAAGATTATTTTACTGTTTCGTGAATCATCCACTCTGATTATCTTTAATATGCCAACCATTATCAAGTTAATAAGTTATTTTAATGTGCAGTTTATAAAAGTACTGAATCATAAAATTAAAAAGATAATACTATTTACATTGTTCGGCTTATTGTCCTCATCTTTGTCGCCATATTTATCACAACGTTTCAGCCATTGTACGATCCGGCCATATTCAGGTGGTTGGAATGTCGAACTGAACCCTTTATTTCGCTCATTGGGGTAGACTGTTCTAGTCCCAAGTGCCACGTTTAATGGATGTCAGTTATCAGTTATCTCCTGTTAATTTCCCTCTCCAACCTCTCCACTGCCTTAACCGGATATTGAACTCACACTCTTTGGGTCCTGTTATTTAACCAACGCCTTTATCCACTGTGTCATGAGACTTGAGGCCGAAACGTTGTAATAAATATGGCGACAATGATGAGGTCAATAGTCCGAATAATGTAAATAGTGTACATAATACCTCATCCTAGAAATATAGACAGATACTAAAATGATAATGACCATTTATACATATTAAACTAGCAGCATGGACCGGCGTTGCCCGTGCTTGATTTAAAAATCGTACGACTCATACAGCAATCGCTATCACTTGACTTAAAATATTTTTGCCCTTCCTTGCCTTTCAAGGAGTGCCCTTTGACGTGCTGATGTTGCTACATGCCTTACTTATTGCCTATCTCACACTGCGAATTTTTCTAAGCTCTATACTAAACATTAAAACTGTAACAAAAAAAGAACTAAACAAAATGAACACAAAACGATCAGCTTTAAAAAAGGACTCGTAACTGGAAAACCGAATGAAAAAGAATGTTAACAACAAATACTTTTTTTTCATACCCAACCCAGTTCTGCGGAATCAGAATCAACGTTGAGTTTAAGCAAGCGAATGAGCCAATTGGAGTAAAGTGCCATGCAGATTTAAATTTTTCCCACTTGTGACGAATGCAGCTATCGATTTTTTTTGCATGCTAGCATGCTAGTTAACAATCGTGTCAGTCAGCTGTTGGCTCTTACGCTGGCCAATAGAATCTTCCTGCCTATTCGTGGCAGCCAGCTCTAGGCTCTCACTCTGGCCAGTAGAAAATGGCCGCAAACTACATGAAAACTGCCGTAGAAGCAAGAAAAGAATCAATTATTTCTACTATCGATGAGAGTTCGGAAATGCAATGTCGGTCTTGGCCTTCCCGCTAAGTTGGAGCTTGTGCATGTAAATTTTGGGGCAAATCCGTCGAAAATTGCGGCCGTGCCTTTGTTACACACACACACACACACACACACACACACACACACACACACACACATACATACATACATACATACATACATACATACACCCTGCCTTTATGTTATGAGATATTATGTTAGCAATATTGTTTTTAATCCAGAAATTATATTTTTGCAGGGCAAACCTGAAGCATCCAATGGCGAATACATTTTACTTCCAACCCCATTGAACTCAATCAATCTGCATGTAAGGGCTGGCAAAATTCTCCCCAGGCAAGGTTCAGCTCTAAGCACTAAATACAGGTAGGTTTTACTGAAGTATTTGAAAGCAGGTAAGGAAGATGAAATATAAATGTTTTGCTCCGTCCATAATTGTTTCTTTTTAATCATTTCGTTCCAAGCAATTCGATATGGCCACAAAGATGCAAAGAATATCTGACTGTGAGAGAATATGAGAAAAAGTAAGCATTAATAGTGAGAGGGAATCCTAAAAGAACAAATATTTATGCAGACGGAAGTTTACGATTGACATTTCTTTCAATGTTTTTTTTTTCTGGAAAGAAAGAAGCTGGAAGAAAGTTCTAGTGAATAGTGAGTTCAATCCTCACTGGGTGTCCCAAACTTTCGGCCTTGTGCAACATCTCAACTACGCTTAGATAATCACCATAACAGAAAAGTGGACACTTCGAGGTGGAGTAATGGCTAGAAAAATTGTCTCGCTAGAACCGTTACGACTGAATAAAGAGTTCCGGCCTCACTGGGTGCCACATACTTTCGACATGTCAGGTACCTTAAGGAAAATCGCATTTTTCGTCTATAAACTGCAATAGACAATAATATAATAATAACAATAATTATATAATAATATGATAACAAGAGACAATGATGGCATTAATAATATAATAATAACAATATACACTAATATAAAAAGTGTAATAATAATAATATAATAATAATATTATAATAAATGCGGAAAGTAACATATTAATGATATAATAATAATATAATGATAACAATAGTAAATAATAATATAACATAATAAGAATAATAACAATAAACACTAATATAATAATAACACAATAATAAAAATTATCCAATAATAACAATATTAATATAATAATATCAACACGCACTAATATATCAATAACAATAGACAATAATAACATAATAATAACAACAGGCATTTATATAATAATAATAACAATAATAATAATAATAATAATAATAATATAATAACAATAGGCAATAATATAATAATAACAATTATAATATAATATCAATAGAAAATAATAATAATACTATAATATAATAATAATAATAATAATAATAATAATAATAATAAACACTAATATTATAATAATATAATAATAACAATATCCAATAATAACAATAATAATATAATAATAACAACAGGTACTTATATAATAATAGCAATAATAATAATAATAATAATAATATAATAACAACAGGCAATAATATAATAATAATAATTATAATATAATATCAATAGACAATAACAATAATACTATAATATAATAATAATAATAATAACAATAAACACTAATATTATAATAATATAATAATAACAACACGCACTAATGTAATTATCATATAATAATAATGTGATAACAATAGACAATAATAACAATAATAATATAATAAAACAACAGGCACTCATATAATAATATGATAATAACACTAGACAATAATGTGAAATAATTATAACAATAATAATATAATATGAATAGAGAATAATACAATAATAATATATACTAACAACAATCGACACTAATATAATAATAATATAATTATTATAATATAATAATATTATTATTATAACAATATACAGTAATATAATAATAGCAATAGACAGTAATATAATAGAATGTTTACGTGAAAGCAGTAATAATCACGCAATAGATTTAACTTGTGCAAACTTCTTAGGTTAAACAGTATTATAGGTAATAGTAAAAACTTGTTCGATTTTCCCAGATAATGCTTTACTAGTACTATATCCTAACGTGTTTTATTTTTCATTCACATCTTATTTTTTCCTGAACAGCAGTAGATGTCATAGTCTTAACATGTCAGTCTTTCTAAACATCGATGTGCAATTCAGTAATCCTGGGGTTACAAAATGGCTACAACGAATGTTCTTTATTTTTAACTCAGAAAATTGTGTTCTTTGTTTAAAACCTTGTCACTATGGATGTATCTCTTAAATAGAGGAAAATCTACTTTGTCAATATCTTGAAGGTTTGACTGTTTGTTCATGATTGCGCTTTGATCTTTCTCTTTTTGTCTCTCCGCCTACAGTAGTAGACAGAACATCTTACAGTGTTCTCTAAATTGTACTGTATGTAGCTTTTTCCAGTGCAGGCTTTGTTGTTTTCAAAAAGGTTCGACTCGCAGTCGATATCTTCTAGTAGCCATTACGGAGTCGCCATTATCTAAACGAAAATTGCAATCTTTCATATTTTAACAATGGTTGTAATTTTAAGTCTACCTTAAAGGCATTGTATATCATTTGTAGGATGTGTATGTATTATATATATATATATATGTTATATGTATATATTACTTATATAATTTTTAAGCTATGCATATATTATGTTCAACTTTAGTGCATGAATATAAAGGATTTTTAGTTTTTTTTTTCACCTAAAATAATGTAAAGATACTTATCGCAAAAAATTAATTCACCCCAAGAAGTTATAAATGTTGCATCATTTTGTATTTCCATAACATTTTTGGTACTTTATTGAAATTATAAGCTCAAATCAAAGACTTGAAGTGAAAGAGATATCTTGTAGTGAAAGATGGCACTTAGAAACAAGTATCTACAATGTGTGTGAGCATGGCTGTGAAGGTTAGGAATACTATAACTAAGGAGTATAGTTCATTTAAATACTATCCATGGAAATAAGGATTGGTTAGCGGGAGGCTAGCGACGTCTTGACTTTGTGAAAGGGGTTGTAAAGTGCAAAATAATTTGTCACCCACAAGGGCGCTGGAAGGAGACTAACATGTGAAGACTGGGCAGTTCTTGTCCAAATATGACAGTAGTACTTGATTTTCAACCTGATCTGGTTCTTGTAAAAGGATGCCACAAGGTGCCAGGTAGTTCGTGGGGCGGTTCAAGGAACTGAGCATTTTACCAGAATCTTTAGCGATGAATCGTATGTACGAGGTAGAATTAAAGGTCTGGGCTGAATTAGTCCCAATAAGTGGCCAAGGGACTGGGTGTCCCTGGGGGGAATATCTACGTATCGATATTGGTGAAAATTCTGGGTTCGATAGTGTGATTTTTTAATCATGTTTTTCAGTTTTTTGTTCTCTCGCTAATATATAGCTACTTCGATTAGTTCCACAAGTTCAGACCTTTACATCCATGTTACTTCCGCGGATTTGGAACACCTTCTCTTTGTCTAACCATGGCAAAAGAAAGAAGATAGCTCCAATTAGAGACTTTCCTCCAAGAACTGGTATTTTGTGAAACAGACTCCCACTTGGATGCTTCTCTGAACGCTAAAAGCGTAACCTCTTCAAGTCAAAGGTCAATCAAAGATCGCTCATCCTAACCATTTTAACAGTAAGCCACTACATTGATTTTTCTTGAGCTTTGTATTGTATATATATATATATATATATATATATATATATATATATAACACCACCAAAAAGACACACACAACAGAGCGTGTGTTTTCAAATATGAACAGAATTATTGAAATAAGACCTGTTATGGGCAAGAATAACCTCTTCGTATTTTCAGATTAAAAAAAAATATATCTATCGAGGCTTTTCATCTTACTGATCAGATAAAGGAAAACATATTTTGAATGTTAATAAACGTCGATCCAAATAGGTAAGCAAAAAAAAAAAAAACTAGCGGAAGCGATATCAGATCTGTCATTGCGTTTTCAAAGTTCGTGTCTTCAGAGGCGTTTTATCCCCTTTCAAGCTAAACATTCTCTGTGAGAGAAGGTCGCCTCTCCGTTAGAGGTTTGTTTGGAGAGAGAACGAAGCCTTTCATGATCATAGTCCTTTCATGTTAGACTACGTTTGATATTCGCTTTGCACCTCGATTCATTTGGTCTCTTTTTTTTTTCCTTTACACTCTTATACATTTATTAATGTTTCTTGCACAAACACCTCTGAAATATTCTTCTGACACAAACACGAGAAACCACAGCAATACAACTGTCACAAAAAATCGCGGAATATCAAATATAAAAACCGTTACATATCTTAATGTTAGTCTTTTCGAAATTACGAATAACCTACCTCGGACAGGGAGGAAATTCCGTAAAGAACTGTCTAAAGATAATCTTAAAAATAAAGATTATATGGTCCGGCTTTCGACTTTTTTTAAGTCAGAGTAAGCCATTTTGGGAGTTTAATAATTCTTTTTTTTTTTTTTTAGAAATAATGCCTCGGCATGATTTTGTTACTTTTTAAAATAAGTTGTTAGTGCTTAAACGTTAGAATTCATGTAATACAAAACGCTTGGAGTCATTTTATTTAAGTGACGTTTCCTACTTTCTTACTCAACTGTATGAATTGAAGTTTATTACTAGATTGATAATTAGGTCTCAACGTTTTACTTTTGAATTAGATGTAGCCGTAATTTCTATTGTAGTAGTTTACTTACGATTTCTTGCTTCCTTGCCATGTACAATCTTTTAAAAATTGAATGCACCGTCAATCGCTATCTTCCGTCATCCTGAACTTAGTTTTTTTTATTATTATCCAGTCACTAGTCGACGAGTGCTCTTTTACCCCCAGTAGTCTCATGTGTCTTAGTGACATTGTTGCCTTATAGCCGTGAAATGATTAAGATGAAAATTGAAAAAAAATTATTATAAATTTCTTGGACTGTATTTACAGTATGCAAACTGAATGTAATGAAAACCAAAGTAATGTATAGCGCTGATTTTCGAATCTGTTTATTGCGTTTACTGTTCAATATACGAGATCTGATAAAAAAATAACAGCTATAGGCCTAAAACATATTAATTCCGCATTTAATATCCTTCGAAGTGGCCCCTTTCTGAAGCCACATACATTATCCAGCGCCGTTTCCTTTGAAACTTTTCTAGAACTCTTTCTTTGTGGATAGCGGGCAACTTAGTCGCTTTATCTTGGATTTTTCAGTTTTGAAATCATCATTTTTGGAATGAGGACAAATTTGCAAAAGGGCGAACATCTGTGGAATACTGGTGCAACTATTGAATGTTTTCAGTCAGTCAGTTATGTGCTATGCGTGAAACATGTTCAGGCGATCATCTATCTTTCGATACATGACTGACGAGGCAGATTTGATTCCCGCAGTAGGTTGCCATTTCTTTCTGCGATAGATCAGTTGCCAACAAAGTCTATAGAACCCGGTCTGTCCTGCTACTTATCCATATCTGGCAGAAGAAGAATAGGATTCATACTTTTCCCATGGGTCAGTCAGTCAGTTATGTGCTATGCATGATACACAGTTAGGCGATCATATAACTTTCAATAAATGACTGACGAGGCAGATTTTTCCCGCTGAAAGTTGCCATTTCTTTCTTCAGTAAACCAGTTCCCACTCAAGGCTATAGAACTTGGTCTGTCAACAGACTGAGAGGAGGAGAATAGGATTCATACCTTTCGCAAGGGTATTAGCACGTAAGTGAATGGATTCGACTGGAATTCGAACTCGGATCTCCGATTCCTCAATCCGAGCCGTTATGCATCCTCTCGTGGAACGTTTTACTCGGTCAAAAACCATGGTCACTGATGGAAATTGTGTGGTGTGGTGAGACGACCACACGCTACACACTTTCTTTCCAAGCGCCGCTCTCCACAGAGGAAGTGAGTGAGGACGTTATAACTCGGTGTGTATGCTCAGCAACCTTTCATGTATCAGGTTTCTTTACTCTGCGTCCAGTAACTCCTTTACCATAACACTCGTACCGATACGTTTTTTGATCCGGCCCTGTATTACTGTACTGTAGAAACAAATTCAAAATATTGTAACTGGTGCTAATGTGATATTACGTCATTCTGAAGCAACTTGTTATAAAGCCTTTACACGCGCAGAATGCCCGGATATACGTTATGTTATTTTTCTTTTAGGAGTACAACAATATTTTACATAATGTGTAAAGCTTTAAGCATTTTTTTCATTTTCGAAAATCAAAGGTGTCTAACGCAGGGTTTAATAAATTCAAATATACTTTGGCTTTTAAATTTGAAATAACTTTAGCTTTTTTTTCTACAATGATGTTCACACCGTACAAGACCCGAGGGCCACTCTAAATAGAGTGTTACACAGTAAGAGACACAAATGCAAAACACTCATTTTAAACCTAATCTTTATTTCTAGTTCTAACAATTTTGTTGGTTGCATTTGTTAATCTTTATATAACACTTTATGGGTTATTTAATGCCAAAATGTAAATTTGTTCATTTAATTAATTTTATGGCTTCAACTAACTATATTTTGAACGCAAGTGTATGCCTTTAACTTCATATAAAATGTATTGTAGTTCATTTTTATAAAATGTATTGTTTTATTGTTTTGGTATGAAATTTAATGGTATGAAATATATATATATATATATATATATATATATATATATATATATATATATATATCAGCTCGGATTCACTTACGCACAAGTATCCTTTGGAAAGGTATGAATCCATCCCTTCTCCCCCTAGCTATTGGTTGAATAGCAGAACAGACTGGGTTCTTTAGCCTTGGTTGACAACCAGTCTAGCGCAGAAAGAAATGGCAACCAAATGCGGAAAACAAAATCTGCTTCGTCAGTCATCTATCGAAGGATACATCATCGCCCAAGTTTCTACCTGACTGATGCCTGAATTAGAGTACAGTGTCTCATTTAATGACTAACTCGATTATCAATCAAGTCATTGGAACGTAATCCGGTCGTTAAGTGAGGTACATCTGCTTGTGCTGTAAAATGAAAATAAATTACATAATTGCATTTTAAAAACCTGTCAGCCAAATAAAATGGGAAATATATCAGTTTATGATCGATTTTGAACATTTATTTAATCTCAGATACTAATAACATTGCTAGCATTAAGACACGTTTAGTTCTATGAGAGTAAATTCAAATTTGTTTTCAAATAAGAAAACATTTTATCGTTGATTGAGGCCATATACGTTTAGTTATGGTGGGACTCATTACATTACCAAGAAAAATTTTCCCAAGCAGTCAGGTCATCATCAGGACGTTCTAGATCATCGCTCTCCACAGCTTTCAGTAGCAAATATATTTTAATTTTGATTTCAAAGAATAATTATATTTTTAGTTCAAGCTTTGATTAAATGGATGTTGCCTTTTATTTTATTTTTCTTTTAAGAGTACGACAATATTTTACATAAAACTTTAAGCATTTTTTTCATTTTCGGAAATCCAAGGTGTCGAACACAGGGTTTAATAAATTCAAATATACTTTGGCTTTTAAATTTGAAATAACTTTAGCTTTTTTTTCTACAATGATGTTCACACTGTACAAGACCCGAGAGCCACTCTAAATAGAGTGTTACACAGTAATAAACACAAATGCAAAACATTAATCATCACATTGTAAATCTAATCTTTATTTCTAGTTCTAACAATTTTGTTGGTTGAATTTCTTAAACTTTATATAACCCTTTATGGGTTATTTAATGCCAAAATGTAAATTTGTTCATTTAATTAATTTTATGGCTTCAGCTAACTATATTTTGAACGCAAGTGTATGCCTTCAACTTCATATAAAATGTATTGTATTAGGTTGGTGCAAAAATAATGACGAAATAATGTCGTTTTTTGACGTTAAAAAATACGTCCATAAACGACATTATTACGTCATTATTTTTGCACCAACCTAATAGTTCATTTTGCAATAAAATGTATTGTTGGTTGTTTTGCTATGAAATTTATTGCTGGTATTAAATATATTTTACTTTCATTGTGGTTTGTTTTGTTTTGGGGTACGGTTCACTGTTTACCATAGCTGGGTCCTTAACTGTTTGTTACTACCCCTAGTCAGGGTGAACCGGGGTTGGTGCATAATTATCAGGCGTGCTTGTAGGCGAGTCATTTGTTAATAAAAATTGATGTTTTGTTTACCTATTTTAATAAAAAAAATATTATTTTAATTTCAGATCATAAAGATACGTGTCGATAATCATACGCCCAGGAAATAATTACTTAAGATGTTATTGTTGAATTGTTATGTTTCATTTTTCATAAAAAATATTGTTTTTTTTTTTTTTTAAAAAAAAAATAGCCTGATAATTATGCACCAACTCAATAAAAGAAATTAACGCTTCTCAAAACCTCCAAACTCGCGATCAGTGGCATTGCTGCCGGATGTAGTTTATCATCATACCCAGAACTAGGTACTAACAGGTAAAAAAGTCTGTTGAATTATTACAACAGTTCTCATACTGTCATGTAATTTTTCACAGCGCAAAAATGCAAATCTAGACAAGACATTTTGCCGTAACCGAGAAAATTTAATTTTACTTGATTTTAAGAAATAATTATTATGACTTTTTCTAATCTCTCTCCTTAAAAATGTTACACAGACTCTCTAAGGTAAGTAAATTTTCATTTTTACAGGGATTTCTTTACGAAATACTCTTTTCTTTGATTCTGTTTCTCTACCGCCATTATTGTCATATAAAATTTATTTAGTATCTAATATTTTCATCTATAATTGTTATTACGAAAAACAAATATATTGATGATAAAGTATAATTTTTTAATGATTAATTTGTTTTTGTCTTTCTAAAACATATTTAAAATATATATGATGATTTTTAGATTGTTATTTAGAACCACAGAGTAGACAATGTAACATTTTTATACAATCATATTAATGAAAATTCGTTTTTAAGTATCTTCATTAAACTTTAACTTTTCTACTGTTTCTGAGACACAAAAAATTTGAAATAGTTCTGGCCCTTAGTTGCACCATTTGTAGGTCTGGAGTATAGAACATCATGGAATTCTCTGATGGTTCAGTTGTCCGACTCCAGTTTCGGAGAAGATGCAACAGTGCGTATATTAAAAGTCTTTTGTTGTAATCGTACTCTTAGCTTTTGGGTAATGTTTTTACTGCGGCGATAAATCTTGGGTGGCAGGAGTGTTGATAATTTGCAGAGGGTTTAGAAACATATTTAACGCTACCATCAACGAATCCCGGAATACTCCTCTGGGCTTGTTTTGCTAGAATTACCATTAATGATGTTTTTTTTTCTTACGGAATCATTGTTATATTTTCTTTGTTAAATCTCTCCCTATAGCATTCGTAGTCGAATCTTATGCTTCTCCATGCAGATAGCATCTCCCATACACCGATTGTTGCTCTTCGATACGCGCAAATTTGATATTGTTACATCCAGCCAGGATCTAGAACTTGAAGGTTAGTGATGTGGTACTGTATTTATGCGTATTTAGGCGTAATACTTCTTTGATTGATGGTAGGTAGAGGATCCCCTCGGTGGACCAAACAGCCAAATGTCTAGGGACAAAGGTGAGCATTCAAGGTGGGGAACATGGCCGTGTTTTGGTCTGGAGAGAGATGGACGCTGCTCGTGTACTCGGCCAAGGTACGCTGCACATGAACGAATAACCCCACCCAAACTGAGTTTAAAATAGATATCCGGAGGAAACTTGTCATGTGATCATTTCGCACCGACCTTGCGATTGCATAAGGCCATGGGGTGTTTGTTGATGATTTTGATGATGAACAATAAAAACAACCGTATTTATGACACAGAATGAACAATTAATGCCTGTTAAGCATGTTGATGATTGTTTTCTCTAGTGTCGAATAAGACTTTTGGTGTAATTTGAATACTTCCCTTGTCCGTAATGTTTAGTAGAACATGTATAAACGAAGGGTTGCTATCAAAATATATTACGTGCAAAAGGATAATAACGTGATTCTTTATTGTTTATACCATTTTTCTTAGCCATAAATGTTAAGCTAGCAAAAGAAAGGAAACAGAAGCTGGAAGAACAAAGATTAAATGCAATTCAGCAAGTGATGAAGCCTGTGTATTAAAGAGGCTGCAAAATAACGCATGCGCAGCGGCCATTGATTTTAATGGACATTTGATGTGAGGGCATTTTGAATTTCTATTGGCTGATGGCTTCTTCGGGAACATGTTTGTTAGTTGAAAATTGTGAAAAAAAAAAATTATGGCAAATGTTTTTGGATTGGCTCACAGCAGAGCTGCAGGGTTTATAACTTGAGAGGAAAAAAGTTGAACTGCACAGAGTGAATAAAGAAAGGATTGTGGTCGCCTTAGCTGAATAGAAATAACGTTACATTTGAAATACATGATATCATGAAATAGACATTAAAAAGATCAGAGGATCAGCGAAATATTGATGAAGAAGAAACATAATAAATCAGAAAATGCATCGGTTGATGAAAGACTAAAAGAGATTTACTAATTTATCAAAAAGATGAAGTAAAATGGTGTAAAAAATGATTTAAAAGGGAGAGAAAAGAACAAAATTAAATAAAAAAAAATAGATAAATACAACAGAAAATAAATGAAGAAAAAAGTTATCACTCACCGCTAGTACAACACGAGGTTTCATACACAACGCAATCTTCAGTTGTTGAGTATGAATTGACCGTAACGTAAAATAAATTTTAAAATATCTGGTTATCGCAAGGTTTGCGTAGATATATATTAGACTGGGTTTAAAGATGAAACATTTCTCTATTTATTTCTCTAATTCATGCCACATTGACTGATAATTCCTACAACAACAAAAAAATCTCAAATTGCCACATTAGTAAAAAAATAGACACTCTTAAATCTTCAAAAAAAAAAAAAATTCATCCTTAGAGTTGCGACTGCACGTTCCAAAAATTTGTATCCGTTATTAATAACACATGTCAAAAAAAAACTATTTCGATTCGCATTATATATTTTCGTCTCGGATGCTACCTGAGTTTTACCAAAGACAAAATAATTTCCATGCCTGAAGATGACTGAATGAACAGTCGAAAGTACTTGCGTATTAAAAATAGACCTTACACAGCTTATAATTTTTAAAAAACAAACATCATAACATTCATCGAGTGATTTGCAGGTCATGCAACTTTAAAATTTTGTTAGCGAAGTGATTTCGCCATTTTATATTATTAACTTTACTAATCTACCTTTTGTATGAATGATTCATTGTAATATAAGTTGAACTGCACACACACACACACACACATATAGATAGATAGATAGATATAGACATATAGATATATATAACTGATTAGTTTTCTATATTTTCTTACATCTATTTTCTTTGCTTTTATTTTCTGTTAAATGGAAAGAAGTTTATTACAATTAATTTATAGGATTTTATCTAAGATGTAGTTAGAGCAGAAGCAATTTTAAATCAATTATATATCTATCTATCTATCTATCTATCTATCTATCATATATATATATATATATATATATATATATATATATATATATAGATAGATAGATAGATAGATAGTCAAACCTGTGCTATACGGTTGTATCAAGCTCTTTTTATCGTTAGTTGTTTACTCGTGTCGGTTTTTTTTTCTTTGGGCTTTAAACCTGTATCGGTGCGATTTTTTCGACAGACTTTCATGTTTCTAGCTCTTTTTTAAAACCTTTTTTTCCTTCGAGATTGATTTGATTATTGGCAAATCAAAAATTCGAAGGTTTTTCGAGACGAGTATAGTTACCTATATAGATAGATAGATAGATATATAGATAGATAGATATACATATATAAAAATTAATTATAATATTCCAGCGATTTCTCACCCAATCGTAGGGGATTGTTGTTTGGGCTTACATTTTGCAACAATGTTTCATCTCACTATGCAAATTCTTCCAACATGTAATCAAAGATTTAGAATCGTTGTGGGCTTTTCTCATTGCAAATGGTCATAAGTATTTTCTTATATTTGACCCAGTTTTATAAGCTTTTCTCAAAACCTAACAAATTGAATATCGTCAACAGATAAAGATATATATATATATATATATATATATATATATATATATATATATATATGAGAGAGAGAGAGGCAGTGACAAAGAAGGATAAGCGAGAGCGAATAAAATAACGAACAGATAATAATTTCAACATGTAAAAAGTAAAAAGAGAAACAAATAATGAAATTTAAAAGATGTCGATAAAACGGATGAAAGAGACATGGCAATATATATATATATATATATATATATATATATATATATATATATATATATATGTGTGTGTGTGTGTGTGTGTGTGTGAATTTTACGCAATGTAGCGCTCATCAAAAACAACAGGGGATATAATCCAGAAAATAATTATAAATATTGTTTATTATGCTGGAAAAAATTACGAATTCCGGGGTATATCAGGAAGTGGTTCGAATAAGATAACATAATTAAAAACCGATATTCATCTGAAAATATTCTGGAAACTCTTTTCACTGAAGGTAAAATGGACAGTTTCTGTGGCGAAAATTATTATTTAATTATTTTTCCTTAAAACTAATTCAGCTGAGGATAATACAAACACATTCTGGAGAGAAAAATATTTCTCTGGAAATAAACGGCTTATGCTGGATATAAAATAAACTCTTTTTTCCGAAAAGTTTTTCTCTGGAAAGAAAGCCATTCGCCTGGATATAAAATAAAGAGGACTTTGAAGAAAATTATATTAGGGAAATAAGAAAAAGATTCAAGTCAAAATAAACAAATTGTAAGAGTAAACTTATTCTCTTCAAACAAGAAATATATTTAGCTAGAAATTTTCCTTTTTTTTTTTAAGCGTTTCACCCCAAGCAAGGCGGGAAGCCACTAGGACGCAAGGGGTTACAGAAAATTTGGAGCAAGATCAGATAGGAGTGATAGAGGAAAGGATGAGGAGAAGGATAGTGGATAGATCAAGGCAACTGGAGATATCAATTGACATTACATTTGAATAGTTGGAGATTATAGCTCTAAGGAAAACTGGAATAGGGAATGGAGTTCCACAGGCGAGAGGTGCGATTGAAGCTATTGGAGTAGAAGAGACGGCTACATTTAGGAGTTTCGACAGTGAAAGGGTGAGAGCGGGATGCCAGCCTCGTAGGGCGCTTGAACTCATGAAATCTGGGAACCAGCGAATGCAGCTCCTCGGAGCAATTGCCATGAAAGTATTTGTAAAAAAGACAGAGAGAGTCGACGGCGCATCTGTGAGAAAGCGAGTGTAGGCGAAATTATGGTACAAAAATTATTTCTCAGAAAATACGATTGCGATTTATCAGGAAATAACATTCTTCGAGGAAAGATATATCTCTGGAAATAAAAAAAATAGATTTAACTCGTAATAATATAAACAGTTTTTGCTAGAAATATGATTTCTTGAGAAATAAGATTACAACGTAAAAAAAAAAAAAATCTCCATAATGAACAATTCTCTGGACATAAGAATTAGTTACAACTGGAAAAAAATATACACATTCTGCTTGAAAATTTACTTCAAAGAAAATAAGAAAACTATTAAACAATATATAAAATTTTTCTATAAATGGTGCTATTCTGGAAATCAGAAATATATTCAGCTAGATAAAAAACATATTCTCTCAGTGTTTTTAATGGCAATACATAAACGTTTCCGCGGAAAATAAAATAAGCGGATTCCGTAAATAATTTTTTTTTTTTTTTGGAACAATAAATAAATTTTGGAATAAACACATTTTGTATGATCATCTTGTTGAATTTTCTAAAAATAAGATAAAAAAAAATTGCAATGAAATTTATTTTCCTCGAAATAAGTACGAAATTACATTGGAAATAAAGTCGATCTTGAGATAGAAAAGGTAACTGTGTTGCCAGAAAAAATAAATAGCTTCGTCGAGAAATAAAAAAAAAATAACGATTCATCTGGAAAATAAAATGAAGTATCTCTGCTAGAAATGCACAACAGGTTACCGTGATATTCTGCTAGAAGTAAGAAAGGAGACATTTTACCAAATAAATAAAAAAAGGGAGAAAAAGAAAGAGAGATATAGGACATGGAAGACGAATGAATACGAAAGTCCCTGCCGCCACGCAAAAAATAAAAACCCGAAACAAACTAAGAATTGATAAAGTGAAACAAAACATTAAAAGACTGAAAAAAGAATTGATTAAATGCGTCGGAAATGGTTCTGTATGATACAAGTATTGAAGGCTTAAGTGCGGGCAATATTGTTGATGCATTGAAATGAAATCGTTTGGGAAGAAATGAGCTCAAAAGGAGGAAGAAAAACGAAGATGGAAGATGAAAGAGTCGGAAGGCAGGAAAAAAAACTGAAAGGAGAGCAACGCCTGGGTGAGACAACAAGGAATGATTCTAAACAGGAAATTGCAGATTCTAAAAGATCTGTGGACAAGGGAATTACACCAACCCGCACAAACACAATCTGAAAACACCCCCCATCTACGCTATTCAATTAATGCGCAAAGCTTTGCGCAAACAGCCGTTAATGCGAAATGCAGTCCTATCGTCAGTGAACGCTTAAATTGTTCCTGTTTTCCTTGAAAATTTTCCACTGTCCAATAATTATTATTCTAACTATTTATTAAGTTTTCGAACCACAAGTAATTGGTGTCTGTCAATAGGGAGACAAGTGATAGCAAGAAAAACAACAAAAAATTATCAAATTAACAGGATCTCACCTAGGAGCTGAAAGAGCCGTAAATAATGTTTTTTAGGATCGGGTCGCAAAACGGAAGTATGTCAAATATTAGAATCAAGATAGACGAGATATTCTAGGAAAAAAATGACATTTTTTAGACCTCTGTAGTTTTATTTTTTTAAATGACTTTATCTCAAGTAAGGCGATAATGCCACTAAGACTCAAGGATCTAATAGTTGAGTTTATATTGTTTCACGGCATAGCAACTTCAGTACGTTATTTAATGACAAGATTTTTAATATAGGTTTGCATGAATAGAATATATATTACTAGGAAGAAATCCGCTTGTAGATCAGGTTTCCTTGACGTATTTTTATAAAGAGGGTTTTTGTCGTGAGTCTGGTAATATTTCTTTTTTCAAAAATTTATTACTGGTTATATTTTTTTTTCAAAATACGTATTGCCGGTAAAATTATTTTTTCCAAACTGTATTGGTGGTAATATATTTTTTTTCAAATTTGTATTACTGGTAATATATTTTTTTCAAAAAATATAAAGATAGTAATATATTTTTCAAAAATATAATGCTGGTAATATTTTTTTTCCAAAAATGTATTGCTCGTAATATTATTTTTTTTTACAAAATGTATTGCGGGTATTCTTTTTTACAAGAATGTATTCTTGGTAATATTTTTTTTTTCAAAAAATGTATTGCTAGTAATACTTTTTCCTAAACTGTATTGCATATCGAGGTTAACAGGTGTGGGGAATAAAGACTAAGACTGTAGCAAAAGCAATTGGAGTTCTGGGCCTCGTGAGAAAAGATATGGACACTTTTACTAAGGGTGTTCCAGGTAACATCAACATAAAAGTTACCCAGTAAATCGCCCTACTAGAAACATCCCATATACTAAAAAAAGTGCTATCAATTAAATGACAATTCTCCTGTTGGGGATAAGGACCATAGTTTGGACTCTATTCTACAGGATACAAAGCAGGAGATAATAATAATAATAATAATAATAATAACAATAACAATAACAATAACAATAACAATAATAATAATAACAATAATAATAATAATAATAATAATAATAACAATAACAATAACAATAATAATAATAATAATAATAATAATAATAATAACAATAATAATAATAATAATAATAACAATAACAATAACAATAACAATAATAATAATAACAATAATAATAATAACAATAATAATAATAATAATAATAATAATAATAACAATAACAATAATAATAATAATAACAATAATAATAACAATAATAATAATAATAATAATAATAATAATAATAATAACAATAATAATAATAATAATAATAATAATAATAATAATAATAATAATAATAATAATAATAATAATAATAATAATAACAATAATAATAATAATAAATAATAATAACAATAATAATAATAATAATAATTTTTCTATATAAGATGCATCATCCAAAGGCTGATGTAGACCGTCTATACATACCCCGTAAAGAAGGTGGAAGAGGTCTTATTCAGCTAGAATTGTCATACAAGACAACAACTATTGGCTTACTAACTTACATGGAAACAACAAATGACTGGATGATAAAATTAGTGAAACAACATGAAAACAGAAAGAAAAAATATTCAATAATAAAAGAAGGCAGTAAATACAAACAACATTTACATTTAGTAGATTCTGTAGTAAATCAAAACAGAAGCCAAGAACCAACTATTGCAGCAAAAGATATGAAAAAAAAAGCCAAGGATAAAGCCCTTGAACAGATGAAACAACGCTGGCAAGACAAACCTCTGCATGGCCAATATCCAGAACGCAAATAAACCCAATGTTGATAAAGTTAATACTCATCGATGGTTACGAGCATCTGGATTAAAGTCTGAAACTGAAGGCTTTATTCTTGCAGCGCAAGACCAGAGTCTTTTCACTAGGAATTTTCAGGCAAATATCATACATAATAATGTGGATCCAAAATGCAGGTTCTGTGACAAATACCAAGAAACAATAGACCATCTAATCTCAGGATGTTCTATACTTGCCCCAAATGAATATAAAAATCGTCACGATAGAGTGGGGCAATACTTACACTGGACAATGCAAACACTTTGGAAAATGTGTAAGCAAACACTGGTATGAACATCGGCCAGCGCCGGTTACAGAAATAGAAGATGTCACCATTCTATGGGATTATACCATCCACACAGACAGAAAAATTGAAGCAAATAGGCCGGACATTATTGTCAAAACCAGAAAGAAAAAACTTGCCTACTAATTGATATGGCTTGTCCAGCGGATTGTAACATAGCAGCCAAGGAATTTGAAAACTATCAAAATACAAAGACCTGGAAATTGAAATAGAAAAAATGTGGAAATTGAAAACAAGAATAATACCAGTGGTAATAGGTGCACTTGGAATTATAAAAATGGAACAAAACAACACATTGAAAGAATCCCTGAAACCCCAGCTTAAGAGACATACAGAAAATTGTCTTATTAAGTACAGCACACACACTAAGGAGAACTTTGTCTATGTAACGCTAGCAACTTCATCGGAGATAAAAAAAAAAAAAAAAAATTAACATGAAATGTAATATAACAACACACCACGACCTGCCTTAGGTCTTTCCGCAGACTTGTAGGTAGTGTGTCCATAGCAGAAATAATAATAATAATAATAATAATAATAATAATAATAATAATAACAATAACAATAATAATAATAATAATAATAACAATAACAATAATAATAATAATAATAACAATAACAATAACAATAATAACAATAATAATAATAATAATAATAATAATAATAACAATAACAATAACAAATAATAATAATAACAACAATAATAATAATAATAATAATAATAATAATAATAATAACAATAACAATAACAATAATAATAATAACAATAATAATAATAATAATAATAATAATAATAATAACAATAACAATAACAATAATAATAATAATAATAATAATAATACAATCGAAATCTCAAAAATGTGGCACATTGGACCATCAACATTCCCTGTTGGAGTTGGAGCCGTCGAATTGGTTGAAAAAGATTCCAGTAGACTTACTGAAGAGATCCCTGGAAGCCCATGCATGAAAGAAATACAAGAAAAAATTGTTCTCACGAGTACAGCCCACACCTTACGAAGGGCTTTGTATATCAATATATATATATATATATATATATATATATTTTTTTTTTTTTACAGTGGAAAATGTCATGATGACATTTTTACCTTAGGTCGTTGGGCAGGATCTGGAAAGAAATGAGTACACATCAGAAATCAAAGGAAATAAAAATAATAATAATAATAATGACAAGAAGAAGAAGAAGAAGAAGAAGAAGAAGAAGAAGAAGAAGAGCATAATATCAAAGTGCTCATTTCTTGTTTAGAAAGAAGGCATTCTTAGACATGTCAGGCTAGGTAAATATATTCATTGGTATGTCTGTTCGAAGACCCAGATCCATGGTACATAAACCTCTCAAATCATGTGAAAATGATGCTATAGTGACTATACAGAGGCCTAAGAAAAGTTTTTAGCCAGGAGAAATAAACTACATCCAATTTCAAAATTTAATTACGTAATCCCTACTCAACATAAAAACAGTATTTGGAACTTGTATAGAGTAGGTCCTCGTTTGCTATTTTCAGTGCTTGTACTTGATATTTCAAAGATTTGATCAACTAATAAACAATCGACTGATCTATATTTTGCCACTCCTTTAGCAATGTTTCTTTAAGGGTTGCCACTGACCTGATTTTGCTTTCACGCTCTCGAAGTTTTCGGTGAAGCTGCTCCAAAACGTGCTCTAATGGATTCATATCAGGACTACCGATGGCAATGAATTGATCCCTTGCGATTTCTTCCAGGCCTTTGCTACTTTACTCACATAACATGGCGCTCCATCTTCTTGATAAAGGTAAACATTCTTGTCAATCTGATTGCTTTCAAATAGTGGGAGTAATCCTTTCTCTAACATTTAAGAGTATTTTGGACCATTAAATCACTCATCAACAAGAATTAGCTCAAATTTTCATTCAAACCAGACAGCACCACACAACATTACAACAATCCTTCCATGTTTCACGGCTGCCTGCAGACATTCAGAGTTCCAAGTCTCGTTCTGATTTCTCCAATAAATTCTGCCAATATTCGAATTCGAGACAGGTTCATGTGAACCTGTCTCGAATTCGAATATTGGCAGAATTTATTTTCATCTGACAGAATTACAGACTGACAAATTTCATATTTGCCCTCGAATTCTTTCGCTCAATCCATGCTGAGTCCAGTAAAACACGTTGATCTCCATTCTACCCGCTCCAAGGCTAAGCGCCCAAGGGTGTTATGTGGTATAATGACTTCTGACAAGTTGCATTTCATTTGTCTTTGTATCTTAGCCATGGCGTCCTACATTCCTGTAGCCCTGATCTAACTGGCTGTACATTAGGATCACACACACACACACACACACACACATACATATATATACATATATATATATATATATATATATATATATATATATATAGATAGATAGATAGATAGATAGATAGATAGATAGTAATATTGGTATTAATAATAATATGCAAAAACGTTCGCTTTCTAACCATGAGATCCGGGTTATCGGTCTGTGAGTGAAAATTGGGTAGACGGAACATTGGCAGTCGCCGATAGTTGTGCTAGCATGAAATCACAAGTCATCGTGCCTGAAGCTACTCTCTCAGAAACTGTAACTATAAAAGATAGCGGGGGTCTGTAGGTGTTGAACAAACACAAATGGGCCTGAGCACGTTCTGCAATGGGGATTAGTTAGCCGGCCTTGTAGAATGGCATCACCGGATACGAGTGACTGTGATATTTAGATTTTAAATAATAATAATGATAGTAATAAACATGCCTTGCACTG
>CAHIKZ030005584.1:522500-562500 GCA_903632075.3 Acanthosepion pharaonis
CATATAAATTTCACACATACACTCACACACACACAAACATACACACACACACACACACACGCATATATATATATATATATATATATATATGTCCAAATCAGTTGGGTAGCACAGACTTAGATAACAACTTCTCTTTGGTTAGCTTCTACCAAGCAAGTTAGTAGGAAACCATTTTTGCGTTGCAAAGAAACTAGATGTCAATCTGAACTTATGCAGATTCCCCGCTTCATCCTGGTGTTATGCAGTGTGCGAAAGGTTTTTCTTCCTCCGTATGAGTAGGGATTCCTAGTCGCCAAGTTGTTATGTAGTACGAAAAGGTTTTTCTTCCTCCGTATGAATCCGAATCCCTCGTCGCCAAATTGTTATGTAGTGGTTTCACAGTGGAGGCTTGTATTTATACTAAGTCGGTCCTAAAATAGGTTCGACGTACAAAACGTTAGGAACTTGATATGAAATGTAATGACGCAGTAATTCTAGTTGTGATGGCTGATACTTCAATATCCGACTAACGGTCGTCCGACATCGACTGACTGATTAACTCACTGAGCGACTGCTACTACTACTCCTACTTATTATAGGTAGGAGAGTCTATTAACTAAAGATATAGGTGTGTTCCAGAATAACATCTGGGATATCAAATCGCCAGAGCAAATGAGCTGGTGTCTGTCCTACTTTTTAACAATACAAACCTTTGAGCGAGGCCCAGTTGAACCACGGCATGAATTGCACGCAAATATTAAAGCAAGTTCCTCTGAATGAGAGCCTTACCTGCGAGCAGAAAGGCTGGCCCTGAGGAAATATGTGCCAATTGATCCGCAAAGGAAATTGACCTCCCAGATGTTGCATCTGTCAACAAGTTTGCAAAACACCTGCAGGCGTCAATGAACAAACGTGTATCCATAGAAGTTGACCCTCATTTTCTAAGTAAAAAAGCTCATAACTATGCATATATACACACAAAGGCACACACACACACACCCTCACCCACGTATATATATATATATATATATATATATATATATATATATATATATATATATATATATATATAGTATAATACGTCAGCAGATAATTATTTAATTATATATTAAGTATATCAGTTGATCATGTTACGTTATAATCTCCGTATATTTGCTTTAATTTCGGGTGAAAATAAAGAAAAAATTGTCCAAAATTTGGATATTTTATTTATTAAGCCATCTTCAGAGTGGTTAATATTTCAGTCTCTCACGTGGTACGACGTCATAGAACCGCATCGTAAATTTAAGACCTGCGTCTGCTATTCCTCGTTATCGTCGGATAAGCAATCTTCTCTCTGGTGGTTAAATGGAAGTAGTTTTGTTTTGGAGGCATTAAAATCTACAAGCCTTTTCTTGCTTTAGTTAACTTCTAATTGAAGGTTCTTTTAAAGATTAAACTTTGATGGTAATTGTTCGAAGGAGATCTTCACTACGGACCCTAAATTTTTTTTTTTTTTAAATTAACCACAGCACTGGACTGACGTCGAGATCTCATCAATTTAGAGTTGAGCTGGCTAGATGTAACCGTAAATTCTATGCTAACAGTTTTTGTTCTCGATGTGGAACACATTTCTAACTCCATGTTTTCCAGCAAAATATAATCTTGGAAAATTGTCAATCGCTGTTTACTGCCCTCCTGATTACTATCTTCTGCTTATCATTAACTATTCTGTTCCTAATTCTACTTTTGATTTATTGGCATTACTGCCTTGCTTATGATGATCCGATTAAAAAAGGTAGCTGCCAGGTTTACAGATTTGTCGGATTTACATTTGAGTCAGGAGTAAATGGTATTATCATCTGCTAAAAAAAAAACTAGTTGAGGACTGATGACATCTGGGAGATCACTGATGGTGATCGGAAATAGTGTAGGGCCCAGGATGGGGCCTTGGGAGACAACCGCATTGTTAACAATGCGCCATTTTATTTTTCTAATCGGATTCTTCTAGAGATGAAAATGATTTATTTTGACACACGGCAACAAATATAAAATCCCCATTGATGATTAAAGTCACTAATAATAATAACTACTAGAACTCGATATCGAAATGACCTTAACAACAGTGTCACCATTTATTAAACTTACCCTAGTTTTCGAAAAAGCCTACTAGTTTGAGGCACGGATCGAATTAAATATTAATAAGCTTCAAAACCAATTTACTTTATCATTATGCAAAGTTCAATAGAAAATTACAAACTGAAAGACATTTTTATGACTAAAAGAAAATATGGTGCACCGACTAAGGATTGATCTCAGAATAACGAATTTCTTGCAAAAGCCTTTCCTCCACCTCTTATGTGGCCTGTATGAAATAAGGCCACAGTCTCACCAATCTAGGTTTTGCTTGCGTGGGTCGTATAGTAAGGCTGGACATATTAGGCCGGGTTTTTAATGTTCTGTGCATTAAGGTTTTCCCTGCACATTGGAGCAACACAATCTTCATACGCAGATTTTTAATTTCAGCCGGTTTTATTTATTTATTTATTTATTTTTTTTAATTACGCACACCCTTGCATATATCATTTGAACGACTTCGGAATTAGACACATACAATCGTAACTTTATATGGGGAAATAATCCTATGGATATATTCATTTAAATGCTATATTCGTTTAGAGCGATCATGCCTCTCCACAACATCCCTTCATTTATTACCTGTAAATTGTCACGCATTCTTGTTACTTATGTTGGCAGCGTTTTACTGTAGCCTTTTTCATCTGGTTCAATGTTGGCTTTCTCTTAAACTGTTTGCCAAACAAGTTAAGTTATTTAAGCCATATTAATTTATACTCGACCTGATGACATTCCCTTTAACGGCTATACCTTAATGAAGTGTTGCTTAACCGTAGCGTCCGGGTTAACTAACGCACCCCAAAAGGGACCCTCGTGCACCCCAGGTTAATAGAAGAGTAATTTAAGAATTAATTTTATATTTAAAAAAAGGATATATTTCACACAAGCATATTTAAATATGCAGTATAATGTCTTAAAAATAAATGATTACTTCAGGAGACTTTATTATTTTCAAATTACATGACTAATTTTTCCTTATTAAAATTTAAAGTGCATCACAGAGTTTTACTTATTTTATAAGTGCGCCCTGAAGTTAAAAAAAAAAAACCAAACAAACTGAGAAACAATTCTGTAAATCGTGCTATTTTCTCTAAGCAGATCTATCACCAAATTCAAGCAGAATTCATCCTGAACCTGACTTTCCCATAGGCAATTCAAAAGAAATCATTCCATTCTACCACATTTTTGTTTGGTCAGTGTACAATTGTAGAAGAATCTGTCGCAATATTTCTTTCTGTTTTTTTTTTCTTTTTCTATCTCTGTCGCTAAAGACGAACGAAATAAAATTTCTTATTTATCGATTTCAAACCCATTGCTGTTACCATTTCTCGCTCTGTTATCGAATTATTAAATATAATAAAAAACACTGCTGAAATGTCCGAAAACACTTAGACTAAAAAAATGTCACACATTTTATGAGGATATGACCTATTGCCATGGAAACAAATTCTTAGCTCTAATTTTTAAAAAAAATCGTTTGCTTGCTGCATTGAAATACGGCCCACAGATATTACAGAACACATTTGTCAACCGAAGACGAACAAACTAAAAATAGCTACAAACTGATATTTTTTTCTGTAAAGCTAAATTGAAAATCTTGAGTTTCTGCCACGAGTGGACAACAGCCTTGAGTATATTTGATGTTATTCTATATAGAACAGTCTACGCTGTTTTATAAACGCGGTATTAGAGTCACAAGTCAGTTTATATAACCGGTTATAAAATTATTGAGGTAAAAATATATTCTCTCTTAGCAAGATTATAACAGCTCCTTCGTTCAAGATTTATTGAGTATTAAAATACATCAATTGTGTCACAAGGCCTAAAAGGGGGAATGGATTGAGGCTGGTCGTCATTAACTATTTTATACCTAGCTAATAAGTTTTGCGATCCATTCATTCATTACAGTTTGCGCATTCAAGACAAAAACTCGTCCGTCCTCATCCAATCCTACATATACTACAATACAGCACGCACACACGGAACTTAGGAAATACCCTATGACATTCTTGAGTATAAAATTATATATAAAAGTTTCTTGATGGTAAGCAATGTGAGGTGGGATGATGAACCCGAAAACAAATTAAAAAAAAAACAAAACACAAAAAGTAAAGATAACAGATGTTAGTATGACCTGTCCAACCCTCAAAGAAATAAGATAGTCCGCTGTATTCTCTCTTCAAACAAAATCAAGAGGCTCTCTCGCTAAGGGAGGGGGAAGGATAAAATAAATACGGCCATAGAAAAACTGACCCAGTCGAGTTTAAAAAAAGGGGCAATAACAAACTGCGGATGTTGAGAATTTCGGTTTTGACCACAACCAAATAAGAAGCCGGGAAAATGCCAGGAACGACGATTATTCACATTACCTAGGTACACAAGAATTGTCTATCCTAATCAGGAGAGAGATGCACGGAAAACAGCCTCATTGTGATTTAGGGAGACTTGAAAAATAAATCAAGGCTATCCTCGTTCACGCCAACCAGGCTCGCCATATTTACCCACCTTTCGCTGAAATCTATCGTCACCAAGCGCTTTCTATCAGTTCTAATCTACATCCTGAGCTGATACTTAAAGAATTTGATCAGACCCTGAATAGAATAGCGATTGCTTTGCAAGATTTCCTTCATTCGCCTCCATTCTCCATTCCATCGGTGGCTAGAAGAGGTCCACCATCCGTTTCACCCGAGAATACGAAGGCGACACATTGTCACACGCGTATACACGATCAATGAGCACGAGAATTTCGGGAGTGATACGATCTATCAACTCTCCGATATAGGCCCTTAGGGGGCACACCCAAAAACAATGCTATAAAGCGTTGAAGCCGTTTCCTCTAATCTAAGGTCAAACCGATTGCAGTCTGGCAAAATCCGCCGAGCCCCATATGAAGACCACGTCATTGAGAGCATCTCTTTTGTTCATGTAATAAGCTGGGTTATTCTAGATTAGGTTGTTTTATAAACGGGTTATAAATTAGGCTCGTCAGGTTTACACGTCCGGCTATAAAATTAGGTAGTCGTGAATGTATCCTCGCGTGTTCTGTATATACCACAATCCTTTTCCATGTATAGTATGTGTTATTGTAGGTTAAGCTATTTTATACTTGGAGTACAAGTGAATCAAGGTCAGTTTATAATTCTGGTTGCATTGAGCGAGCGAGCGAGCTTCAAGATTGGCAGAATACAGAGGCCGATGTTCTTCTTTTGTGAGGGTGGACGGTTCTTACTAACTCAGTTTTTTTTTTTAATGTTTTGGCTTATTTTTGTTTCGTTATTGGGTTCATCTCCTTCGTAGTAGGATCCCTGTGAATATGCGATATTGTGCTATATGATGGATTAAATGGTGATGAATGAGTTCTTGGGGTAATTTGTATTTACTCCACCACCTACGAGGTCAGGTTGTAACACAAGGTCGATTTAATGTGGTGAGCCCAGCGCGTAGACCCGGGTTAGGAACAAATATTGCCCAAGGGCCCGCAGCCGTTGGCCTCGTTGCGAACACAGATCTATCTCTCTAAAGCAATGAGAGCGCGGCCTTGGACAGCTGTTCCCCAGGGACAGGGAACTCTCGGTTTAATTTTCCTCAGTTGCGACTTTGTCCTTTGACGGAGCCGCCCCAGAGCGCACTCTACCCAAAGACAGAGACGCAACTGAGAGATGATAAATAATGTATTGCAAACTACCCGAGTGAGTAATTTATACACTTATTTTTATGATAATTGATCAATTGATTAAGTCATGAATAAGATTAGTTACGACTATCCTTACTTCTCCTGCCTTGTGCCACCAATTGATGTAGGCATTAATTAAATAGACAGTTTATACTTCTGGTTATAAAATTAGTTAAGCAATATATATTTTCTTTTGACCAAAATATACCAGCTCGTTTATCCATGCAGTACAATTGATTATTCTAGGTTAGGCTTTTTTACAGAATGAGGCAGGCCCCGTTTATACGCCCGGCTATAATATTAGATCGGGGAAAATGTACCTTCTCTTCCTCGGAATTTACCACTACACTTTTAACTGTAGGATGGATAGTTATGCAACCTCAGATGATAGGTCTTTTTAAAATCATGCACTGTCTAACGTCCACACAAATTCTTCCTTGCATTCTTCAGCCCGCAATCCTTTACTAGTTGACTGGTTTGCACATTAACATGTCTAACCTTTTGGTTATTTATTGTCTTTGGAGAAGAGATACTTTTTCTACGTCTCTATTAGCCTTTATTGCTAGTTTGTAATCTGGGCCCGTCATATAGTTATTTAACAACAACCAGCTGTAACACAAGGTCAGTTGTCACTACTGTGGAAAAATTAACTACTCCCCTCGGCATTACTACTTTTAGGGACGACACCAGCACCGAGTAAAGCCGGGGTGATGACCCCTTCGTTATCTGGACCCATTATGTAACATCCTAGTAAAATAGTTATTAATGCTATTAGTAAAAGGTACTGGGGAATGTATTTTAGACTAGGCTATTTTATAACTAGGGATTTCACATGGGCTCGTCTTAACCATGCGGTATTATTAACTGTGGTTGCCTACTGATCATTATATAACATTCTAGTAACGGAAAACAGTTATTTAATACTATTATTTAAAGTAGTTATAAAATGTCTTCGGAGGGAATAGTTCAGACGAGGCTATTTTATAACTAGGGGTATGAAGTAGATGCAGCCTTAATCATCCGACGAGGATATTAGCATGACTAACATTTGGGTTCATATTATAACATTCTATTTACTGGAACAATTATTAATACTATTACTAAAAGCAGTTATAAAATACCTTCGGGAAGTATAGGTTAGACAAGGCTATTTTGTAACCATTAGGTTAACCTCAATCATATCAGGATGATTATTCTGCACCGCGTTAAACTATGCTCAAGTATAGCCCTGGTTTTCTACATCGAGCAATGACACTATCTCAGCACCTTGTTTTTAGTCTTTTAATCTTTGACAAACATATGTACATTGGGTAATTTCGCCTTCCCTCTTTGCAAAATAACCTTTTATCCTATATGTGACGTTACAAGCAAAAAATACAAACTAATGTAGCTCTGTCAGTGCAGTTTTGGAAGAAATGCTACACTGACAAAATTTCAACTATCGTAATTCCACATGTATACCACGCCTTTATCCATAATACGCACATCTTCCTGGGTATGACGATAGACTATATCCGCTTGCTGGGTAAGACGATAAACTACGTCCAACAACAAGATTTTGAGGAGCGTTGCGTTAATTGCTAGTGTTCCCAGGTCCACCCTGACCCGGGGTAGTAGCACCTGTTAAGGTCCCAGCAAAGGGCAAATAGTTAACACCCAAATTTGTCTAGGTTTTAATACCAGAAATACTTTGTAATAAAAAATTTTTGCCAGCAATAATTTTTGAAAGATAAATTATTATCAGCAATACTTATAAAAAATACCAGCAATACAAACAGCTATACATTTTTTGAGAAAAATATGACCAGATATATATTTCTTCAAAAAAAAAAAAAATCTTCCCAGAAATAGATTTTTGAAGAAAAATATATTACCAGCAATAAAAATTTTGTCGGCATTAAATAACGCATTGAGGTGGATATGCCGTAAACCAAACCAAACCAAACCATAATACGCATAAGTAAAATTGTGCTAAAAGTATGAGAAAATGCTTCTACTCATGCATAATACGCACTCTTTGTTTGGTAATCAAGCCCTATAAATTGTACATCTCCAATTTCATTACCGCCAGCGTTTCCTACTCTTCTTTAAAAAAAATATTTTTAAACATAAAATAATATTTTTCTAATTTAGTTTTATGATAATTTTTATTTTGTTTACGGCAATTTTTAAAGAACTTTTGTACCTGTGGATAATACGCACCTCTGATTTTGCTTCTTATTTTTTAGAAAAAATGCGTTTATACATGTTGAATTACGGTAATAATAGAATGACTAGGTTGGGTAATACTTAACCAGCTTTGTCTACTTGACCATTGATACAGAGTAGGGAATTCAATCCTCATTGGGTGCCACATAGCAAATTCGACATTAAATAAACTTGACAAACTTTTTTAATGTATAAAATAAATGGCGTACTTAAAAGTGGTAAGTGCAAAAGAACCATAGTAATTAGCAATAGAAAATTAAAAGACAAAGAAAATGAGTAAAGCAGAATGGGCAAACCGGTTATCACTCTTCATTCGAAAGTACTCGACCGAGAAATTTTTTTTTGGTGTAAACTGATTAAAAAAGAATAAGATACGAGTGTGTTAATAATATATTGAGAAATGTATACTTTTTCATAAACAGATTAGATTCTGTCACAACCATTCGAATTGATTTAATGAAAATAATTTCAATCATTTTCAAGTGATATTCATAGGAGTGATAGCATTTTTTTAAGCTGAAATGTGTACTTCTGTATAAGACGATCCCTACATTTGCCTATAATTCAGTCGATGTTCTGTTGATTTATTAAACAATATATTTATTTCCATCTATCGGCCTGAATATTCGAGAAATCATATTTGAATATATGCACCATCAGGTAAGATTCGAACGTTCGTTCTCCTTTGGGCGAAACCGTAATTACAGCTGACGTACTTTAATCTCCCGGCTAATAGTCTACTAAAACTCGAATAGTGCTTTTAAACACAGACCTTTCCTGATTCTCGATATCTACCTCTCTACTCAATTTCATAGCGTAAATTAATTTTTTTAGGAATGGATTTTTCATTTATTTCTGTAGACGTTCTGTTTATTAATTAACCAGTATATCTTTTTATTTCCATCTACCGGCCTGAATATTCGAGAAATCTTATTAGAAAAAGATTGTCTCTCCAGCGGGATTCGAACATGCGCTCTCATAGGGAAAACCGTCATTAAATCTGACATGCTTCAATCCCTAAGCTACAGAAATCCTGATGGTTAAACAAAGCATTAAGTCCTACTCAAATATGGGTAACCACTAACAATAACTTTTAAGCTAAAAAATAAAAATATCGTATTAATAATTGAAAATCCAATTATATATATATATATATATATATATATATATATATATATATAATTTCATAATCAAGTACAAAAGATCCTAATACGAGCCAAAAGACCAAATCTACCTGTAACTGCAGGGAAGGATCTGTTTGTCCAGTAGAGGGAATATGTTTGTCCGAAAACGTGATATACGAGGCTACAATTTTCCCCAAGGAAATGTATGGAGGTATGTGTGTATATGTATAGGTATATATATATATACATATGTGTGAGTATAAATATATAAGTATGGGGTATGTTTAAGTACTAACGTTATTTTTGTGCTAGGTATCATTGTATATATATGTATGTGTGTATTTTACATATGTGTGGATGTATGTGTACAGGTGTGTGTTTGTGAATGTGTGTAGGTGTATGTGTATGTATTTTGTGTGTATATGTACGGATATATATATCTTTTACATAATTTTGTTAAAACAAAATTACAGCCTCTTTCGATTCACTTCTCTCTCCCCCTCTCTCTTTGCCGTAACACTCATTTAGATATATCTGTCTCCTCTCTCCTTTCCTTTTTTCCTTTTCTTTCCCCCCACTACCCTCCCATTCCTATATATCATTTCCGTTAAGTTAACCATCTAAATAGGTCAAGGTTCGGTCACTCCTCCTACCCCCAATATAAAGCATGCTTAAGAGAAATATGAAATTAACCCTCCCTATACTCCACCTTGTCTCGTTAACTACAACTATCACCCTCCCTGTTAAATTACAAAAATTACACTACCCATCAATTTCTAATCCCATTTTTCCTTTCATTTCTTTGTTGGAATTGTTACCTGATGATCCGGCGTCCTTTAAAAGGATTTTGCTGAAATAAATTATTGTAATGGTACCTGTTTTTTCATTAAATATATATATATATATATATATATATATATATATATATATATATATATATATATATTATAATTATTTTAAAAAATATATAATTCCTTCGCTGCATAAGAGTTCGCATATTTCAAAAACAAGTGCCAAAAATCTCAATATAATTATTAAAATTAAAGTGAACGAAAATTAAATTGGATTCATAAATTTTCGCTAAAGGATGTAACAGATCTTGATACTTTAACTCAATTTAATTTTTAATAATTATATTGAGGTTTTTGACTCTTGTTTTTGAAACATGAGAACTCTTATGTAGCGAAGGAAGCATATCTTTTTAAAAATAATTATAATTTAAGGTCTACTTCTGTATGGAGCACTGTTTTTTAAAAATAAAATCAAAAATGCTAAAGAACATGTTGCTCAACTGCTTTCTTGAGAGCCTGTACTTTATAATGCTCCATAAGTTTTCTATGGGGTTGAGGTCAGGAGATTGGGGCGGCCATGTCATAACAGTCACCTGCTTCTCATCAAAGTATACTTTCATCAATTTTGATTTGTGACAGGGAGCATTATCCTGCATAAAAATGAGCTTGGTGTGGTCGATTTGCAACCTTTCAGCAGAAGGGAGCAGACAAGACTCTAAAATTTTCTTGTACTGTTCTCTGCTGGGGGTCTTTTCAATAGGTTTTAAGAAACCAGTTCTATGAAAAGAAAAGCATCCCCAGAACATTATACTGAACGGATGTTTGACAGTACTTACTGCTAAATTCAAAGAGCTTTCAATGATTCTTCTTCGGATTTTAGATCGCTTCTCCTTTAAATTTAGCTCAACTTTCGTTTCATCCGAAAAAAGAACATTTAGTAAAAAAATCAGGTTAGTCCTTTTTATTGAACAGCACTGTATATAAAAACATTAGTCACATTTCATTCGCTGAAATTAGTCAAATCAAATTTTTTAAACGATAAAATAAAATAAAATATCAAATGTTTGTATGATTGACATAAATAATGTCCTGTTTTGGTAATGTCGAAAGAAACTTGTTTTTTCTGAGGACACTGATTGATCGACGAGACATGTCAGAATCAAAACTTTACAGGTTGTCTTATATATTTACTATAAGAATTTATCTCATATCAATGAGCCAACCAAGAAAGACCTGTCATTGAAAGATTAACATTTTTAAATGATTTTTTACGGCTTATCGACATTTGGTGGGTTATTCACTATATCTCTGCGATGAGGTATTATGATTACTTGCATTATTTACATTATTAAGACAGTTATCCTCATCTTCATTGTCATATTCACAACGTTTCAGCCGTTGTACTCTCCGACCTTCTTCAATATCTGTCTATATCTCTGGGATGAGGTATTATGAGTACCTGCATTATTTACAGTATTCGGACTGTTATCCTCATATTCATGACCATATTCACAATGTTTCGACTGTTGTACGATCCGGCCTTCTTCAGGTGATTGGAATTATTCTTCAATATCTGTCTATATCTCTGAGATGTTGTATCATGATTACCTGCATTATTTACATTATTAGAACTGTTATCCTCATCTTCATTGTCATATTCACAACGTTTCGGCCTTTGTACGCTCTGGTCTTCTTCACGCGATTAGAATTTCCTCATGGGCACATGACTCAGGGCATAAAGACGTTGGTTTGATCCAGTAACTAGACCAAACGAGTTGTGAGTTCAGTACCAGGCGACAGCAGTGAAGAACCAAAACTTAGATAGTTAGGTTAAAAGGAAATAACTGAGACATCCGGAAGAGGCATGGCACGTGGAACTAGGAAAATCTACCCCGGTGGACGAAATAAAAGGTTCGGTTCGAAATACCAATCTCCTGAGGAAGGCCGGGGCGTACAACGGCCGAAACGTTGTGAATATGGCAATGAAGATGAGGAGAACAGTCCGAATAATGTAGATAATTAAAGTAATAATAATACCTCATTTTAGAGATAGAGACAGCTGATGAAGAAAAATTCCAATCACTTGAAGAAAGCCGGAATGTACAATGGGCGAAACCTTGTGAATATGGCAATGAAGATGAGTATAACATTTCGAATAATGCAGATCATTTTTATGGGACCTTACCCATAATAACATAATGGACTATTCCGTACGTAAGAAATACCGCGCCTCAAGAGAAAGCAGGGAGTTCAGCCTGAAGTCGGGCGACCGGCTGATCGGCTGATCGGTTGAACTCTCTGCCTTCGAGCGTTTATACGGGTTCAATGGGCATATTTTTGGCCGGGCCCACGGGCTGGGAGATCCCACGTTAAACCGGTCTTGTGCCACATGATGTCCTCATTGGGGGTGGGGCGGTGACTAAATACCGTTCCGTCTGATCGGTTGAACTCTCTGCCTTCGGGCGGGGAGGAACCCAAACGAGGCTACGCCAAAGGGCGATGTTTCTTTCGGGGAGGTAAACCGACCCAGAACCCGTTTATACGGGTACAAAGGGCATATTTTTGGGCGAGCCCACGAGCTCGGAGATCCCACGGGCTCGGAGATCTCACGTTAAACCGGCCTTGTCCCACATGATGCCATCGTGGGAGGGGGGAGTGACTAAATACCGTTCCGTCTGTAGTCTAGATTTCCGTCTGACGTCTAGATTTCAGTATGAAGTCTGGAGTGAAGTCCGTCAGGAGTCAGTCAGAGCGAGCGAGTCGAGTCAGAGGCAGTCCGAAACAGTGTCGCGTTCAGACAATTACTACTAAACCTGATTGTTCGTACTAACACTTTCTACTTCTCTGTATATATTCCTGTTTGTAATATATCTGTGTTATTCCATATCCGCCTTCGAGTTCTTCTTTACTATCACCGTGGTACAAGGAACCGGACCATAACAATAATGTAATTAATTTGGTGGGTTATTTAAAGCTGAAGCATATTTCGGATTGAAGGAGATTGCGTTCAGTACGCGTTCTTCCCCAAATGTCCCTCATTTAATTACTGACCACGCTCGACGATGCTTCAGTTTTCCGCAAAGGACTATTAATAACACCGTATTAAATTAGAGATACCAAAATCAAACATGTACAACATTTTAAATACCTTCCAAGTGTTTTAACAGAGGACAGAAAGTGTGAAACTAAAATCCGAAGGCGCATTGAAATAGCGAAAGATGCCTTTCAAAAGCTAAGCAGAGTATAAAAAACCCCAGAAAAACTTCGTTTGAAACGAAGAAAAGAGACAAATCGAGCCGAGCCCCTCGGCTTGACGGTCGAACTCTCTGCTTCTGAGCAGAGAGGAACCCGGACGAGGCTCCGCCGAAGGGCAGAGTCTCGTTCGGGGAGGTTGACCAACCCGATTCCGTTTATACGGGTTTTACGGGCATTTTTTGGCCGAGCCTACGGGCTCGGGAAACCCACGTTAAACTCGGCCTTGTGCCACATGCAACCCTCGTGGGAGGGTGGCTAGATACCGAAACGAAGAAAAGAGTACTGAACTGTTCTGTGATATCCATCTACCTCTATCGAATTGAATTCTGGTTAATGCCATCACAGATGAAGTGTCAGGAAACGAACGGAAATGTGGTTATACAGAAGGATGATGAGAATAATATAGTCTGTACATGTGAGCACCGACGAAGTTTTATAGTGAAATGGAAATCATACCATGAAGAGTCTGTTGAAATTTCTATGGCGCATAATGAGGAAACAAGGCTTAGAAAATCTGATATCCATAAGACAGATTGAAGGCAAGATGGACAGCGGAAAAAAACGAATAACATAACCAGCGAACGTTAGGAAATTGATCGCTGAACAGGTTTTTATTAAGAGCTAGAAAGGACAGGGAATTGTGGAGAGCCATGATGGCCAACGTTCGGAAGGACCCCGGCAAAAAATCAATGAGAATAACACAAGTTTTATAAACGTATATCGATGGGTCGCCAATTTTCAAAGTTAAAAGTGGAGTATTGAACCAAGGGGAAATTGCCTCTATTTTCCCTGGCAGAGGCTGTCAACAAAGTGTTAGCAGGTGTGCTTTGCACACTCCTTTAATTGATAACAGAAGACCCTCTTTGAAGATGGCTATCTTTTTTAATGGCATTTTATCTATACTGCCATTTATTCAACTGTGGCACCAAAATGTCCCGATAAATCTCACTCAGAAGATATCTATCAGTGCCTTACATATACAGACCCCCATCCATACACCACACGCGCGTTTGTGTGGGTGGGGTTGTGTTTTGGGGTTACCCAACATCTCTAAGAATTTGACCACGAAAATTACTTACTGATACAATTCCACATTCTCAATCGAAGTAATTCTCCGACAGAGACGATGATAATGGCGTGTGGATGTATTTGCTCGAACTGGTCTGTTTGAAAAAAACGCACTCACCACATTTGTAAATTTAGGATGCAAATCACACACACACACACACAGATACGCACATGCGAACACACACCCGAAGACATACGAACAGCCAAACATGCACACGAGCACACAAATCCATAGGGTATATTTAGGCAGGAATTATTTATTTATATAGGCTGTTACAATAACTTGGACCGATTTTAAATGTGAATTAAGTTTAAGCGCCTAATGATTTTTTTTCTTTTTCTTTCAGATTTAACAACTTAAGTCTTTGGCAATTCTAACAATGGAAGAATTAACACCCAAACAACGTGTTAAAGTTATTGAAGCCTATTACGAAAATGGACGTTCAAATTTATAAATATATGGGCCAGTGATTCTGCGAGCAAAAAATGCATACCAAAGAGTGACCTTTTGTTGATGCAGTGGCTTTTCAACAATCTTCCTTGGATTTTCATCAGCCCAAATTCGACAATTCTGCTTAGTAACGAATCCGCCAAGATGAAAATTGGCTTCATCACTAAAGAGGATTTTTTGCGAAAAATCTTCATCGGCCTGTCTTTGCTCGTGCACACAATTGACGAACCTACGGCGCACTAAATGGTCAACAGGTTTTAGTAGTTGTGTCAGTTGAATTTTGTAAGCGTGTCGAGACAAATCTTTTGTCAAAATTCTATGTAACGTTGTTGTGGAGATGTTCAATTCCTGACGAATAGATGTGTCTCAATTTTCGGCCACATTCTCGAGCACTGCAGAACTATTTTCAGCTGAACAGCCTAAACGAATATACAGTAGTGTTTCCCAATCTGCTAACGACCCAGTTTGTTTTAATTTACGAACAATTTTTCCAGATGCACTCTCGGTTGGTCGGTTATGTTGACCAAAAAATCACGAAGTGCTCGAAATGCATTTCTGTTTGAACGTCCATTTTCGTAATAGGCTTCGATAAATTTAACGCGTCGTTTGATAATCTTTCCATGGCTGAACTTGCCAAAGAATTAAGTTGTGCAATATAACAGAAAAAGAAGAAAATCATTAGACGCTTAAATGTAATTCACATTTGAAAACGGTACAAGTTATTGGAACACCCTATACAAGTTTACGTAACTAGAACTTTTTGCAACAGGCTAACATGATTTGAAATCCACACAGTATGTAGTATCGATCAAGTTATCGCTAACATATATGGCTATTTTAGAGATTAGACGGACGTAGTAACGGAAGTCACAGAATTTCAAATATATATATATATATATATATATATATATATATATATTGTGTGTGTATGTATATATATATGAACAGATTGTTGTTGCCACACCAGGATAAACTGATCTTCAGAAGAGGAATCATAATTTATTATTAAATTAGTATATACAAGTATCACAGTATTTAAACTGTTAGGTACTGGAGAATCAGTCGTTAATTCTATGACTTACTAGGAAGATTTTTTGCCTCCCTAATCTTGGTAATTTATAATTTTCTTAGCATCAATCGTTGATAATAATTTTTCTTGTCAATTGGTTTGTTTTATTTTGCCGACAATTATATATATATATATATATATATATATATATATATATATATATATATATATATCAGGTCATCCCATAAGTTCTGTCTGAATTTTAACTTTTTGTTAAAATGAACGAAATTTAAAGAGTATTTTATAATGTTTAATGGAACTGAACATTATTTTTATGTTTAGATGCATTCAAACTGATCAAATTTTATTTCAGAGAACAATAAAATTAAATTTTGTTTAAAACCCTGCTAACATGGAAGTACCCAAGAATCATTTGAGGCACATAATGCTTTTTGAGTTCAAGAAAGGAAACTCAGCAGCCGAAGCGGCTAGAAACATTCACTCAGTTTATGGAGAGGAATGTGTGAATGAAAGAACTTGCAGAAGATAGTTTGCAAAATTCAGAGGTGGAGATTTTACCCTTGAAGATGAAGATCGAACCGGACGTCCAGTTGAGTTTGATGAAAAGCTTCTTGAAGCAACCCTTGAAGAAAATCCTGCTTTATCAGTTGAGGAATTGGCAGTGGTTCAAACCATACAACTGTTCATCATCATCTTCAACAACTTGGAAAAGTTCCTAAACTTGGAAAATGGGTGCCTCATGAATTGTCTGAAAACAACCTCAAATCCCGAGTTGACTTCTGCTCTTCTCTCCATTCTCGCCAACTTATTTCACCTTTTTTGGATAGACTTATGATTTGCGACGAAAAATGGATCTTTTATCGAAATGTTAATCGTCGTAGACAGTGGCTTGGTAGAGGGGAAGGACCCCAGCCACAGCCGAGAAGGGAACTTCATGAGCAAAAGGTTCTTCTTTCAATCTGGTGGGATCGCCAAGGAATAATCCACTTTGAATTCTTACCACCTAATGCAACAATTAATGCTCAAATATACTGTCAGCAATTAGAGCGTTTGAACCAAGCTTTGAGGAAAAAAAGACCTGCTCTAGTGAATCGAAAAGGGGTGATGTTTCATCAGGACAATGCGTGACCCCACACAGCAAGAATCACGTCACAAAAGATCGAAGATCTTGGTTAGGAGAAAATTCCTCATCCACCTTATTCTTCCGATTTTGGTCGTTCAGACTACCATTTGTTTCGTAGCTTACAGAATCATTTGGAAGAAGCAGCTTTTGCAACACAGGAAGAGGTTAAATCTGACATTTGTGAGTTCTTCGAATCAAATCCAAAAGAATTTTACAGTAATGGAAGTGGTAAACTTTTTAATAGATGGAAGAAAGTCATAGATAATCAGGGAAAATACATTGTTGATTGAATCTTTAATTAAATGTAACATTTGGTCACTTGTTTTTTTTTATTCAAAATTCGGACAGAACGTATGGGATGACCTGAATATATTATGATATATATATATATATATATATATATATATATATATATATATATATATATATATATATATATCCTTAATTCTGTTCCTTTTTATTATGTAATTGGCGGTTGAAAGTTATCTAAAATTTAAACGCTGTTATACTATTGTGTCCAATTTTAATAATAAATTATGATCCTTTTTCTTAAAACTATATATATATATATATATATATATATATATATATATATATATATATATATATATATATATATAATGTTCTTTCTAATGTTCCAATCTTGCTAGATATTTTTGTACGAATCACATGGTCTTTTCGCGCATCTCCATGCATACATATCTTTGTGCCTTCTATAGGGCATTAATTTCAGAGCTTCTTTGCATTTGAGACAGTTCACTCCCTGTTTTAACAAGCTTCTTTGCATACAATACCTTATTGATTAGATATTAATACTGGTTATATATTTCTTTTCAATAGCATTGACTGCATTTAGGCTTGGTGTACTTTATAATTTTTTATTTATAAATTATTTGCTTGATTCATTGGCATTATTTAATATATTTTCTTAAATATATTTTTTCTCGGGGTGTGGGAGGTATTCTGAACCTAATGACGCTGGGAGAATAATATTGAAACTGATCCAAATTTCTTCACTTTTCATCCATTTTAAATTAACATTTTAATTGCCAATATCGGTGCGAGTTTTAAGAATTGGAGGATCGTTATTATGCTAAATAAATAAAAACAGAATATAAAAAATAATAATAATAATAATAACAACAACAACAACAATAATAATAATAGTAATAAAGAAAATTATAAATAAAATAAAACCATAACATAAAAACGTTGTATAGAATATATATAGGTTTGGTGTATTTAATATATTATTTGCTTGATTCATTGCTGTTATTTATTATATTTTCTTAAATATATTTTGAGGGGTGAAATTCTGAATCTGGTGAGGGAGTTTAAATCTGATCTAAATTTCTTAAGTTTTCATACATTGAAGTTAATTGCCAACATCAGTGCGAATTTTAAGGTTCAAATATTTTTTTCAAATGGGCGATCTGGGGAAGGAAGAGAAACAAAACGTGGGTGGGGCTCTGCTAGAATCGGTCTTTGGTAATTTATTCTTGAGATTAATTATTGTACCTTTTTTTGTGTGTCCAAGGTACGTTTATGCTGTATATTGACTGCCTGTTAGCAGACTTAATCACTAATCTAATAAAATATTTTAAAGAATGTCAAACCCATAAAAAAAGATGCCCGTCTAATGTTGCTAGATATTTTTGCCTGAAGCACATGGTTTTCTTGTCCATCTCCAATCATAGCCAGATTTGTGCCTTTTTTGCCAACATTAGTTTAAGTTATAAGGCATTAGATTCAGAGCTTGTTTGAATTTGAGACAATTCACTCCCGGTTTCAACCTGCCTCTTTGCATACAATATATTATTGATAAGATATTAATACTGGTAATGTATTTATGTTCAATACCATTGACCGTATTTAGATTTGGTGTATTTCATATATTATTTGCTTGATTCATTGTCATTATTTAATATATTTTCGTATATATTTTTTGAGGTGAAAATTTTGAACCTGATGAAGCTGGGGGTGGGGGGTTAAATCTGATCCAAATTTCTTAAATTTTCATACAATGAAGTTAATTGCTAACATTAGTTTTAAGGTTCTAAGATTTATTATATGGTGGGGACGCTGATGAAAGAACAAGAAACAAAAGGAGCGTGGTCTCTGGTCGAAAATGTTTGACGACCTCTGATATAGGCAATCAACGAAGGAATGAGTATGTCTTCACCGGTTTCATTTCAAATATGTAGGTTGCCCCCGCTAATGCTTTTGATGTTTCTTCGTTCAGATGGCGAATGCAATGTCCAGCAATTGTCAGTCGTCTTTCTTTGACCTTTACTGCAACCGTGGGTAGAGAGAAACATAGAGAACTGCCCTGGTAGTATGGTCTCTACAAGATACACTGAGAACAATTCTCAGTATTCGTGTGTAAGTTGTGACGAAAGAGGATTCCTTAGCTATGGCGAGCGTCCACCGGCTGCAACGATGGAGCAATGTAGATTCTACTGGGAAAAAAATCGAACGTATAGATTTGTTGAGGTTGGATTACTAATGGATGTCAAAACGTATGGCATGGTGAGTATGGCCGTAAAGCTTTGTCAAAGCGTTTCTGGCCAAGATGTCTTGGGACATGTCACTTGGGCTTCAGCCAATATATCTGAAATGGTTGACATAATTCATATATTTTCCAGATACAAAATCGTGACAAAGCTTTTCTGACCTAGATGTCATGTGAAGTGTTACTTAGGCTTGACCCAAGATATCGGAAATCGTTGACCCATTGCATATATTTTCTAGGCCCAGATTCATTCCAGATCTTTTCTGTTCTAGATGTCATGTGAAGTGTTATTTAGATTTGACTCAAGGTATCTGAAATCATTGACCCATTTCATACATTTTCCAGGCACAGATTTATTCCAGATCTTTTCTGTCTTAGATGTCATCTGAAGTGTTACTTAGCTTTGACCCAAGGTATCTGAAATCTTTGACACATATACATTTTCCAGGTCTAGATTCATTCCAGATCTTTTCTGTCTTGAATGTCATGTGAAGTTTTACTTAGGTTTGATCCTAGATATCTGAAATCATTGACCCATTTCATGCACCTTCTAGGCCCAGATTCATTCCAGATCTTTTCTGTCCTAGATGTTATGTGAAGTGTTACTTAGGTTTGACCCAAGATATCTGAAATCTTTGACACATAACATACATTTTCCAGATCTTTTTAAGAGCTAAAAGGGATAGAAAAATGTGGAGGGCCATTCTCTAATACGTCCTGAAAGGACACGGCACATAAAAGAAAAATTAAGTGACCAATTGGGAGATGGAGCCGTTCAACGGGCTACTATCTGACCAGTTTGTTATTAGTTTGACTTCTGTATATTGAGGTATGTTGTAGGTAATATGTTAATGGAGTATTCAGATTTTGCGGACCGGTGTATAGATATATATTGCCTATTTATTATTTTGTGCCTAGAAATGTTGCAAGGGATACTATCAATCGTTCGAGGCTTACACGGGCTTAGCATGTCCTGTGAGAAAATTATATATACATTGACAGATCGAACAGGCAAAATTACCTGCCAAATTTTTGTTTCACTTGCCTGCTGAGAGCTGTCAATCTGATGGATTTTCATGAGACTTTTTTGGACCACATGACTACAAGCGTGCGCGCGCAACACACACGCACACACACACAAACACACACAAAACACACAAAACACACACGCACACACACACATATATATATATATATATATATATATATATATATATATATACAGGATTACTCTTTTGTGTAATTGAAACTTACTGGCGGTAAAAGACGTCTGCGTTTGCGCACTCTAATCTGTAAGAGGCGGGGAGGAGATATGTACATTTTCTTTCTTACCAATATCAAATTCAAAGGCCGATAAACATTAATTTATTCAATATAAAGATAACAGTGAGGTTTATCCAAACACGCGTATCTATTAAATATGTTTATAGTAATAAGAAAATTCTATCTATCTATCTATCTATCTATCTGTCTACACACAGACACACGCACTCCCACACACACACAAACGCACACAGACACGCACGTACACACACACACACACATATATATATATATATATATATATATAGAGAGAGAGAGAGAGAGAGAGAGAGATCACATTCACTGTAGAGAAAATTGTTGGATATATATATATATATATATATATATATATATATATATATATATATATATATATGTGTGTGTGTGTGTGTGTATGTATACAAACTTATGTTCATATATTCAGTTGAATACATATGAGTTCAGACCCGGGGTTTCATGCTTTTGCGATCATCGGACAAAGATCGCAAAAGCCTGAAACCCAGGGTTACAAACTCATATCCATACAACTGAATATATTAGCTCTATTACTGATAGTGAGCACTTAAACAATAAGTACCGTATATATATATATATATATATATATATATATATATATATATATATATATATATATATATATATATAGATAGATAGATATGGTTAGATAAATATAATATAAAAATAATATAATTAATAAATAATAATAATATTAATAACAAAAATATATAGTTAATAATAGTAATATATAAATACTCAATCCATGAAAAGTCCGCTAAATCATGAAAAAGAATGTTGCCACTTCGTGTGGTGTCCACTTTTATATTTATATTTACATATGTCTGTTTATATATATATATATATATATATATATATGTATGGTTAGTACAAAGTTAAATTGGTAAATTGCGTACTAACTAGTCATTTATAACGCCTGATGAGGTGTCGATATACGTCGAAACGTGATTGCATTTTGTGTAGCGTTATTCACATGTTTTTGATTTACGATCCTAAAATAAAGAATATTGATGCAGTATTGTATTGAGCCCTCTTTTAAATTGAATTTTACGAACGTCGGAAATCATATTCGATTCGTTTTCATTTCATATGGATATCTATCTATATATATATGTGTGTGTATGCGCATACGTCTATTCGTGATTGGTTCCTCTGACATGGTTATGTTTTTTTTAAAATAATATATGGAATGATTAGTTGTCAATAGATTCTACTCATCGGTAACAATATATTTCACCGAACAAACAAAAGGATTTAACACCATATTACAACTCTTTTATATATATATATATATATATATATGTTATAATTAAGTAATTCCTCATCTTGAAGAAACCTCAACCAAAAGCACTGAACAGCCGTTTGGGTCTCATCAGCAGTGCGCATCTACTAACGAGAATTGAAACCGGACAGTTACTTAATCAGGCAAACGTCATACCAACTGTACAAACGGGCCTTGGTTACGAAGAGGTAGCAAATTAGACTCGATATAGTGCCGCTCAATCACATGTTCACAAAAAGCCACAAAGACGACCGCAATTTTAGCCTACTTTTCTCCACTATTCAATATTATCAAGAAATATAGTTATTAAAAAGCAATATAACTTTCTTCTATATTCCAGAAGATATTTCTAGAATCACACGAACGTTTCAACAAATCTCAATCAATCCACGCACAGGGAACGATTTATGTTAACTTCATATATAAGCAGAACTGGATTATGACATTTTGGATTTGCCAGGCTAATGAAATTATCCCCCAACAAACGGAACCACTCTCTAAACCTAACCTTCACCCGTCCTGAACTCATATATATATATATATATATATATATATATATATATATATATATATATATATATATGTGTGTGTGTGTGTGTGTGTGTGTGTGTGTTTGAAAAGTGTATATAAATATAAATAAATATATATATGTATAATTATTTATATATTATATGCGCGCTACTTATTAGAAAGCGCTCAATATCAGAGATAGAGCTGACATAGTTTGTCTGACGATCGCTAAATCGTGAAAACCAGGGTCACAAACTCACATCTATCCAACCAAATATATATATATATATATATATATTAAAACCTTTGTGTGTGCTGTTTTGTAAGCATGATTTTTATTGATCGATAATATTCTATTCATCACGCATTTGTAGCTCTTTCATTTTTTTTTTTCATTCTACTTTGCTTCCGTCATTCACTGTCATTTTCTGTAAATACTTTCGTATCGAAAAAATTATTCGAAAACAATTAGTCAAAAACAATTATTCGAAAATCATTTTTTCAAATTGTAAATTGTTTGAATGAAAATTAATTGTAAGGAAACTTATACTAAATGATAATTATTTGAAATACCTCGGTTGGAAATATCTATGTGGGTTTTGCTTTTAGAGAGTCAATACTGATTTACCTCGAACGAATAGCGCCCTTGAAAGATGGCATAGAGCTTTTTAGCAGTGTCATCCCACCATCCGACAATATGGAAATTCTTAGACGCTCATAAAAGAGAACAGGACTTCATATTCCAAATGTAAGCCAAAATATCAAGAGCTTCAAGATATAAATAGATACTTAAAAAATTAGTGGCATCCTTTAACGATTACTCCTCAGTAGCTGATGGTTTGGTTTGGTCTATTTTGTTTTACGGCATATCAACCTGAATGGGTTATTTAATGCCGATAACATTTTTAGGATAGATTTGTATGAACAGAATATGTATTCTTTGGTTTAGATTGGTTTGGTTTATTTTGTCCCACAGTACACCAACCCCAATGGGTTACTCAATGCAGACAAAATTCTTTATTGCTGGTAATATTTTGTTTTGTCAAAAATCTGTTTCTGGTAATATATTTCCTTCAAAATTGTACTGCTGGTACTAACCATTTCAAAAAAAAGTATTGCTGGTAATAGTTAACTATTTGCCCATAGCTGGAACCCTAACAGGTGCTACCACCCCGGGTGAGGGTGGACCTGGGAACACCAGCAATTAAGAGGTGGTTCTACGCTCCTCAAAACCTCCTGATCAGAGGCCTTGCTGCTAGACGTAGTTTATCGTCTTACCCAGGACGTGGATGTAGTTTAACGTCTTACCCAGGACGATTCACTAAATGACTATTTGCGTGCAGTATCATATAACTTATAGTTAGAAGAGTTTTTTCTTAATAAATTGTTTTATTAACGATCTTTGTATTTCGAATAATTATCGTTTATGTATTTTCTCTTTTACTTTTTATATTTTTATTGCAATAAATAATTTAGCATTTCGAATAATTATCATTTAATATAATTATCCTTTCGATTAATTTTCATTCAAACAATTTATAATTCGAATAAATGTTTTTTTTGAATAATTGATTTTGAAGAATTATTTTCGAACAATGTTCACATAATCTCTTCGTTTCTTAATTCTGACTTCAACTGAAAAAAAGAAAAACTTCTCATTTTTATTTCCGAGAAAATTTGCGTTTTTCCAAATGGTCTGCTAATTAACAGATCTTCATCTGACATCTCGGAATCCTTGTCCTTGTAAAGGCATTCACCCGATGTGGGTTGAGCCGGATCCAATATTAGAGATTCATAGTCCCCAACCAGCATGTATAGCACATGAGATTTGATTATAGTGGTGAAGGTTTCGTGTAGGTTTCCACACTTTTGGAAGGGCCGATCTGGTGCACTACCCTCCGCAGGTTTTAAATTCAAGGTTGGCCTTCTCCCAGACCAGTTGCCGTCCAAGGCTATAGAACCCAGTCTGTCCTGATATTTACACATAGCGGGAGGGATGGATTCACCCTTTCCCAAGGGTGTTCGCACGTAAGTGAATGTAATGGATTCGACTGGAATTCGAACTCGGCTCTCCGATTCCTCAATCAAATCCGCTATCCATTACTCCACGGAGCCTCCTCTACTTCACCGTGCCTCCTTCTCGGCATTAGACACTTTACAATCGACATGACCTGAATTTCCTCTGTCCTTACTACAAACATTTCCATTGTTCTATGACCTTTCCTCCTTGGTGCCAGAACTGTATGGGTTTAAAATTCCAAGAGGATAGAATCCAGGTAGAACTTAATGTCCACGACAGAATAAGGATATAATAAAAAGGCTTAAACACTAATTTACGATACCAATGGGATAAATTATGACCATGGAATATTAGTGTTTAAACCTTTTTATTATATATATATAAATATATATATAAATATATATATGTGTGTGTGTGTGTATTTGTGCGTGTATGTGCGTATAACACAGATATATTACAAACAGGAATATATACAGAGAAGTAGAAAGTGTTAGTATGAACAATCAGGTTTACTAGGGAGAACAATGTAGTCTCGACCAGTATCACTATTCCAATGTCTTCCAGGAATTGTCTGAACGCGACTCTGTTTCGGACTGCCTCTGACTCGACTCTTGACTCCACTTGAACTACTCACTCTCGCCAACTGACTGAGGCGCAGTATTTATTAAGTATGGAATAGTCCATTATTATTATTATGGGTAAGATCCCATAACACATTTCCTGTAAAAAATATAGTGAATAAATAAATTATAAGTATTTTAAAATGGGCACTTACTTTTCAATCACCATGTATATATTTCCCGCGGCGTGAGAGTCATCCAAATGAATGGTGGGGTCTAATCGAATAATGCATTTATATTTAAGTGTGATAACAAAAAAATAACCTCCCCGGTCCAGGCTAACTAACGTTCTATATATATATATATATATATATATATATATATATATATATATATATATATATATATATATCATGGTACAACCTACTTGCCAGCATTCAAATAAACAAGTATGAAGATAATTTTTTCATATGGTCAATAGGAATAACATACGATATACAAGTATCTATCTATCTATCTATCTATCTATCTATCTATCTATATATATATATATATATATGTATATATATATATATATATATATATATATATATATATATATATATATATAATGAAGCCATACAATACGTGTGAATGAATAGATGCAAATATGTGTACTTATTTATGCAACCTTCTACCGAAGTGTTCAAGATATTTGACCTCATGTAATAACCTTCAGCTCATTGGCATATTTCCCTTGTGAATGCCATGCTGACTTTACTCGACCGGGATATCGGACGCTATTTGAATTGCTCGTTCTTTTATGCAGCGCCACGCAAATGTTTGTACACACACAAGACACACACACACACACATAGACACGCAAACAGATCCCAATTGGTACGTACACACACACACACACACACACACACACACACACACACACACACACACACATATATATATATATATATATATATATATATATATAGATAGATAGATAGATAGATAGATAGATAGATAAACCCAGTGAGCCAGACAAAGCTTTCCCTAACGATCCGTTTAGGTGAAGCCTGGGTAGGTTTGTCTGGCTCTCTAGGTTTATCTAGGTCTGCTCTACGGTTGTATTGAACTTAGTTAGTTGTTTACTCGTGTCGGGGTTTTTTCTTTGGGCTTTAAACCTATATCTGTGCGATTTTTTTTGACAGACTTTCATGTTTCTAGCTCTTTCTTTTTTTGAAAACTTTTTTCCCTCGACATTGATTTGATTATTGGCAAATCAAAAATTCGAGGGTTTTCGAAACGAGTATAGTTACCTATATATATAGGAATGTATATATATATATATATATATATATATATATATATATATATGTTATGAAATGGACAATGTCCGACAATATTTTAAGATTTTTTTTTAATGTTTATACTTACTTTTTATCGATACAAATATTTAAGTAAATGCTCTTTTTTATAACAGTATTAACATTTAACGGCCTGAATGTCTGAGAAATTTTCATAGAAAATATTCGTCCTTCGACAGGAATCGAATCTGTATCCTATAAAGAACCGTTAATATAGCCTGACATGCTTTACCGATTGAGCCACAGAGGAACGTTTCAGTTAGCAAGGTCGATATTACAGTTTTCAACATGGAGAATTGTCGTTTAAAAACAGTAAAATCGACCTTGCTAACATTGCGGACATTCAGACTGATAAATGCCGTTAATACTCTTTATTATAAACAGAGCATTTACTTAAACATTTGTATCTATAAAAAGAATGTATAAACATAAAAAAAAATTTCTGAGGTCAGAATTAAAAATAGACTTGTGGGTATGTCTTGATTAACCAATTAAATGTCATATGTACACTAAATTAAAAAAATAAGCTCAGAGTGAGGAGGTGGTTATTTTTTCATGTCCTGATAAATCGGAACATAGACATGCCATCATTGATTATTGCGCAAAATATGACAGCTACAAATGTATCGTGATTGTCGACAAATATAACATGTTCAATTTTTTGAAAGGATCTTGAAGAGAGGGGTAGGTTAATCAGACGTAAAGTTAAGAGGAAAAACATATAAATATCTATATCTGTCTACATCGATATCTATCTATCTGGATATATTTTAAGACATTTTAATGTTAATACATTCTTTTTTATAGATACAAATTTTTATGTAAATGTTCTGTTTATAATAAACAGTATTAACAACATTTACCGACCTGAATGTCCGATTTCGCCCCAGATGAGTGTTTCGGTTAGCAAGGTCAATTTTACTGTTATTAAACTACAATTTTCCAATCGGTAAAAACGCGTCAGGCTATATGACGGTTCCGTATGGGATACAGGTTCGATTCCTCTTGGAGGACGCATATTTTCTATGACAATCTCTGGGGCATTCATGGTGTCATACCTGAACATACCAATTCTATTATTAATAGACTCTCCCACACATAATAAGTAGTAGTAGTAGTAGTAGTAGTAGCGGTCGCCAGTTCGGCTCAGTGGTGTTGAGTGAGTCGATGTCGGACATTGAAGTATCAGCCATCACAACTAGATTGCTGCGTCATTAACTCTTATTTCATGTTCCTAACGTTTTGTACGTCGAACCCAATTTAGGACGACTTATTGAAATACAAGCCTCCACTGTGAAAACTACTCTACAACGCAAGTCATTAAATGTTGTTAATACTGTTTATTATAAACAGAGCATTTACTTAAATATTTGTATCTATAAATAGGAATGTATAAACATAGAACATGACTTAAAATAATGGTCGGACTTTGTCCATTTCACAATATATATATATATATATATATATATATATATATATATAATATAATTGAATATAAACAATCATATTTTATTAGCATAAAAAACAATCAACCCAATATCAATAAAATATTATAAACTTAAAAAAAATCAAATCCTATATATTTAAAAAACAAAACAAAAACAATGAAAAAATTCTTACTAGCGGATATGTGAAGACGAGAAAACATCATATATGAAAATGAAGAAATTGTCATATCTGAAATTACTGTTATTGGGCAATTAAAATATAAAGCAGAGACATAGAAGAATTCTGCAATATAAAGAATATAAAAAAAAGCACCTGAATCTCTCAAAAACAATTTCTTTCTCTGTAACCTAACTTGTATAAATTAAACATTACTACCGGAATGCCCAATATAATATAATATAATATATATATATATATATATATATATATATATATATATATATATATATATATATAATGTGTGTGCGTGTTTATAAGTATGTGTGTGTAAGTATAAAGTATTAACAGAAGGAGACAGTTTGACAATTATGTTGTGTCCATGATTTGCGTTTAAATTCTGAAAATTAGTTTTATTGGTTAAGTTGGCTCCTAAACCCACTAGTGTGCGACAACATAATTGGATTATGCCTTACCACGTGACGGTCATCAATTGTTATTGGCATAAGTTTCTTTTCCGACACAGAAGTTTGGCAAGATGGACAAAAATTGACATTGATAGTTAAAATGGAGTCCAAACGACTCATCTTATTGCTTTTTGGCGCCAAAATAAGTCCGCCATTGAATCGATGTCGCGCAGTGAGTTGGTTTCTTTCTTCTATTTTTCTTTCTGCTGCACTTTCAATGGGACAGTTAAAATCGCGCTTACGCTATCATTTTAATATTGAATATACAGAAGGTAAAGTTTGTTTTCAAGATGTCGTCATAAAACCTGCATTTGAATACAGACAATCAATAAAGAAATTCACAATATTTGTTTTGGTTAAATCACGTACAAATACAAATATTTTCACGCGTTATTCTTTTTATGCTAAATATAAGAGTTCACGGGTAAATATTCTTGTGCAGAGCTTGGAGTATATATCCTAGTCATTGGGGTCATTTCGTGTAGCGAGTTATTTCCGGTTGTTTACCATATTCTGGGCCATACTTATTTCTACTCCACAGCAATTTTAATAATTCGGAATATAACCGTAACTGCCGATACAATAACCGTTAAGATATCACAGTTAACTGGAAACAAGTTTAGCATGCTATCGTTTGTGCCACAATGAAAAGGATATATAAAGAGTGAGATATCACCAAATACACACACCCTCTAGATTGTGTTTATTCGAACGTTGATGACCTCAGTGTCCACTCTTGAACTTACTCATTCATCTATCCCGGATATTGAGTATTTTTGCTTATAAATATAGCGCAATATATATATATATATATATATATATATATATATATATATATATATATATAAACACACACACACATATATATATATAAATATATATATAGTTTGAAAGTATGCTATTATATATATATATACATACATACATGCATATATATATATATATATATATATATATATGTATTGTAGCATACCTTTAAACTATATATATATATATATATATATATATATATATATATATATATATATATATATATATATATATATACAAACACACACACACTGACACACACATATATATATATAGTTTAAAGGTATGCTATTATATATATACATACATACATACATGCTCTACTTCATATTAAGCACACTTTTAAGAATAGTAATTGTTGGTTATTGGAATTCATTCCGTATATAACAATTATATACTTGTATATATATATATATATATATATATATATATATATATATATATATATATATTTATAATTATTTATTTAAAAATATGATTCCAAATCATACATAAGAGGTCTCATGTTTCAAAACTAGAGCCGAAAACGAAAATAATCCTTTAAATTAAATTGAGTTGCTTTGAGGATGGGCTCCGTTCCATCCTCTTTCAATTTCAATTTAATCTTAAAGGATTATATTGAAGTTTTCGGCTCTAGTTTTGAAACATGAGAACTCTTATGTAGCGATTTGGAATCATATTTTAAATAAATAATTATATTTATGCTCTACTTTTGTATCGAGCACTATTTTTAAAAAATAATAACTAAAATACTAAGGGACTTTTGGATTATTTACCTAACCAGTTCCTTCCTATTTTCTATATATTTTTCATATTATATATATATATATATATATATATATATATATATATATATATATATATATATATATATATATACTAGCAGCCATACACAGATGGTAGATCAGAAAAAGCGTTCAATTAGCATGGAGCTTAAACAGCATCAGGTTTGATGTAACAGAGTCTATCTTCAGTTAGTTTAAACTATTTTCATTAAAAAAACATTTTGAATTAGTGCAGTTATTGCTATAACAGAAGTTGTCCGTATTTATTCAATCGAAGTTAACCGAAGACATGATTAGGTAAAATAGGCAACCTGAAGCTCCACTTCAGACCACAATTATGTTGGAGTTTTTGAAATTCAATTTGTCAGTATGCTACCAGGGTTGGAAAAGAGGAAAAAATAAAAATCGCCATTTTCGCTATTTACGTCGGTTTTCAATATATGGGTGAACTCAATTATCAGGTAAAATGACTATTAAATACTCAGTCTATTGTTGGCTACAATTAAGTGAAGTTTGTATTATATTGGATCAAAATTGAGGGAGATCTTAGTTAAAAATTTGTGTTGAAAGCATTTTATATTGAAAACGGTTTTTCGTTTTTCACGGTTTATCGCTAAACGCAGTGGCGTAGAAATAAAAATGAGGTATCGTTGAGCTCGTTGTGATATAAGTAAACTACATAGCGAGTTTGAAACAAAGTGAAGGAAACAAATTGATTTACCTTTTTTTGATCTGCTTTATCGATTATTGATTTTTTTTAATTAAGGCGATTTTTTACATCAAATGTATGCTATAATATGTATATATATATATATATATATATATATTTTGTTTCTCATTGTTTAATATAGCTTTGAGTTTCTTGCATGAGGTAATCGTTTATAGCGAATTGAAAAGTGACTGTAAAATTTATATATGAATATTTGTAACATAATTTTAAGTTAGTGGTGCAGTTCATTTATTTATATAAAAATACTGCACATATTTCTAAAAAAAAGGATTAAATTTATAAAAAGATGCATACATATCTCAGTTTAGAGTATTTTAACATACGCACACACACAGACAAGGATAAAAAGTAGAACAGGGATAAACACATCAGATGATGTCGATTGACATTACATTTAAATGTTTGAAGATTATAATTTTTAAGGAAGCAAGTAAGAAGCATATTTCTATATCTGGAAGTGCGAGAGAAGAAGCTGTTGGGGCAGAAGAGGCGGTTGCATTTAAATATTTCCGCAGTAAAAGGGTGGAATTGAGATGCCAACCTAGTGGCACGCTTAAATTCATGCCGTCGGGGTAACGGAGAAAATAGCTCGTCACACCAGTTGCCATGAAAATATTTATAGAAAGACAGAGGGAAGCCACATTGCGTCGGTGAGAAAGTGACTGTAGTTGCGGTTCCAAGTCAAGACCGATCACACTGCATATACGTTTTTGAAATTTGTCGAGAACCTCGATATGAGCAGCGGGGGAACCAGACCATATATGGCAACAGTATTCCATACATAAACAAATGGTAGATTTGTAAACGCGAAGGATGGACTCAGGCGAGAAAATCCTTCTGACATGACTCAGAGAACCAACTTTCCTTGTGGTAGATCCAGCTATTGATTCAATGTTTCACCTCAGGTCAGTAGAATCTTATATAGTCACATAGTGCTCTCTCTCTCTCTCTCTCTCTCTCTCTATATATATATATATATATATATATATATATATATATATATATATATATATATATATGTATTGATATCAAATGCAGATCAAATATAGATGAAAGGATCTCTATCTATAAAAGGCAGGATGTGTGTGTGCACATGCTCCAAGTTAGCGGGAGGGCAAGACCGACTTTGCATTTCCCAACTCCCATCGATAGTGGAAATAATCGATTTTGTCATGCTTCTACGGCAGATTTCATGTAGTTTGCGGCCATATTCTACTGGCCAGAGTGAGAGCCTATAGATGGCTGCCACGAATAGGCAGGAAGATTCTATTGGCCAGCGTGAGAGCCAACAGCTGACTGACACGAATGTTAACTAGCATGCTAGCACGCAAAAAAAAAAAAAAAAATCGGTAGCTGCATTCGTCACAAGTGGGAAAAATTTAAATCTGCATGGCACTTTACTCCAATTAGCTCATTCGCTTGCTTAAACTCAACGTTGATTCTGATTCCACAGAAGTGGGTTGGGTGTGAAAAAGTATTTGTTAACATTCTTTTTTCATTCGGCTTTTCCAGTTACGAGTCCTTTTTTAAAGCTGATCGTTTTGTGTTCATTTTGTTTAGATCTTTTTTCGTCACAGATTTAATGTTTAGTATAGAGCTTAGAAAAAATTCGCAGTGTGAGATAGGCAAGAAGTAAGGCACGTAGCAACATCAGCATGGCAAAGGCCACTCCTTTAAAGGCAAGGAAGGGCAAAAATATTTTAAGTCAAGTGATAGCGATTTCTGTATGAGTCGTACGATTTTTTAATCAAGCCCGGGCAACGCCGGGCCATGCTGCTAGTAATGAGCTATAACTTATAAAATTGAAACATGAAATCCCAGTTTCCTATTTTTTCTTTATACTATCATATATATATTGTGAATTTAGGTAGCAATCTCTCTTTTATACAAGTTTCATTCAATACAAAAGAGAAGGTACCGAGATTATGCTTTTCATTTATTTCTATTTTGTTCGAATAAGTGTTTACTTTTCTGGACGCAGAGGGTGTAAAAACTGTCGAAATATTCTGTAATTACGAGCGGTTTATTTTTACAGTTTAACTGGATGTATGCTTTGTGTGTATGTATCTAGAGTTATAGAGATGTTTTATTTTCCGAACACAGTCAGCACATTGTGGCTATGCTCCTAGTTAATATTATTGACTGCTGTCTCTTTTTTTGTATTATTAAGGCATCCCTTATTTTTAATCTTGTTTTAGACGTTGATGAGATTATTATGTTTGTATGTCCTACTAGTATGTTTCGGATGGAGTCTGGTATGTTTGTGTATATGTGTTTAAATGAGTTCTAATGGAGCTGTGGTCGGATAGGTGCAATGTAAGGCGTCAGAGGAAGCATATAGTAGTGTGACCGATGTAATTATTTATGAATTTCGTTTGATCAGAGACACAGTTCTTTCAAAGGGCATTTGAACTCGTATATAATGTTCGTTCTATGTAGGTTTTTTACATTTTACATATATATATATATATATATATATATATATATATATATATATATATATATATATGTGTGTGTGTGTGTGTGTGTGTTTGTGAGTATGTTTTTTGTGTGCGTGGAGAGAATGAATTTGACGAGGGTAAAAAAATACCATTAGTATTAAAAAGAAATTCAAAAGACTTAAAACTGTGAAGATGAACGAATATAAAAAAATGGTTTCCTGTACACTTAATAAGGGCTTGGAGGTAATAAAACATGCCACACATTTTGATGATGAATTTTTTTTTTTTTGCTGGCGTTTCATGTCAATGATTACTTTTTTATTTGTCAGGACGGATTTTATAATCTCACAGACATGGTCACAATAATTGTCACAAAGCCGAGTATAGTGAATTGCTTGATGAGATTGAAATTGATTGATGAGATTGAAAATGACATTTGCCGCTTTTTTTGTGGGGTTGGATGGGTCTGGTGGTGGGTAATGTAGAGTAAAAAGAAATAAAACACTGTGAGTCGGGGAAGATTGTATTCTTGTAGGTCTGTACATTAAAATTGAAACCAAAATATGGTTCTATGAATCTTTATTGCAAAATTAACTGAAAGCTGCATAGGGACAGATAAACTAACTCCACAAATATATCTGAACAGTTGTGTTAGAAACGCAATAATATAGACAGTGGTACAGAGAGATTGATAGATAGATAAATATATATAATGATATATATATATATATATATATATATATATATATATATATATATATATATAAAGGCTTAAACACTAATATTCCATGCTCATAATTTATTCCATTGGAATCGTAAATACGATCCAATACATCAGACCTACAAATTCAAAAAGAAAACAAAAAAAAAAACCAACTCCGGGAATAAAAAAATAAAATTTAGTGAGAGTGTATGCATGAGAGTATGGGACGAATGTTAGAGTAAATGAAAGCTATAGAGAGGGGTAACAGACGAGCGAAGAACAGGTGAATAACAGGAATGTCTAAAGATGAAGAGGGGGATTAAAATTTAACAGAAAGAAGTTTTAAAGAGGGGAGTCAAAGAAGGTTTAAGTGAGAGAAACATGAATGTTCTCGGATGTCTAATACATTAAAGATGTAACCGGAAAGGATACATTTTGTGGTGACATACACACACAATAGACGATATAATCTTAAAGATCAGAAGATGAGAGAGGGAGAGGAAAAGAAAAGAAAAAGGGGTGGGCAGAGAGATGGGGCGGGGGAAACTAAAACCGAAGGGCATTTAATTTAGATTTACGATTCCAATGGAATAAATTATGACCATGGAATATTAGTGTTTAAGCCTTTTTATTATATCCTTACTCTGTCCTGGACATTGAGTTCGACCTGGATTCTATCCTCTTGGAATTATTTTTATACAACTATATATGCATGTGTATGTATATATATGTATATATTTTAGATATATGTTTTCATATGTATGTGTATATTTACCACTAATATTATCTATCTATCTATCTATCTATCTATCTATCTATCTATCTATCTGTATCATTCTGTACGTATCTATCTATCTATCATATATATATATATATATATATATATATATATATATATATATATATTACCTCAAAATACCAGTGTCCTGACGAGGCTGATGGCATAGCTATTCCTTACTGGTATCAAAATGAACTTGAAAAATATGATCAACATTATTTAGCAAGTTTTGCAAGACTGCTTTCCGTGTCCAACAGCATATAAACTGCTTTAATCATTTAAATGCCAAAATTTTAATTGAATTTTCTTCGGAGCTTTTAAGTAATAAAAAAATATGTTATTCTGCTTTCACAATTGAATACGTGGTAGCTAATTCGCAGCTTTTTGTATGTTTGTGTGGACTTAATTACTTCAGGCTGTCATATGTGTCTTTTATGTTATATTTTGGAATACAATTTGATTTAAGAAACTCTAGGATATTTATATGGATTAATGCCATGAATGTGTCCTTTTACGTTGGTAGTTTGGTTTGGATTAACGACATATCAAACACTTTGGTTTATTTAATGCTGAAATCTAAATATTTTGAACACAATTGTATGCCTTCAACTACTGATAAAATCTACTTCTGGCAATTCTACGATAAATTTTGGTTTTTTATATAAAATTGTATTGCTGGTATCTTTAGTATAAAAATGTTATATTTTTATGCTTTCGTAGTTTTTTTGTGGGGATGAGGGCGTCACTATTTTCCCATAGCTGGGATCCAAACATGTACTACCATTCCTGGTCAGGGTAGATCAGCGAACACTAGTGTTGGTTCCACGCTTCTTAAATCCTCCAATTTCTCGATTAGAAGCCTTGCTGCTGGATGTAGTTTATCGTCATACCCAGAACTAATGTGTTACAGGAAGTAGTAGATAAACATTTCCAAAGTAGAAGTTACAATCTGAGATTAAAATGAGAGTAACGATGACACGTATCCTGAATCCAGAATAAAATTTCAGAATGTAGAATTAATAATTTCTAAACACTTCAAATATATCGATGTATGGAACTGTTTTGAAACTATTAGAACAAATATTGTTCGAAATGGCGCTACAAAAGCAAAATATTTACCTGAGAACTCGAGCTATTTCCTTAGACGCATTATATGTACCCTCTTATATGGATGCCACATAGAGACTGATCTCGTTTAGAAATGTTTAAAATATAATCTATATTTAAACCCTTTCTCGGCTCAATGATTTAAAATGGTTCAAACCTAATCAATTCATTCAGTATCAAAAAGATAATCCTTCATCGTATTTCATAAACATCGTTGCTTCGTTTCTCTTTTTCACCTGTCTCAGTCTTTTAATATCTATGTCAGACTATTAATCTATCTATGTAGCTTTTTTTTTCTCTCCCTCTATCTCAGGCACTTCATATCAGTCTGTTCATATCTCTCTCCCTCACTCTCTCTCTCTATCTATCTATGTCAGTCGTTTCATTTCCCACTCTCATTATCTATCTATCTATCTATCTATCTATCTATCTATCTATCTATCTATGTCAGCCGTTTCATTTCCCATTATCACTATCTATCTATCTATCTATCTATCTATCTATCTATGTCAGCCGTTTCATTTCCCATTATCATTCTATCTATCTATCTATCTATCTATCTATCTATCTATGTCAGCCGTTTTTCCCATTTCCCATTATCTATCTATCTATCTATCATTTCTACTCTCATTATCTATCTATCTATCTATCTATCTATCTATCATCTATCTATCTATCTATCTATCTATCTATCTATCTATTTCATTTATCTCATTATCTATCTATCTATCTATCTATGTCAGCCGTTTCATTTCCCATTTCACTATCTATCTATCTATCTATCTATCTATCTATCTATCTATATCTATGTCAGCCGTTTCATTTCCCATTATCTATCTATCTATCTATCTATCTATCTATCTATCTATCTATCTATCTATCAATGTCAGTCGTTTCATTTCCTATTCTCACTATCTATCTATCTATCTATCTATCTATCTATCTATCTATCTATCTATGTCAGTCGTTTCATTTCCCACTCTCATTATCTATCTATCTATCTATCTATCTATCTATCTATCTATCTATCTATCTATCTATGTCAGCCGTTTCATTTCCTATTCTCACCATCATCATCTATCTATCTATCTATCTATCTATCTATCTATCTATCAGCTGTTTCTTTATCCCATTATCTATCTATCTGTCTATCTATCTATCTATCTTTCTATGTCAGCCGTTTCATTTCCCACTCTCATTATCTATCTATCTATCTATCTATCTATCTATCTATCTATCTATCTATCTATGTCAGTCGTTTCATTTCCTATTCTCACTATCTATCTATCTATCTATCTATCTATCTATCTATCTATCTATCTATCTATCTATCTATCTATCTATCTATATCTATCTATCTATTTCTATCTATCATTATCGTTTATTTCCCTCTCATTATCTATCTATCTATCTATCTATCTATCTATCTATCTATCTATCTATCTATGTATGTCGTTTCATTTCCTATTCTCATCTATCTATCTATCTATCTATCTATCTATCTATCTATCTATCTATCTATCTATCTATGTCAGTCGTTTCATTTATTCTACTATCTATCTATCTATCTATCATTATCTATCATTATCTATGTCTATCATTTATCTATCTGTCTATCTATCTATCTATCTATTTGAAGAATTACAGTAACCTCACATGAGCTGACAATAGATTGTTATTTGTATTGCATTTTACACTAAATTATTAAGAAGCTTATCAAATGAACAGCTGAAACTAAAAGCTTTGAGCTTCCATTCGCTATATCTATGAAGATTTGTAAATAAAATAAAATAAACTCTGAACAAATAGTTTATATATAATTTAAATGCAAAACGTACACGAATCTTAGGCGCTGACAAAATCTGTCTTCATGACGCTATCTGGGAATATCATATTTCAATAATGTCTGTTTTATTTATTTATCTATTTGAGATTATTCAGCATTTATTCTTGGTTTCCAAGTTATTATGGATCAAATGCGATAATCAAAAACCGAACAAAATAATAACGATTTAGATGGCAAATCCAAATACTATTAGATTAGCTCACATTGGTGTTGCTTTTTGTTCATTTATTGCACAGCTGTAGAATAAAACTCAAGTTGTCACGAATCCCGCTGAGTGATATCAGTTGATCAGTGTAAACGAAGGAACATGTCGTTTCTAGATTCGATTTTTTAAGATGTCCAACTAATGAATTCGGTCATTTGACGACGCGTCAAAATTGATATGGCAGATTATTGATCAAGAACTAAAAAAAAAAATAAATTTGCAACGTAGAAAACTATTAACTGTTGATTGCTACAACTAATTCATTTCTTGAAAAATTCTGTCTGCCTCTCTCTCTCTCTCGCTCTCTCTCTCTCTCGCTCTCTCTCTCTCTCTCTCTATATATATATATATATATATATATATATATATATATATATGTGTGTCTGTGTGTGTATTGATATGTTTGAACATTGCTAATTGGAAGTTCTCTTTGTAGCTGAATGGTTAAACATCACGTCAGGCCAAATGAGGGTTTCTGGATGGGATAAAGGTTAGGTTCGATTCCTTTAGGAGAACGCATATTTTCTACGAAATTTCTAGAACATTCAGGCCAGTAAACCTAACTAATATTGTTTAATTAAAAAAAGAGCGTTAACTCAAGTAAGTGGTATTCATAAAAAATAATGTATAAATAGAAAATATATTAAAACATTTGTCGGATTTAATCCATTTCATCTAATATATTGTCATTGTTTAGGGTAGGTTACGTTTCGAAGTAGAAACGATATATCGAGAAAGATCTTTAAAGGTGTGAGTTTATAAGCAGTAATTTGGACTTTGCTAACTGGAGAATGTTCTGTGATTGAATGGTTAAACATGACGTCAAACTAAATGACGATTTCCATATGGGATACAGGTTCGATTCTAAGGCTCTATAAACATGTTGAATTTAGTGGATTGGTAACTTTTCAGTTTTTCTTCTAGTTCAGCAAATGAACTGAAAGTATCACAACACTAAACAGTAATTTAGACTTTGCTAACCGGAGAGTTCTCTGTAACTGAGTGGTCAACAGAACTTCAGGCGATATGACAGTTTCAGTATAGGTTACAGGTTTGATTCATGTCGGAGAACGCAAATTTTCTACGAAATTTCTAGAACATTCTGACTGGTAAACGTAATTAATATTGTTTAATTAAAAAAAAGAGCATTAATTCAAATAAGTTGTATCCACAAAAATAACGTAAAAACAGAAACTATATTAAAACATTTGTCGGATTTAATCCATTTGTTCTAATATACAGTGCTGTTCGATAAAAGTGACTCACCTGATTTTTTTTTTACTAAATGTCCTCTTCTCCGATGAAACTAAAGTTGAGCTAAATTCAAAGGATAAGCGATCTAAAATCTGAAGAAGAAGCTTTGAAAGCTCTTTGAATTTAGCAGTAAGTATTGTCAAGCATCCGTCAGTATAATGTTCTGGGGATGCTTTTCTTTTCATGGAACTGGTTTCTTAAAACCTATTGAAAAGACCCCCACCAGAGAACAGTACAAGAAAATTTTAGTGTCTTGTCTGCTCCCTTCTGCTGAATCCACCCCACCAAGCTCATTTTTTATGCAGGATAATGCTCCATGTCACAAATCAAAATTGATGAATGTGGGGACCCGAACGCGTACACTCGGGTAGGGACAAACATTCCCCTCAGCCCCTGCAACCGAAAAGTCCTGTCTGCACAGCTCCTACTGACGATCCTAAGGCTCTATAAACATGTTGCAGTTAGTGGATTGGTAACTTTTCAGTTTTTCTTCTAGTTCAGCAAATGAACTGAAAGTATCACAACACTAAACAGTAATTTAGACTTTGCTAACCGGAGAGTTCTCTGTAGCTGAGTGGTCAACAGAACTTCAGGCGATATGACGGTTTCAGTATAGGTTACAGCTTCGATTCATGTCGGAGAACGCAAATTTTCTACGAAATTTCTAGTACATTCAGGCCAGTAAACATAATTATTATTGCTTAATTAAAAAATAAAAAAGAGCATAAAATCAAATAAGTTGTATCCACAAAAATAACGTAAAAACAGAAACTATGTTAAAACATTTGTCGGATTTAATTCATTTCTTCTAATATATTGTCATTGTTTACGTTAGGTTACGTTTCGAAGTTGAAACGATATATCGAGAAAGATCGTTAAAGATGTGAGTTTATAAGCAGTAATTTGGA
>CAHIKZ030005584.1:567500-630000 GCA_903632075.3 Acanthosepion pharaonis
CCCCAACGGAATCCATACTTCATACTTCTCGAATTCACTCTCGCGTGTTTATGTGTGACGTCATGAGCTGCGGTGCGATTTTCGCTTCCAGCGTCTTATAAGCACGTGCTTATCGTTGCTTGGAAATCATCCATGTAAACAATAACAGACTATCATCACTGTTTTGTCCATGTATTGCTTAATATATTGTACAGTAATTGACATCTTTGATAATGGCCTATGTAAGCCGAAAGCTTAGATTGTATTAAAAAAATGGATCAATACTATGATTTTCTTTCTTCGTTTAATGATAATGTTATTAAGCTTATCAGACGTTATGAAAAGAATTTACATAAAATAAACAGACAACACTTGTCTATATTATTTAATGAAACATGTATATATATATATATATATATATATATATATATATATATATATATATATATATATATATATATTTAAGAATATAATAGTTTGAAAGTAAAGCAGATATTTTCATATAGTGCTCAATATTAAAAATTTTAAAATTATATTAATATTAAAATAAAGCATTTCTAATATTACTTTTATGCATCAAAATTACTTAACTGTAACTGTTTATATCAATATAACTATTCTTGTTGTTATTTCTTCGACTTCGAATTTTGTTGGAAATATCCATTTGTTATTTGGATAAAAGACCCCTTGAAAAGGGACTGATCAATCCATTTGAAAATAACATTGGTATTATCGGCAAAAACATCATGGAATGAGCATCAATGTATGTTAAAAAAAAGCCTGTAGGTATCAACCAATGGCGCAATACAGCCAAATCTTTTTGGTTCAATAATATAAAAGAGGAATGTACATTTTTGGCTCAATAACATAAAAGAAGAATACACATTTTTTCAGTTTGATTTCTGCGAGTTCTACACATACATCATCTTCTGGCGGCCAATATTCATTTAGCAAATAACTGCTGACGAAGAAGTAAAAATAATAAGGCAGGCACAAAAACCAGTACGATTCCACGACGTAAGTCTATGGACTAAGAGAAATAACCCAGATTTTTACTTATCCATAGGAGCACATGATGCTACTGAAACATAGGACTTTGTAGGGATGCTGTTACTATGGGGACTCAAATTAATCTCTGACATAAAAAAAAAATCAATGGAATATACAGAGACGATGGGATAATTCTCCTTAAATTGAAACCAAGACAAGCGGACCGGATGAGAAAAGAACATAACTAAATTCTTTAAAGACCATCAAGTGAATATTACCACCAATAATAACATTATCGGTGACAAATTTCCTAGACGTTGCATTTGACATGAGTAAGGACCTATATAAACCATAACATAAAGATTCATACAACCACAGGTACGTCGACAGAAAATCCAGTCACCATAATAGGATCCTTGATAACTTACAGTAAAATTTAGTTTATCGACCAACTTGATTAATAAAGGCTTATTTGACGATAATAAAACTAAATATACTAAAGCCTTAAAAAAAAGCAACCACAAAGTGAAATTAGAACATATAGAAAGAAACAGAAATAATGATAAAGGTAAGCTAAAACAACGCAAACGTAACATCATATGGTCCAACCCAACTTACAACAATAGTTAGGTCCAAACAAATGCAAGTAGAATTTTTCTAAATTTAATTTACAAACACTTTGTTCATTCTCCAATACTAAAAAAGATTTTCAACAAAAATAATATTAAGGTAAGCTATAGCTGTACTAAAAAGTTCGATAATTATATATCGCAACATAACAAATAAAGCAAGCACACAAATAAAATACTAAATGATAACCCTACTAAAAGTCAATGCAACTACCGTAAAAACACAACCTTCCCTTTAAATGGTCAATGCATGCCCGAAGGAATAATCTACAGAGCTAGGATCAATTAAGACGATGTTAAATGTTATTTTTTGTTTCCATCTGGAAATTGTGTTTTTACTATCAAGAAATGTCGCTAAGCAATATTAAATACAAAAACTGTACAGCACTCTCAAAGTATTTTCGGTGAGTGAAATTATAAGAATCCATCCGTAATCCAAGTTGTAATCTTCTTTGTGAGAACAGATGCGTTTGATGCGTAAACATTGGCTGTAGATTATAGATTTATTTAGGTTGGTGGAGGGGGCAACTATTGAAGATGAGGTAGCAGCGACCATCATTGGATTTGGTGTAAAGTGTAGTGAAAATGTGGTTGTTTTTTTAAGACGTACCAGTGTGCCCAGAAACGGAATGGAAGTAGTAGAATATTACGTAGTAAATTTGATGGTGTGCTGGAAATTATTAAGTTCTAGGACATTGTTCTCTCCAGGAGTCCATATGAAAAAGATGTCGTTTATGTACCTGTGGTATTATAGGGGTACCAGTTGGTATCTAATAAGCATTATCTTGCTTAAGGGCATCCTTGAAATGTTAGCATAGTTGGGGGCCATTTTTGTTCCCATTGCCGTGCCTCTAACTTGAAGAAAATGGTGCCCGTTGATGTGGAAGTTGTAATGCGTGATTAAGATGCGAAATATCTCGAATCTGGTGTACGGGGAATTTTCTGGTGCTCAAAAAATTCTTGCAAGCTAGTACGCCTTTCTCATGTGGGATGTTAGAATATAAGGACAAAACATCTAAGGTCACAAGGAGTGCATTGTCAGGTAAACTATGTTACTCGGGATTCTTAGGAAATGGGTAGTGTCTAATATAGCTAGGGATGGATGGTAACAGATGTTTTAGCATCTTGTCAATATAGCCAGTGTTGTGTTAGTGTTCCTATTACCAGAAAATATAGGCCGGCCGGGTGGATGGATCTTAAGGAATTCCATCAGCGTATGCATCGTATGTGGGTTGTTGTTGATGTCCTGTATAGAGAGATTGGTGGTTTTTGGGGTGTTTTTAAGTTTGTGTTTGGGGATGGTGTATAATGTGCCGGGTCTAGGACCATTCGGTATCAAGGTTTTGTTGATTGGTGCCTGTGTGTTATAGTTTAGGCTGATAAATGTGACGAGATCTGATTTGAAATCCTTCGTGGGGTCTATGGGTGGGGGGTTATAAAAAATTCAGCTTTTCCGATATATTTACTTTTGTCCATGATAGTGATTGAACAGCCCTTGTCGGCTTGTTTTATAATCATGTCTTTGTTGGCTTGGAGGGATTTTATGGCCGTCCGTTCCTGTCTGGTGAAGTTGTTACTGTGGTTTAAATGGATATTGTTTTGTATAAATTTGTCGAAATGGATTCTGGCCCTTTTTGTACACGAATCAATGTGGTTTTTGCGTCCGTTAGGTGCTTTACAATGTGTAGACTTGTGTGGTTTAGTTTATGCTTTGTCTTGGTGGAAGGTTCGTGGTTGTTGGCGAAAAAAATATTCTCTTAATTTGATATACATCTTTTTCCTAGCTATTATAAAGTTCTGTACAACAGAAAAAAATAATTAAATACTTGAAGCGTCGTTACAAGCCATGATGTATCCGTAGTTTGGATACATTATTATTAATTAAAGCACGTACAAGAAGACTAAAATCCAACTATGAGTTTCTTCGAGTGTGTATAAATAAACATGTTCTTTCTACATTCGTTTTAATATTAAGAATGCAGAACTTCATTCTGGTTTACAAATTGAGAAGATATTTATGGAGGATTCTATAAAATCCTTTTCTAAAAGAATCCTCAATTGAACTTATAAGAACCAAAGGAGAAATTGTATGTTCAAACTTTCCTATTTTGATCAGGGTTTGCTGGGCTCTGATAAAGAAAATAAATGAAATTGGGGTTAAAATAATTGTCTGCATCTATAGAGACTAAATTAAGTTATTTGGTTCGTAAACGTTTTGGATGCATTCTGAAAATGGAATTATTTTCAATTTTTCTTCCTATGACCTTTCTCAGTTAAAGTCTAATATTTTGGATCACGGTCTGGATTTTTGTATTCATTTTTCGATGCCTGAGCGTGAGAAAATCTTTTCAGAATTTAAGGTTTTATTTGCATAGACTTGTACCTCACTCTACCGAGTCATTCAGTGACGTTTAAGCTAAACTTAATAGTTATGGCCATTCCTTTGTTGGTTCTTTTGTTTCTTTATCAGAGTCCAAATGAGGAGAACAGAACCGCTGGGCCATTAAAAGTTTTAAAAAATAACTATAAAGTTTTTAAAAATAACTCTAACCTGGTTATTACTAGACCGGATAAAGGTGCTGGTTTTGTTTTACTGGTCTATTCTGATTATGACTTAAAGATGAATATCATTCTTGATGACACATCAAAATATTTGAAATTACGTCCAGTAGAGACCCATGATTGTACTGCTTCAATTGAGGCTAACTTTCAAAAGTAATTGTTTAAGTAGCTCAATAATGGATTACTCTCTTCTGAAATGTCTGAATTGATTAGACTTACTTGCTCTATTCGTCCCCGTTTGTATGGGCTACCTAAAATCCATATGGATGGGGGTTCTATTATGACTCATCGTGTTTATGATTGAATAAATAAAGTCGCTAGTTGGCTCTCTTCAGCGCTAAAACCATTGTCACCCTATAGTAACTTTTGTATCAAGGATTCCTTCTCTTTTGTAGAAACTATACGTAGTTCTTCTTCCAAATGTGGGTTCATATGCTCCTTGTTTACTTATGTCCCCTTATTTGAGACAATTGAGATTTGTTGTGATATGTTATACCGTAGCTTTTTGTCTCCCCCGGATTTTCCTGAGAATATGTTTGCTGATCTCATGAATTTCGTCACCTCGTCTGTTGAATTTAGTTTTGATATTAATTCTTGGCAGATTGACAGTGTAGCGATAAGTTCTCCTATATATATATATATATATATATATATATATATATATATATATATATATATGAACTTTATTTCAATATTTTGGCCTTTCCGATTCTAAACTATGCAGTTTACATCGTGTAGCTTGAGTCTGTCTCATGCTTGTGTGTTGTGTGCCGCCACTCGGTATTGTTCTCAGACCCCATGGGATTTTTAAAAATCGTTTCATTCCAAGCAAGGCAACAGACACACTAACATGGTTGAGGGTTACAATTGTGAAAGAATATAAGAAAAAAGACTATGAAGATTAACGATTTTGATTGAAAATCGCAAGCGATACGTGCGAGAGCAGAAACTTTTACCATATAACTTACGTTTATATCTAGCAATTTAAACTGCAAATAATGAGACTTTCCAATACATACAAAGTGGCGAGATCATAAGAAAGTATTTACAGTGGTCGCATAGGAAAGCTACATTATGATAGTGGGAAGTGACTGAAGTAGAGATGCCAAGTCAAAACCAATAATATTGCAAATTTTTCTTTGGTAAGCGATATATTTACACACACCCTCTACCTGAGCACTTTTACCCGTAAATATAGCATACATTAAAACTATATCACACACACACACACACACATATATATATATATATATATATATATATATATATATTTAATTAATTCATCGAGTCTGATAGAAACCTCTACAGAATGCAGGAAGCACTGGACGGCCATTTCGTCCTATATTTGGGACTCATCAGCAGTGCGCATCCACTACTGAGAATTGAAACCCTGACAGTTAGGTTGTTAAGCTGACATCATACCAACTGTGGGCCTCGGTGACGAAGAGATTCCAAATATAGAGATTCTATATATATATTTATATATATATATATATATATATATATATATATATATATATATATATATATATATATATATATATATGTGTGTGTTTATATATATATATATATATATATATATATATATATATATATATATATATAAATAAGGAGGCATGGTGGAGTAATGAATAGCGGCTTAGATTGAGGGAGAGACGAGTTCCAATTCCAGTCGAATCCATTTCATTTACTTACATGCTAATACCCTTGAGGAAGGTGTGAATCCTCTTCTAATTACTATATATGATTACACTAAATCCCCAAATATCTTCACTTGTATATCCTTTCTTGACCCAGCTAATGCTCGTAAGGGACCGGCTATGGGTGAAAAAAAAAAAACGTGGCTCTTGGGGTACTGTTCCTTGGCTACTCCCGTGCTTGGAGAAGAATCACTACTGAACTGAGTGAGTAGCAGCGCTATATTGAGTCTGGTTAGTTTCTTCTTTGTCACCGAGTCCCGTGGTACAGTTGTATCGAAACGGTCCGGGTTCGATTCTCGGTAGTGGATGAGAACCGCCGATCATTCCCAAATAGGACGAAACGGACGTCCAGTGCTTTCTGCATTCTGTTAAGGATTATTCTACGCTCGATGAATTACTACATATGATTGCTCTAAATCCCCCAAATTTCTTCATTTGTATGTCCTTGCTTGACCCAGCTAATGCTCGTGGGGAACGGCTAAGTGTTAAAATGAAGACGTGGCTCTTGGGGTACTGTTCTGTGTGCATTCACATACTTGCAGGAGTATCACAACGGAACTGAGTAAGTAGCGGCACTATATCGAGTCTAGTTCGTTTCTTCTTCGTCAACTTCTTTGACACCGTGGTACAGTTGGTATGATGTTTGTGTGGTATTGAAACGGTCCGGGTTCGATTCTCAGTTGTGGATGCTGATGGGTCCCAAATAAGACGAAACTACCAGTTCTTTCTGCATTCTGCTGACGATTATTCTAGGCTCGATAAATTACTATACATTCAACATCATCAATTGATAAGACACCAGAGGTGTTAAAACAAAATGGCTATTTTTGTAGTGATTTTATAACATATTTATGTTATAATTTTTAAATAGATAATTATATATATATATATATATAAGTTAACATAGAAGTCAACACTTAGAGGCGACAGTTTGTTTCATGCTAGATGCAATCGTCTGGCCACGAGAGTATATATATATATATATATATATATATATATATATATATATATCAGAAGGTACTCGATACCTTTCTCTGTCTTCCCAAGAGCCGGATCTGACCAAAAATGAAATATTTCTGCCAAATCTGGACTAGAGGTGCTCATATCTTTCCAGCGTTGAGATGGTTTAAAAGGATTTACCTGGTACTGTTGGTGATGCATTATTTTCCATCGTAAAAGTCATTTCCTACAAGCTAAAAAAATGTCTATCCTCTCGCTATGTTCATGGTAGATATTCAAACGAGCTACATTCTATAATTCCATCAAAATATGTCTTCACATTTGGACCTATATTACCACACATACACAGTCGACTCATTCGTTTGATATTTCATTGAGTAGAAGGAAGATCCTCTCAGACAACAATTTCACCAGAACTGTCACTTTGCGGGACAGACTCTCGAAAATATGCTTCATGGGTCACCACAGGCTGAAGGCCATATCATTTTGAAATATCCGTTCTTGTATTATCACCGAAGTTAAGCAACGACAAACCTGGTCAGTATCTAAATGGGTAACCGTTTAAGAATACCAGTTACTGTAAGTTTGCATATTCTGCCGGTGTAATGTATGACGGCGCGGAATTCTTAATAGGAAAGCCGAGTTCCAACTCCAATGGTGTTCGTTGTATTCAATTACGCGAAACTTCACTTGGGAAAGGCATGAAACAACATCTCCGCCACAATTGTGCGTTATGTAGTAGGAATTTAGCAAATCATTACTATCTCCAAAATAATACATCTGAAATAATTTGTGGCTTTAAACAAACTGCAAACGGTTGATAAACCATAAAAAACAAAGCAGTTATTCAATCACTAGCAGCATGGCCCGGCGTTGCCTGTGCTTGATTAAAAAATAGTACGACTCATACAGCAATCGCTATCACTTGACTTAAAATATTTTTGCCCTTCCTTGCCTATAAAGGAGTGCCCTTTGCCGTGCTGATGTTGCTTACATGCCTTACTTCTTGCCTATCTCACACTGCGAATTTTTTCTAAGCTCTATACTAAACATTAAATCTGTTACGAAAAAAGAACTAAACAAAATGAACACAAAACGATCAGCTTTAAAAAAAGGCCTCGTAACTGGAAAAACCGAATGAAAAAAGAATGTTAACAACAAATAATTTTTCACACCCAACCCAGTTCTGCGGAATCAGAATCAACGTTGAGTTTAAGCAAGCGAATGAGCCAACTGGAGTAAAGTGTCATGCAGATTTAAATTTTTCCCACTTGTGACGAATGCAGCTATCGATTTTTTTTGCATGCTAACATGCTAGTTAACATTCGTGTCAGTCAGCTGTTGGCTCTCATGCTGGCCAACAGAATTTTCCTGCCAATTCGTGGCAGCCAGCTATTGTCTCTCACTCTGGCCAGTACAAAATGGCCTACATGAAAACTGCCGTAGAAGCATGAAAAAATCGATTATTTCCACTAGCTTTGGGAAATGCAACGTCGGTCTTGGCCTTCCCACTAACTTGGAGCATGTTCATGTAAATTTTGGTGCAAATCCGTCGAAAATTGCAGCCGTGCGTTCGTTACACACACACACACACACACACACACACACACACACACACACACACATCCTGCCTTTTATAGATAGAGATGACATTTATCACTAGAATCTTAACTTCTTTAAATCAAATCAACTGTTATCCATCCTATATATTTTCATAATATTCCGCTCTTATTTTCTTATTTTATGTAATTTCAGAACCTCATTCAGTATTTAATCGAAGGGTTGTTGGGTTTGGTTTTTTGAACTGTGAATAATTATTTCGCTGTTTTATGGTAGAAGATGTCGCTGGGCGGTTCAAATATTACGATCGAATTAAAAAAAAAACATAATTTGAAGATTTAAAAGTTTCGTGCGCAATATCTTCCAAGAAAGTACTCTTCCGACCTGACATTGACATCCCAATGGGGGAAAAAAACTGACTGGTTACATTCAATGCCTCGAAAACCAAACTAATTGCATTTCATCAGACCCTGAACTACCGCCATTCACGGTGAACAGATGGCCCCACCGGGAGTCCTCCTGCTTTCAGAAAAAATTAGGCTTCAAATTCAAACCCGACTTCAAGTTCAACTTATCTACGATACATCGCTAAAGATGCAGGTAAAATGACAATCTATCCACTACCCTGTATATGACCCAGATGAGACCAAAAATGGAGTACTATTGCTATATATAGGCGGGAGCTGCTAGTCCTCACTTTCTAGTTATGAAAGAGTCAAAAAGCTTCTCTGAGTCTTTGCGGGCGAAGAATTATTTTCCAGTCTCTAAGCTCTTTCTTACATGCAGGATATTGCGGATCTCTCACTGTTCTATCGTTAATTCCATGGTAAATGCAGGGAAGAACTACATGCCTTGATTCCGCTTTGTCGGGCCTTCACGGCTAGGACCCGCCATGATACTTATGCTATTCCCTCTCTATTTCATCGGTGAGAAGATCCATTCAAACTTCCTCCTGCAAACCACAGTTTATTTCTGTCCGACTTCCTTCCTTTCTTCCTTCCTTTCTGTCTTTCTCGCTTTCTTTCTTTCTTTCTTTCTTTCTGTATTTTAGTTCTCATGTCAATGTTTTCTTTCTTTCTATCGTTATTTCTTTCTTTTCATTTTTAAAGAAAACTGGAAAGTGAGGATTAGCAGCTCCCGCCTAAATATGGCAATAGTACTCCATTTTTGGTCTTATGTGGGTCTTATATAGGATAGAGGATAGCCGGTCATTTTACCTGCATCTTTAGCGATGTATCGTAGATGAGTTCCACTTAAGGTCGGGTATGAGTTTGAAGCTTAATGTTTTCTGAAAGCAGGCGGACTCCCAGAAGGGCCATCTGTTCATCGTGAATGGCGGTAGTTCAGGGTTTGATGAAATGCAATTAGTTTGGCTTTCGAGGCATTGAATGTAACCAGTCAGTTTTTTCCCCCACTGGGATGTCAATGTCAGGTCGGAAGAGTACTTTCTTGGAAGATATTACGCACGAAACTTTTAAATCTTTAAAATATTTTTTTTAATTGGATCGTAATATTACAACACCCCAGCGACATCTTCTACTATAAAAGAGATAATTAACAGGTAAAAAATATGATTAAATAGTATTATCCAATTTCTTCTTACACCATTGTTCAACAAATACCAAACCCAACAACCATTCGACGTAGAATGTTACTGAATAGGGTTCTGTAATTACATAAAATAAGAAAATAAAAAAGGCATATTATGAGAATATATAGGATTGATAACAGTTGATTGGATTTAAAGAAGTTAAGATTCTAGTGATAAATGTTTTCATTGAATAACTGCTTTGATTTTTTATGGTTTATCAACCTTTTGGAGATTCCGCCTGGTCTGGCCTTCAGGGCTATGACCGGCCATTCTACTGCTGCTATTCCTTCAGTATTTCATCGGTGAGAAGTTCCATTTAAATTTCCTCCTGCAAGCCACTGTCCTGTGGAACAGACACCCAAGAGGATGTTTCCTCGATCACTATAATCTTAACCTGTTCAAGTCTAGAATTAACCGTTATCTTCTCTTCTCCGTATATACTATAACTTAACGAAACTCTCTATCACGTGTGGTCACTGGACCCTGTACGGGGTGAGCCTCACTGTAAAATAAAAAAAGAAAGAAAATATATCTGACAATAAAGAGTTGTATATATCTCTGAGATGAAGTATCATTATTACTTGCATTAATTACATTAGTCGGACTGTTATCCTCATCTTCATTGCCATATTCACAACAGGATAAAGACGTCGGTTAGATCCAGTGACTAGATCCAAAGAGTTGTGAGTTCACTACCAAGCCACAGAATTAGTAAACAAAAACCTTGGAGAATTGATTAAAGGAAAAAAAAAAGAGAGACATCCGGAAGAGGCATGGTACGTCTAAGTGGAACAATCTACCCCGGTGGACGAAATAAAGTGTTCGGGTCGAAATTCCAAACACCTGAAGAAGACCGGAGCGTACAACAGCCGAAACGTTGTGAATATGGCCATGAAGATGAGAATAACAGTTCGAATACTGCAAATAATGCAAGCAATATAGAGATAATGCTAATTCGCTTTGAATAAAAACTTTACCCTAACACTGTTCAAAATATAAATTTACGTTAAAAACTATCGTTCTTAGGGAGATACTAACTCGGAAAACATCTTGGATTCGTAGGTCCTTTTATTGCCTTGTATAGACGAGGTCTGTTTATAGCATGTCTGTTGAGAATGATTGGACGCTACAACGGTGAGTAGCGGAATTCTAGGTTTTATTGGGATGCACAGAAGAAAATGTGTGACGATAAAAGAAATTTCATACGAATACCCGGTCAGTAGCTGAACGAAAATAAATCCATAAAAATTCATTAGTCGCCTGGAGTGTTGTATTGATACTTACTCGGTAATGACCAAGTATTGGTTTCAAAAGGACCGAAAGTGGTTGAGCGAATAAAACAGGTCGAGGTGTCTAAATATTTTGTCCTAAAAGAAGAAACAGATTGAATATATATGAGATAATAGAGATAAAAGAAAATAAAGAAAAATAGTACTGTAACATAAAAGAAAGAAAGAAAGCGAGAAAGAAAGAAATAAAGGAAGGAAGGAAGGAAGGAAGGAAGGAAGGAAGGAAGGAAGGAAGGGAGACGGACAGAAATAAGTAAAGAAAGAATTTTGACGTGGGATTTAACGTGGAAAGAAAGAAAGAAAGAAAGAAAGAAAGAAAGAAAGAAAGGAAAAGCAACGAACGACATCGAATTTGGAAATAACATGAAAAATCTGGAAGAATAAAAAAAAAACATTGACGCGGGAAGTAACCTGAAAAGAACGAAAGAAAGAAAAAAAGAAAAAGGAAAGAAAGAAAAGGCATTGATGTGGGTAATAACCTCAAAAGAAAGAAAGAACTATAATCTGGGAAATAATATGGAAGAAAGAAAGAAAGAATGGGTTATAATCTAAAAAGAAAGAATGAAATAATGAAAAGAAATAAAGAAAGAAATAACGAAAGAAAGAAAGAAAACACTGACGTGGGAATTGACATGAAGGAAGGAAAGAAAGAAAGAAAGAAAGAAAGAAAGAAAGAAAGAAAGAAAGAAAGAAAGAAAGGAAGGAAGAAAAAAGAAAGAAAAAACATTGGCGTGGGATATAAAATGAAAAGAAAGGAAAAATGAAAAGAAAGAAAGAAAGAAATAACGATTGAAATAAAGAAAACATTGACATGAGAACTAAAATACATGAAGAAAGAAAGGAAGGAAGAAAGAAAGAAAGAAAGAAAGAAAGAAAGAAAGAAAGAAAGAAAGAAAGAAAGAAAGACAGAAGAAAGACGGACAGAAATAATAAAGAAATAATTTTGACGTGGGATTTAACGTGGAAAGAATGAAAGAAAGAAAAATCAACGAACGACATCAAGTTCGGAAGTAACAGGAAAAATATGGTAGAATGAAAAACATTGACGCGGTAAGTAACGTGAAAGGAAAGAAAAAAAAAAGGAAAATCATTGATGCGGGTAATAACCTGAAAAGAAAGAAATATAAATTGGAAGCTAATAAGAAAGAAAGAAAGAAAGAAAGAAAGAAAGAAAGAAAGAAAGAAAGAAACTGAGAAAAACAGAAAGAAAGAAAGCAAGAAAGAAAGAAAGTAAAAAGAAAGAACATTGACATGGGTTATAACATGAAAATAAAGAAAGGAATATTGAAAAGAAATAACTATCGAAAGAACGAGAGAAAGGAAGAAAACTTTGCTGTGGGAACTGACATAAAAGAAAGAAAGAAAGAAAGAAAGAAAGAAAGAAAGAAAGAAAGAAAGAAAGTAAAAAGAAAGACAGAAAGAACATTGGCGTGGATTATAAAATGAAAAGAAAGGAAAAATAAACTGAAAGAATGCAATAACGATAGAAAGAAAGAAAACATTGACGTGAGAACTAAAATAAAGGAAGGAAGGAAGAAAGAAACGAAGGAAGGAAGGAAAGAAAGAAAGAAAGAAAGAAAAAGAACGAAAGAAAGAGAGAACTACAAATTTGGAAATACTATGAAGAATCTGAAAGAAAGAAAAAAACAAAAGAAAGGAAGAAAGAAAGGAAGAAAGAAATAACATGACATGAGAAGTAACGTTAAATGAAAGAAAGAAAGAAAAATGGAAGGAAGAAACAGTAATCAGAAAATAAAATAGAAAATAAAGATAACAATGAAAGAAAATAAGAGATTCCAACCAAAAAGGAAATGTAAAAATTTTAAAAAATAAATAGAATTTCGCGTTCAGGCATAAGAGAAAAAAGAAAACGAAACTGGAATGCAGAGAAGGGAGAAAACCAAAGAAAGAAAAAAAAAGCAACTTGAATTAAATCAAGAGAGAGGCGAATTAAAAAAAATAAAAATAAAACGAAACAAAAATCATACGCAGTCATGAGAAATAAATACATTCTAATAGTAAATTTAGCCGTTACCTTATAAGGAAGCATTCGGTAAGCATTGACCTTGCAGCCAATGTTAACGTCGATTGAAATTTATAAAGTCTTTCTCTTAAAACAATTTTTCAATAAAAAAGAATTCCTCAAGTCCAATAACTCTTATTTCTCCTTCCATAATTGATGGGGACTTCCTTCCAATATGTCGATATTTTCTCTTCCAGTTACATGTCTCTCCATTTATAGGTGTGGATTTTATATATGACATTCCTCAATTGATATGTTTTCTGTCATTTGATACAACTCTTTATTTGTGTAGTGCCAGTCCACAAGATTCAAAGAAAGATGAACCTTGTCATGACCTACAGGCTTCTTTCACTCGAAGTCATTTTAAGCATTAAAACAGTTTTATTAGAGCTCATAATTTAAAAATTTTGAAACAGGTTTAACGCCATTATTCACATTCTCAGTTAATTCTTGATCTGATGAAGATATTTAAGAGTATGACTCGATATGTTAATATTATGTTTTGTTTTTGTAGCAATTCGTGGTTTAGGGTGAAACTACCCCTCGCGTAGTCTATTCTATGTCCAGTTTATTTATCGCCTATTAAATTTGTTATAAGTGATCCAAATATCAATGTATTTGAATTGTTTAGTATAGGGACGTTCAAAATTTCGATAAAAAAAAGAGCATACGATAATGAAAAAGGCGCCAAACTTGATAAAAACAAAATTTTATCGTGAAAATCGTTGTTATTATTAAGAGGAAAGATCAAAATATTATTTTGATTATTCCATTAAAAAATTAAAAGCCTTTCTAACACGTTCGGAATCTAGATTAAAAGTCTTCTTTTTCTTGTGTCAGTGGATGAGCCAAAGATTAGTAAGTGAAACTTAGTGTCCTTTTTATCAGGTAAAAACTTATTGTTTTGGAAATTCTTTCAAAAATCAAAAAATTGTTCAGGATTTATTCACAAATGAAGGAAATTAATGGATGAATCTTTTGTTTTTCGAAAGTTTTAGTAAAAATCTTATTTTTTACATATGACTTCCCCACTTAATTAATTTTATGAAATTTTAATTATAATAATTTAAGTTTTAAAATTCTGTATTTATTTCACCATTTCAGATAATATCATTAGTAAGTAAAAATTTGTATTTACTATTTATTAAAGAAATTTGAATTTTCTATATGTGAATAAGCTTACTTATTTCTGTACGGTGGCACATACGCGACAGAAAATGAGAGCAATAATTATACTAAATTTAAAAACCAGAAATTATCGACAATTCAGTAAAATATTTGATTACAGAGAATATTGTCTAATTTTTTCAGATTGATGAGTACTTAAAAATTTTATATAAAAGGGGCTCCTGGTATATCCATTTATTTTTTACGACTAAAACCTCCATAGAACAACATTATCAAGCTGGCAAAAAAGCGAACAGCTTAAAATCACAATCACTATAGACTAAAAAAAATACCTTTCTGTGATATTTTAAAAATTAAAGTATATAATATTTGTTTTTAATCAAATTAATTATACTTTAAATCAGCTAATTTTCTTCAGATAAATTTTCATGAAAGAATATTTTATTTTTGAAAGATTTTTTAATAGGAGAATGACGTTGCCATGAAAATCAACAAGAACGACTAGGAAAAAAGGCGCTAATCAGCTATTTTTGCAAAAAAAAAATCTTTCCAGTTAATTTAAATTAATTTTTGGTTCAGAGCAAAGTATTTTACTAATTGTAAATATTAAATTTAATCTCTTAGTTTGAAAGTAACACTAAAATAAACGTCCCCAAAAAGATTTTCATTGTTAAAAATTTATTTTAAACTTCAGGTATCGTGTTTTTGTGGTTCTAATTAGTTTACTATTTACTAATTACACATCCTGAAATTTTATGATAGATTCAGAGTAGGTGTCATCCCCGAGTTCATTCTAATTTCAGATCACAGTTTATTTAGCAATGATTTAACTTAAGCTCTATTTTTTGGAATAGCTGATAGAAAATCTTGATTTACTTATGCTGCTAAATAGTTGGATGAATGAAATGTGAAGAAGAAAAAGAAAGATCACCTGCGTCTATTATTTTCATAATGTACCTGCGGACTATTTTCCGCATCTGAGTTGTTGTTGCCTATCCACTAGGTTATTTTCCGATGTGACAATTCTGTGTTGAGAACTGGGAGTCTTAAATTTAACTGATATACACCCTTGTGCAAATTACGTGAAACAAAACGAATAATTTTGTTGTTATTTACATTTTTCGTTTTTTTTTCTTCAATGAAACATGGCTCAGTGCATATGTTAGTGCTTCATATATCCATTACACGAAGTCTTTCCTTGCAGATTAACCACAAATTCTCGATTGGATTTAAATCAGAAGATTTTTCCAAGTCGGTCGATAGTACTTAAATTTTCTCACTGGTAAGGCTTTCTATTGTGTACGTGCAGCATTACAATATTCTTACGCTTCCTTGGAGTAACATCCATCGCAGACAATAGCCATAGGACAACTAATCGATAGTCGAGACAGTAGTGTCTGGGTGTGATGGAAAACTGATGCAATCATGGATGACGCAATATTTTTCAAGGCCAAACAAATTTTATCATACACCCCGAAAATAGATTCACATTACTGCACACGACTGCAAATGACCTAATCTGTTGAAAAAATAGAAATCGATTACACCCTTTTACTCCAGTGGGTCTAAAACTGACCGTATGGTGAAAGAAAGAAAACGAAAGAGGTTGTCTCAATTAATTCGCACAAGAGAGTATATAACTTGGTGACATGGTAAATGTGAATCCAGTCCTTGGTTTGGGCAGTGTGTACTTGAACGCATTGATCACGGAGAGAACAATAACAAGGCAGTCCTAAAAATAAGTACGAAATGAGATATCATTAGTCATATGCAGTGGGACAAGAACAGTCTACTCGCGTAGATTAAGTAAAATGCTCAGTCCGGGATTGTCTGGAACTCGTACGTCCGTTCGATCGCTAAAGGTATTGAAAAAATGGTCGGCCCCTTGGACCGTTGTTTTAAGAACCTGAATCCTCCCGCTATCCCCTATATTTAAAAGAGACAGATCAGACCGAAAATGGTGTACTTTAGAGATATATGGACAATAGTAGCTCGGTTTTCACTCTCCTTTTCCGCCGACTTATTTTCCACTATGTAATATCTTTCCCAATGACAAAAACTCACGAGATACTTACTAATCTATCGCGATTTCCATGGAAAATGTTCAGACCTACATCTTTTACTTCAAAAAATTCTAACCTTCAGGGCTAATACACGTCATACTACGAAAAACTTGCGCACAGCCCTCATCCACTTTGTATTCCTTTGGGGAAATGTCATTTCCACGCGAGCAGCTTCTTCCCACGTACTATTGTTTTGTGGAAAAGATTCCCAAGAGGTTAATCCCCATTCACAACAATCTTAACCTGTTCAAGTTTATGTTATCATCCCCGTATATTCGTATAAACTCTGCTTCTTACTCTGTAGCCTACAAACTTGAGTGTTTCTTGGGCATTGTACAGGTTGAAAGGAAGTTAGTCGAACTAATATACAATTGATGAAGACCGGAGGGTACACCAACCGAAACGTTGTGATTAGAACAGCAGTGATGAGGCCAATAGTTCGCATGTAAATAATAATAACTCTTCGTCCCAGAAATTCACACGCGTTTATTGACCCTTGTACATTTTCTGAATGTTCTATTGTATTCTTGCCAAAGTAGAACATGGTGGTTAAAATATTAAATCTATTTCTGTCTATGGATGTGTTATGGTCCGGTTCCTTTGACCACGGTGATAGTCCAAGGTAGAACCAATAAAGAAGAACTCGAATACGGATATGGAATAACACAGATATATTACAAACAGGAATATATACAGAGAAATAGAAGTGTTAGTACGAACAATCAGGTTTAGTAGGGAGAACAATGTAGTCTCGACTGGTATCACTATTCCAATGTCTTGTAGTAATTATCTGAACGCGACTCTGTTTCAGATTGCCTCTGACTCGACTGACTGACTTGCTCGCTCTGACTGACTGACAGACTCCTGACGGACTTCTGACGGACCTCACTCCAGACTTCGGACTGAACAGTATTTAGTCACCCCGCCCCCATGAGGGCATCATGTAACACAAGGCCGGTTTAACGTGGGATCTCCGAGCCCGTGGGCTCGGCCAAAAATATGCCCTTTGAACCCGTATAAACGGGTTCAGGGTCGGTTTACCTCCCCGAAAGAGACTCCGACCTTCGCCGTAGCCTCGTTCGGGTTCCTCCCCTCCCGAAGGCGGAGAGTTCAGCCAATCAGCCGATCAGCCGGAAGTCTGACTTCAGACTGAACTCCTTGCTTCCTCTTGAGGCGCAGTATTTATTACGTATGGAATAGTCCATTTCGTTATTATGGGTAAGGCCCCATAACAGAGTGTTATGATTATTTACATTATTCGGACTTATTTTGCCATATTCACAACGTTTCGACCTGAAAGTGATTGAAATTTCGAACCGAACCCTTTATTCCGTCCACGTGCCATGCCTCTTTATTTGCTTTTAACTCTCCAAGTCTTTTGTTTCACACAAACTCTTTACTGCTATCACAGGATCTAATCAACATCATTATCCACTAAGCCATGTGTCTTTGTGTACATCTTTGTATGAATTTCTGGGTCTTATAAAACAAATGTCTCAACAGCTGTTTTTAACAAGTGCAATTTTCCGTTATTAATACTGCATATTTTTTTAACAGAGATTATATTGCAATTTTGTGTTGTTATTCATTGCTTTATTACTGGTTATCATATTGTATTCATTTCTATGTTTGGTCGGCTCAGATGTTTGTGGACTAGCATAGGTGCTGATTCCTTAAGTTTTCGTATTTATGTTCTCTGTCTCTTATTTCAACTTCATCCTTCAGGGGGCGGTGATCTCCTTTTTACCTCTATCTGTTTAGCTACGCCTGATTTTTCTATTTCCCCTCGTGTTACCGCTATACGATGTTTATGTAGACTTACCTTAAGGGGCGGCATGTTGTTTCTACTTTATATTTCTTACGACAGCTGCACAGGATGTGAATAATGTAAATGAATCTATTGAATACATTCATTTATTCAGTTATCGCATTTTGCGCAGCTTTGTTCACCACCACCCTTCATCTCACAATTGCAGTTCATGGTGACATTCAAGGCAGAAGAGTTCAATGGCTTGTCGGTTCCCTTTGCACCTGGTGTGTTAAGGTTACACTGTTCTCCAGCAGTTGTTGTAACCTAGGGAAGGTTACTGAATAGAATAAACACGAACGTTCGTAATGAACGATAATACTTAGGACAAGAACAACACATATAAGATTCGCCAGCGGCGTGTAGAATTAGTCAACTGCTAGAAGTGAGTCAAGTGAATTCCTCAGTGAATCTCCAATTACAGGATATATACTAACCAGCCCACGCGGTTAGATAAGACAGAAGGCAGTATTTAATGTGGAGTATAAGTGTTACGGTTTTTTGGGTATATACTGTATGTAACTAGTGAGCGAGTCAGAATGACTTATTTCCCTTTATAGTCGACCAATAGAAGGTTGACCAATCAGAAGCCGCACAACACTGTATTCGTCGTGTATAAAGGCGGCCATCTTGTTTCCTCTACCAGAAAGACCAAAGGCGACCAGGAGAAGGATGAACTACACTCTGCTGTGATATCAACTGCGAACCTAAAGTACGCGTTCCTAGTGTCTCCGAAATATTCACTGCCAACCTCTGGATTCTATACTCGAGGACGACCGTCATGAAAATGTCTAACAATAAGAGCCCGTAGGCTCGGCCAAAAAGTCCCCGTAGGCCCTGTATAAAACGGGGTCTGGTAGCTGTTTCCAGAGACGAGACTCTGCACTTGTCTGGGGACCCTCTCTGCCCGGAGGCAGAGAGTGTGACCAGCACAACTGGAGAGGAACTGCAGGATATCTAGCGCCCCACGCGGTGAGGTGTGGCACAAAGCCAAATTTAATGTGGGTATCCGAGCCCATAGGCTCGGCCAAAATTTCCCAGTAGACGCCGTATAAAACGGCGTCGGGTAGCTGTTTCTCGAGGTGAGACTCTGTCCTTCGATGCAGTCTCGTCTGGGGATCCTCTCTGCCCGGAGGCAGAGAGTTTGACTCGCACAGCTGGAGACGAATTTCCAACTGAAGACCAACATGCAGTATTTACTAATATATTTATATGAATGAGAACGTATTTACATATTTTATATTTATATATATTTATAGGAATGAGGACGTTATCGTCCGTAGGTATTCTACAACAGAAGTTAACGAGGCAAGACCTACAAAGCAGCGAAGGGGTTTGAATTCAGTTTTCCTTCTCCTAGAAGGCTGATGGTATACACAGGCCGCGTGCTGCAGTCACAGCATTTCACCCTCGCTCCGCACTGCCGTACCGACGAGAGCCAGAAAAATCATCATCGTTATTGCCACATTCACAACGTTTCGGTCGTTGTACGCTCCCGCTTATTTCAGGTGATTGGAATTTTGAACCGAACTTTTTATTTCGTCCAACGGGGTAGATTGTTCTATTTCCACGTGCCATGCCTCTTCCCGATGTCTCAGTTATCTCCCTTTATCTCAAATCTCCAAGTTTTTGTTCATCACTGCTGTATTGGACATACAACTATTTGGGTCAAGGAGACATGGCTCGGTGGATAATAGCGTTGGTTGGATCCAGTAACTTGATCCAAAGAGTTCTTAGTTCAGTACCTGGCTACGGTAGTGTTGAGTAGAAATTTGTAGAGTTGTGTTAAAAGTAGATAACTGAGACAACCGGAAGCGGCATAGCACGTGGAAATAGAACAATCTACCCCGGTGTACGAAATAAAGTATTCAGTTCGAAATTCCTAACACTTGAAGAAGGCTGGAGCGTACAACGGCTGAAACGTCGTGAATATATCAAGAAATATGACAGTAACAGTCCGAACATTGTAAATAATGTAAACAATATCGTAATTTGCTTTGCTTTCTATTGGTTTGTTTTTGTTTGGTTTGGTTTGTTTTTCGGCATATCAACATCTCAATGGGTTATTTAATATTGAAAAAAGATATTTCTGTTAGTGCTTTTTTTCTTCAAAAAAGTATTGTTGGTAATATATATATATATATATATATATATATATATATATATATGGATGTATATATATGGATGTATATATGAAAACCGAGAAGTAAAAACAAGAACAAATCTCTTTCCATATCTGAGGATGTCTGTAGAACCAGACGAATGCTTGTAAAAAAATTAAAAAGACCTTATGGAACTGGAATTTATAAACAGGGATCATATCATTCATATACAGGTTCGGGGTTGATGTATCTTATTTATATTGTTTGCGAGGATGTATTCTCGCCATTTAAATCATTAACCTCTATATTTGTTTTTTTTTTTTGTATGAATGATTCATGAATATATATATATATATATATATATATATATATATATATATATATATATATATATATATAAAAGATATTTTGTAAGTACAAATTTAAAAAACTCAACAAAATCGGTTTTGCCTGCTCAAGGCTTCAATCAAATTCGAAATAAAAATACAATAAAATTTAATATTACAAGACATATTAAAACAATATTAAATAATAAAAAAACTCTCAACAAACAAAGTGGGTTGGGGGTTAAAGAAGGTTTGAGGGACCTCATCAGGCTTCCACAGGAGATTCAAAATTAAAACAGAAAAATGTACAAATCAGAATAGATGTTTGCTGGGACATATGTCATATATATATATATATATATATATATATGTATATATATATATATGAACTATAGGCAGATGACAGCGAGTTTTTTTTTACAAACACTCACGTTGTTTGTTTTAATTTTGCGGGACCCGATGTAAAAGCGCCTTATGACCTTCAGATGAAAACCGTAAAAAAAATTTTTGCAAACAACTTTGTTGTTTTTTTGGGACTTAATATTGTTTTAATATGTCTTGTAATATTAAATTTTACACTTTTATTTCGATCATATATATATATATATATATATATATATATATATATATATATATATATATATATATATATATATATATATATAAAAAAATGTATTGCTGGTTAAAAGTTTTGCTTCAAAAATATATTGCTGGTATTACAATCTATTTTTACGCTTTCATGGTGTTTTGACTCCAGTCAGTGTGGTCAGGGTGGATCTGGGAACACCAGCAATTAAGAGGTGGTCCCACGCTCCTCAAAACTTCATGATCAGAGGCCCTGCTGTCGGATGCAGTTTATCGTCTTACCCAGCACACGGATGTACCTTATCGCCATACCCAGAACGGTGTAGATCTTGGTTTACCCATCTTTTTATATATTAAAAATACACATTAATTTTTTGAGTATATAAATGACGTAATGTTTATATACGTAGTTTATATAGGTTGTCATAGTCGGGGGTGATAATAGTGGACATATTTCCGCTGACTATAGACTTCGTCTGTGTCATACTTCTCAACTAACCTTTGACATGCTAGAAAATGTGCGAAGTCGAGAAACTGGCAACTCCTGACAAGCTGTTTCCGGTAGATGGAGCTCAACAACACGGGAAGGCAGTCAATTTAGGGGAAGAACAGCCCCGATTTAAAACCACCCGGCCTTGCGACCATATCTAAAACAGGGACAGTCTGTTTAACGAAGTAAATTCATTTAACCAATTAGCTGTCATTCGTATGCCGACTGATGCTTGACGTCACAAGGCGTACAAGCAAAAGCATAAAAAATATCAAGCGGATGAAAGGACTAAATGTATTGAGGAATATATTTTCGCTTTGATCTTCGTAATGGCCAAATGTATGAAGGAGACTGGAAAATCAAAAACGTTTCATTGGATGCAAATGTGTATCTTATGCACAAAATGATTTACGAGAAAGATAAAAAAAAGAGTCCTTCTCTGGTGTTAATAAAATTCTAGTATTAATGTCTGTTAATGTCACACTATCAATACATCGATAACGATATATATATATATATATATATATATATATATATATATATATATATATAAAAATTCGGTTACAATTTATTTTATGAATATACATATATTCATTTCTTCAGACCGAAGTTTTTTTTTTAATAAATATAGTCAATATACACAGACGAAAGGAAAAGGAAGAGGAAGAAAGAAAAAAAGAAAAGGAGAAAAAATTAATATTAAAAGAGGGAGAAAGAAAAATAAATAAAAAAACAATATAAGGTTTTAAAAAATGGGGGAGAGAAAGAGAAGAGAGGAGGGCGATAGTGAGAAAGAGGGAGGGAGAGAGAGGGATGGGAAGAAAAGAAAGGAAAGAAAGAAGAATTAAAACGAGCCGATAGGGTGACCTAGAAATGATTTTTTCCTTAAGGAATGAAAAAGTTTAAATGTAAGGTAAAGAAAGGGGGTGATCAGATTAAAAAAATATATTGTCTGATATTCATGTCTTTTGTCCACAGCGAAACACTGATCATCGTATTATAAACATCACAATTTCAAATTGATAATAATAATAATAATAATAATAATGATAATAATATTTGACATCAATAAAATAAAGTAAGTTAAATAAAAAAAAAAAATTAAACATTAAAATATATAAAAAATACAAAAAAAAAAAACGTTTAAAACCGCCCCTGCCATGAGATCATATCCAAAACACGGATAATCTGTTTAATGAAGCAAATTCCTCTAACAGACTGTATCTGAAGATTGCAAGTGTATCATGAAACTCCGAGTATATATATATATGTGTGTGTGTGTGTGTGTGTGTGTGTGTGTGTGTATACAAACACTTGCTCGTGCATTTACCTATATTTATCCATTTCATTACACACACATATATATGTATATAGATGGTAGACCTGTTTGAAAGTCCTGGGTATGACGACAAACTACATTCGGCAGCAAGGCTTTTGATCAGGAGATTGGATGAGCGTGGAACCACCTCTTATTTGCTGTTGTTCACATGTTCACGCTGACCCAGGTCTGTATCACTTGTTAGGGTCCAAGCTATGGGCAAATAGTGAACCTCCAAGTAGAAACAAACCTATGACGTATGAGAATAGATTTTTATAGCGGAAAAAATCAGCAATACATTTTCATAGCAATAAACTTATATTTGTAGGTAAAGCCACAAAATTGCATTGAATATATTTACATTACAGCATTAAATAGTCCATAGAGGAACAAATCAACCAGCTAAACAAACAACATGAAAGAAATCTTTCATGATATTAATCCATATAATATCCTACAATTTCAAACTGTATTCCAAAACATAACGTCAACAAAAATGCAAGATAAAACACACATAGCATCACCTCTAATAATTATGTTCACAGAAAAATGAATAGGCAAAAACAGAATATCATATATCATAGTGTTTTTACTTCATATCTTTCAAGAAAATCAAAATTCGGTATTAAATGACCCATGAGGATATCTGTCTATATTTCTGAGATGAGGTATTGTAATTATTTATATTCGGACTCTTTGGACTATAATACATTCTTATTGCTCAAAGTAGAGACTAACTGTGTTATAAAAACCTCGGATAGTTTCAGTAATATATCTTTAATCATTTCTAAGTTACAACGGTTCAGAGATTAATATAACAAATGAAAAAGAGTGCTTTTACATGATTTGGACAATTTTGTTGTTATACTCTCTTTATAAGTACATACACGCATATGAACAAACTGAAAGAGATAAATAGTTAGTCACGTACATAAGGGATAAGAACAGACTTGATTGATACATCATGGATATCAGCTCCTTAATTGATTCAATCCTCTCGGAGGGGACCTAATGGCAGAAGAAAATATCAACCTCTTTTAGGATGAACTGTTGCCGGTGGCTCTTAGGAGTCCCAGAATTGCCATGTCGGTCCACGCTTTGATGTTGTTTGAAAAGCTTTTGTGTTGCTCTCTGCGCTTGCGTCCGCCGTCAACAGTGTCTTAAAAGATGTTATTTCTCAAGATGTTATATCTGGACCCTTACACCAGCAGAGGAGGATGGTTAAATCGAACGAATTGTAAAGCTTGAACTTGGTCTGGAAGTTGATGTTGCTCGTCTATATTCTTTCCAGTCTGGCTATCGCTTCTGTGGCTGTGGCGATCAGTGTGCGGATATGTACGTTGCAAGAGCCAATTTTGACAGTTTAGCTCCCATGTATTTGGAGGTGGAGACTTCCTCCAATAATTTGCTGTCAATGGTGATGCTAACACTAATGTTACTTGTGCTATTCACCATTACTTTGCATTTCTTTGTGTTAAGTTCTATTCCATTGCAGGTGCCAAATTTTGACAGGGTTTCACCCAAGTATTTGGATCTGGACAAAGGCGATTCTTATACCAAGCTTGATAGCGGTGAGGAGAGCTTGAACTGGGTATAGAAGCTTATGTTGCTCTTCCATATCATTTCCAGTCTAAACGTCTACTCTTTATCGTTGTCTGAACATCTCTTGCGTCGCCATATCCGCTTGAGTCCACCTTCAACAGTGCCTTGCAAGATTGTCTTGCAGAGGCTGTTATGCCATGTGATTTAACCAAACCATGACATCTTCCGACGTTTAATAATGACGAGGAGAGCTTGGCATGGAAGATTGCGTTGCTCTTCCTTATCCTTTTCATTCTGTCCACTTTTGCATGATCAGCTCTTACGTTACCATCCCTGCATTTGTCTGTCTTCAGCAATGCCTTGTATGATGGTATGGTAGAAGCTGTTATGCTATCTTCCTGTGATTAATAATAGTGTGGAGATATTACTGTCAGACCACAAAACCTTTGACCTTACGTACCTAGTCATTGGTTTTGTGCTCCCAGTAGGAGATGCGGTGTACCTTTCTCAAGCTTTTGTTCTCGAACGACTGGATCATTTTCCCAGGGGTTTCCAATCTCACATCCGGAGAGGAGGATGGATATGACCAGCAATTTGTAGAGTTTGAACTTTATCTGGAAGGCTGATGTTGCCGTTCTATATCCATTCCAGTCTGGTCATCGCTGTTATGGCTGTGTTGATCTCCATGCGGATTTCTGCGTTGCAGGTGCCATCTTTTAAGAGGGTTAGCTCCCAAGTATTTGAAGCTGGACCAAGGCGATTCTTATACCAAGCCTAATAGTGGTGAGGAGAGCTTAAACTTGGTATAGAAGTCTGTCCGTCAACTCTTTGATGCTGTCTGACCAGCTCTTGCATTGTCATCCCCACTTGCATCCACCTTCAACAGCGCCTTTAAGGATGGTCTTGAAGAGGCTGTTATTCCGGGTGACCTGGCCAAACCATACCATTTTCTGACTTTTAATAGGGGCGAGGAGTGATTCTTGTCGGCACTCGAGATTTTTGACCTTGTTCTGTACATAGTCAATCGTTTTCTGCTTCTAGGACATTCACTAGAATTTGTGTCTAAGTTTCAAACCCGTAGAGTAGGATGGATACAGCCATCAATTTGTAGAACTTGAACTAGGTATTGAAGTTGATGTTGCTCTTCCACATCCTTTCTAGTTTGGCCATCGCTGCTATGTCTGTGTCGTTGCGTATGCGCAATTCTGCGTTGCAGATACCATCTTTTGACAGCGTTGCCCCCAAGTATTTGAAGCTAGGCCCTTCCTCCTATGGTTCGTCGTCCATGGTGACGCTGGATGACGTTACTTGATCTGTTCAACATTACTTTCATTTCTATTTGTTTAGTTTCATTCTATACGATATGCGTTGACCCTTTCAACGAGTTTGTTGGTCAGGTCTTCTTGCCCACTGTTGCTGCCCACCATAAGGTCAATATATTTAATTGTTTGTTTGCATGTTTAATGGCATACCAACTTCTTATGGGTCCGTCTATATTTCTGAGATGAGGTACTATGTACATTTTTTACATTATTCGGACTATTGTCCTCATCTTTGTCGCCATATTTATCACAACGTTTCGGCCGTTGTACGCTCCCACCTTCTTTAGGTAGTTGGAATTTCGAACTGAACCCTTTATTTCGCTCACTGGGGTAGACTATTCTAGTTCCACGTGCCATGTTTGATGGATGTCAGTTATCAGTTATCTTCTGCTAATTTCCCTCTGAAAGTTCTCCACTGCCTTAACCAGGTATTGAACTCACACACTGGATCTAACCAACGCCTTTATCCACTGTGCCATGTGTCCTTCAGGGCATCTGGGTATGAATTTCTGGGTATTATAAACCTAATGTCTTCAGAAACTATTTTTACTGGTGCTGACATTGCAATTTTTGCTGTTATCATTCCATGTTTTTACCAGAGCTCATATTGCAACTTTGTTGTTATCATTGGTGTAGTTCATAATCTTGTCAATAGCTGAATTCTTGATGCTTCGCTAGGGCTATCAAGGGTGTTTTTATCGTGACACCATCACTGAATGGATTGCCAACCAAGGCTCAGAGAGACTCCATTCACCCTCATCTAAGAAAGACTATCCCGCGCCAGATTCCAACCTGTTATTTAAATGCCTCGCAATCAAAACACTCTCAGACAACATCCTCAAATGTGTCGAAGACTATAAGTATCTAGGATCACACATCAAGAACTCTGAGAAAGATTTCAACATTAGAAAAGGCATAGCATGGACTGCTTGTAACAAAATGGATAAGATCTGGAAATCCAATCTTGCTCATCAATTCAAAATCCAACTTTTCCGCGTACTTATTGAGCCAATCTTACTCTATGGCTCTGAAACTAGGACTCTCTCAGCAAAACAACAGCCCCGTTTAGATGGATGTTATACACGTCTTTTAAGAAGAGTGCTTAATCTTTCATGGCGAAACCACCCAACTCTAGAAATGATATATGTAGACTTGCCGAGAGTATCAACCTTAGTTTGCAAGAGACGTGTCCAGTTCGCCAGGCATTGTGCACGTGCCACAGATGAACTTGTGTCATCTTTTGTACTCTGGAGGCACCCATCATCTGACAATCGATCACGCAAGTTAACCCTTCCAGATAGGATAAAACAAGACACATTGATCCCTAGAAGATCTTTTAGGTGCTATGACAGATAGGGAATACTGGAGAGGTGTAGTGAGTTCAATCTCGGCTGATTCCGCAAGATGATGATGTTATCATTGCTTTTCTCTTGCACTCCTTATTAATTGTTCCCAGATTGTATTTATTTCTATGTTTGGTCGGCTCAGGAGATTTTTGTGGCCTAGCATATGTGCTGATTCATTACGTTTGCGAATTTTCCAAAATTATAATTTATAAAGGATTCAGTTCGAAATTCCAATCACCTGAAGAAGGCCGGAGCGTACAACTACCGAAACGTTGTGATAAATATGGCGAAAAAGATGAGGACAATAGTCCGAATAATGTAAATCATGTTCTTATGGGTCATTTACATTATTTACATTGTCCGCGATGTTGTATTTCTTGTCATATGCACAACATTTCAGCTGCTGTTGTACACTCCGGACTTCAATTGATTTGAATTATGAATTGAACCCTTTATTTGGTTCACTGGGGTAGATTGTTCTACTGAAACTAGTCTCCTACGTGCCAAAGCTCTTATGGATTGAGATAGATCTTTCTTAATTCATATCTTGTTTTAAGTTGAAATGATGATCCCTGTTCCTGTTGTGACCTGCTGATCAAGTTTTCCGCTTTACTGTTCACTCTTTTTAAACCGTTTTCTTGATGGTTCTTGAGTCAACTTTGAAGATGGAAACTAGAGTATGAATATTGGTAGCATTACTGAACCGCTAAATGATCTTTTTCCTCTCACTATTGGAAATACATAGTGGGTCTGACACAAAATAATTTTAACCTCTTCTTTTTCAAGCCGAATAAATCAAAGGGAATTTTAGTGATTCTTATGACAAATGGTGTCAAGATGGCTAAACGTGTTATCTGAAAACCTGAAAAATCTCAATCAGTTTATTATTTTTTTTAAGATATTAAACATTTTGCGGGGTGGACAATTATCCCATGCTGTTACACGATTTAGATAATTCTTCTGTTATACCCGGTATGTAAGGCGGTTAGAGACTCGAAATGAGAAATTGGATAGACGAGTTCAAATTCCAATCGAGTAGGGCATATTCTTTATTCTTGGTCGGCAAAAAGTTCTAGAGGGAAAACCTATATGAAACACGGACTTCAGTTATAATCCAGATATCTCTTGTGCTTACTCATGGGATTTTTAGCATTGTAGAGTGGGTTGTTGCGGTGTTATGAAAGCAGTACACGGCTATAATGTCATCACGTAATCATGTCAGCAATGGTCTTACTCGTCTAACGAACAGACACCCATCATGTATATATGTATGTAGGCTTGTACATATGTATGCATTTATGTATGTATGTATGTGTTTGGTAGCTTTTCAATATATATCAATATATTAGAAAAATCAATCTATCTATCTATCCATCTATCTATCTACGCCAGTGCTTTTGTTTCTATCTATCTATGTATATATCTATGCCAGTGCTTTTGTTTCTATCTATCTATCTATCTATCTATCTATCTATCTATCTATCTATGCCAGTGCTTTTGTTTTTTTCTATCTATCTATCTATCTATCTATCTATCTATCTATCTATCTATATCTATCTATTGTATTCTATTGATTGTATTCTATATATCTATGCTAGTGCTTTTGTTTCTATCTATCTATCTATCTATGCTAGTACTTCTCTTTCTATCTATCTATCTATCTATCTATCTATCTATCTATCTATCTATCTATCTATGCTAGTGCTTTTGCTTCTATCTATCTATCTTTTCTATCTATCTATCTATTGTATTCTATCTATCTATGCTAGTGCTTTTGTTTCTATCTATCTATCTATCTATCTATCTATATCTATCTATCTATCTATCTATGCTAGTGCTTTTGCTTCTATCTATCTATCTATCTATTCTATTCTATTGTATTCTATCCATCTATGGTAGTGCTTTTGTTTCTATCTATCTATCTATCTATCTATCTATCTATCTATATATATATATATATATATATATATATATATATATATATATATATATATATATATATATATATATATATATATATATATATATATATATATATATATATATATCACGAAATAAATGTGTTTGGTAACTTTACAATAAATATCAATATATTAGAAAAATCGGTCTTGGCAAGTTCATTTAAATGGATTTTGCAGCAAAACTAAATGCAAGAATTTCTTCAAGCAGTAAAAGAAAGGATGTTGTGGAGAACAATAATCATCCGTCACCTGAAGTTATATAACACACTCACAGCGAGAAAGAGACGAGGGAAAAGAGGATGAAACTAATATTCATATGTAACACTTGAATATCGATTTAATGCACATACAGTTTTCGGATTTTCTTATTATATATTATAGTAAGTAATTGTTAAAATTGTTTAAATTTATAATGGCGATTCTGTTTGAATCAGTTGAACTGCTGACGACGTTAGTTAAATGAGGCGATTGAGGTAAGAGACTTTTTTTATTATATAAGTAGTCCGATTATGGAATGGTTGAATTTTTTCTTATTATCAACTGCTGTATTCCTCTCAAGATTTTTTTTCCTTACAAAGTTTAATCATACGGAATAATGATGTGAAAAATTCTAGAGCTTTCATCTTGTTTCTTGATAAATAACATCTTGTTGATGCATCAGGTCTTTTCCCACGAATTAAATAAGAGAGAATGAAAATACCTTAAGAAAAAAAAAAATCATGCGACTGTTTTCTTTTAAATTTCATATTCGTTGAATTAATGATTATTCCGATTGTTTAACGATTTCGTAAATCGTTCCGTTCCCTTGACCTGTAAATACACATCTAACTTGGTATATATATAAGTAGCAAGATCCTTGGCCATTCGCAGCTGAAAACAGATTCATTCAGAACGATAATGGCTTTGCTTAATTCTTTCGTCTTCACGCAATCAGATGCAGGGGGAGAGTTAAACGTAAGCTTTTTATGGGAGAAAAAAAAATGCCAACGAATTTGGAGAATGGAAACCCAGAATTTACATCATGTGGGTTGTGTTCCTTCTGGCTGTCTTGTCCTAGCATAGACATGGGCAAACTTTTTTAACAGTGAGCTCAACATCTATGCCTCATCACAGGACGTGTTGCACTACTAAATATATATTCAAGGTAATTTTTTGTAGTCAGTACCTCAGCTAGTTTCCCTACAGAAGATTATATGGTTAAGCATATACCTTAGAAATTTTAGTAAAGTTTTATTTTTTAGTAAATATATTTTAATAATTAAAAAAAAAATCCTTGGTATAATATTATCACTGATGATAGTATTTTTATTACATGTCACTGCGTGGGATCTTTTTCTAATTTATTCGAAAATGAAGACGTCCTTTTTTAGAGAAAAATCCTTACGAACGTTTTGTTTTAAAAGTAAAATATGTTTACACGTCTGATCTTCCTTAGTCAAAATCGACAATGGCTTAAATTTCTGACAATGTTACTTTCGCCGAAATTTTACGAAATTCAAGAAAATATTGTACTTAATCATTGCTTATATATGTGGTTATATATATGCGAGATTGTCGTAATTGTTGGTAGCTGAAGAGAGACTTGATTTGAAGCCAAGCCTCATTCAACTACTTACCAAGTACAAACTGCTAGAATCACTGACCAAGTGACTATTTATAGGAAGCGGGGGAAGAACGCTAAATTCCATGATATTTCAGTAGTTTACGACAGAAACAACATAACATTTTTATTAAACGTCATTTCGAAATTAAGCATGCCATTCAGAAAGAACAAATGTGGCTGCGGGCCGCAGTTTGCCTATGACTGCGCAAGAGAGACCACAGCTGCAGTGGCTACAATATATGGGGTAGCCTAATTTAAGAATAGAAATTAAACAGGATTGGATCGAATGAATAAATGTAGGTTTCATCCAGGACAACCCTTCTTCGTACCTTGTGGACTGGCGCAACAGAAGCACAAAGGACCGTACCAAATGAGAGAAACAGAATCACTTGAAGACTACCAACAGCAGAAACAACTAAAATGGATAGAACATGTTAGTTGAAGAGAAAATAATAACAGAATTCAGATGTAACTTCAAATTAAAAGCTAGGAAAGAAAATTTCATCAATACGGGAAATTTCGGTAACAGCTGCTGGACTTGAGAAACCTATTTTACTAAGAAATTTTTTAAAAGGAAGATTTTATACATTCCAACCGAAAACAGTATTGTCTGCTCGGTCAATGAATGCTAAATGTTTCCTTATAAGGAAACGGTTTATATTACCATTATCATGGGCACCTCGAGGTGGTGTAATTGTTAGCGAGCTTGTCTGGCTAGAACAATTAGGGCTGAATAGTGAGTTCGATTCTCACTGGTACCCCCCTACTTTCGGCCTTGTGCCACATCTAAGCTATGCTTGGAAAATCCCCATTACGAACCAAATGGGTTAAGGGACTTTCAGTGCGCGCGTGTGTGTTTGACGTGAATATCAATTTCAGCTACGTGAACCTGTAGATTATTTAATAATCAAATCACTCTAAGTGGTACTACATTTTTTTCAATAGCAAAATTTTTTAACGTAATTGTCTTAATTCCACTCAGCGCACATATTTTTTTGAATTCAGACCTGACCCTCCATGGCTACAGACTCCATTATGTAACACAAAGTAAGAGAGGAAATCATATCTTTCTCAAGGGCATCTATGCAAAAGTGAACACAATAAATGTAGCTCAGTTAACCCATAAATTGGAAGGAGAAGAGAAGAAATCATAACTTCCTCATGTTATATGGAAAATTGCTGCCACGTATGATCCGGTGCCCCTACTATTTTCCTGGGCCTCCTCGATAAGTTCCAAAGAAGAATCAGTAATATTATTGGTCCTGATCTTGCGGTTCGGCATCAGTCACTTTCCTACCGCCAAAATGTTGCATCTCTGTGTCTATTCTTTAAATACTTTTATGAAAATTGTTCGGATGGGCTCTTAGCATGGGGCTAGTTTTTAAATTGTTGTTTTATTCCCTCGCCTCACAGACAATGTATTGTACATATGGGAACTAGATAGTATTTCCATCGAGACAAGAGGTATTATGGTGAATGTTGTAAGAAAGATAAGCAAGAATGTATTGTTTTGGTGGTAGGAATATTGTGGTATGTTTTGGTCAGTGTTTGTGGCTAGCTAAGAAAAAAAATGAGCTGGCTAGATGTAGCTGTAAGTTCTATGCTGTTTCTTTTCTCGCATTTCTCCTTGTGGAAATGCTTTCCGGTTCCATTCTTTCCGGTTCCATGCTTTCCAGTTCCATGCTTTCCAGCCAACATTACTGTGCAAAAATAAATGCGTTGTCAATCGCTATCTACTGTCGTATTGATTGCTCTTTTTTCTTTCTGTTCATCATTATTGTTTCTGTTCCTAATTCTTTCACGCCATGTAACCCCTTGTGTCTACCTTCCTTTTGATAATGCCGATTATATATATATATATATATATATATATATATATATATATATATATGAACGCCTCCTTCAGTCTGAATTAACGAAGCTAAAAATACATTGCCACATTACATGTGTTTGATTTATTGAATTTTACGGTTTATCATCCCTTGTGTTATTTAAAGCGGAAACATATTTTGTATTGTTACATAATCCTTTTCCACTGAATATAGCATTAATATGTTTTTTTAAATAATAATGATATTTCCGGATACAAATCCGAATATTTAACCCATAGATGGAGGAGAAGTGAGGATTTCTTCCGCAAGACTTTATGCACGTAAATGAACGTAACAAACTAGACTTTAATTCGAACACGGCTCTCCCATTTCATATTGCAACAGGCTATTCATTACACCACCCGCACACCTACCACTTTACATGGAGTAGCAAGAAAGAGAGGAGAAATAATAACTATTGCGATATTTTAGTCAGAGTTTCCCTCTGGCAAACATAAAAATTAAATAACCAATCAAACCCGTTTATTTCGGACGCAACAGTAACAGTCTTGCATAAAAGCAGAGGTTAACAACTTCATCCTCTTCATTTCTTGACCGTAGTCAGGATCATCGAGCCAATGCAAACTTCTTTTCCTTAGCTGTATAGTTTGTGCTACACCAGGGCTACATACTGTTTTGAATTCAGAATTACTTTCGCCTACATCGATTGCCATCCAAAGCTAGAGAACCCAGTCTGTCCTGCTATTTTACTCAAAGCTGGAAGGAGAAGCAGAGGATTCATACCTTTCCCAAAGCTAATAGTACGTAAGTGAATGTAATGGATTCGAATGGAATTTGAACTTGGGTCTCCGATTCCGAAACCCGAGATGCTATCCATTACTCCCAACAAGTGGTTCCACTTAGAATAAGTTCTCCAATGATATGGCCTTGGACCAGACTAAACTAAGCTAACTAAACGATTCTCAGGATGACGGACACACAATTTGAGTAAGAAGAGTAGAAAGATCAACATGATGATTGGCTGCAAGCCGTGAGAATTAAACATATTCATGAAAATGTTGAAATGAAATAGCATCTGATAAAATTACTAAATCTAAATCTAATTTTTTCCTGTCTGCTTTGATTTAAATAGCATTTTTTTGTGAAGCACTTATCCAGTTTAAATTTTTTAAAAATATAACTTGCCACGGAATAGATTTAGAAAGATATAAAACAGAAATAAAACTTTCAAAATTAATTGACGTAGAAAGAAATTAAGCGTATTTGAAATATTTAGCGTTCTGAATTATTTGAAAATAATTGCTTTTCGCACTTAACACACACACACACACACACACACACACACACACATATATATATATATATATAAATATATATATATATATATATTATAGTTTTAAATAAGAATAAAAACAAAAAAAAATACGGTAGGCATTTTTGGTTCTCACCAGTTGAGTTGTATGCGCATTGAAACAAGACTGCATCTTTGTAGTGAGCAAGTAGTTTTTGTCCGTGTGTAAAATTCCGGAGTTTGAGTCCCTAAGTCTACGAATGTTATTCGCATTGGAAGCTCTTCTGGATCTCCGTTTGACCCGGGTTTTCATTTGCACGGGACATTCTTTTCCTGGCTGCAACTTTGGCTCATTTGATTACAATTCGGTCGTCTGCTAGCGGAGATTTCATTCTGAGAGGCATACTGCTGCTGTATGCGATAATCAACAATAAACAACAGAACTCAAAATTGATCGCTGTATTTAAATATCGTATTAATTTTTAAGCATACCTTTTAAAGGTTCAACAATAATACTTCTGCCATCCCTTAATTTAAAGACAATCTGATGCGCCTAGTTCATTATTTTCCTTGCAAACAATTATTTTTATTTCGTGGTTGACTTTCGCTGGATTTCATAATTAATTTCAATTCAGCGCAAATTACGCGCAAATTTATTCCCTACTTATATGGTACAAAAAAAAATTCGTCGCCAAAAAAATCACGTAAAAATCCCCGAAAAGAATGGCAATAATAAAAACTTTAGAATCCAAAATTTCAGGATTGCGGGTCGAGAGCAAAACCAGAATAATTTTAATTTGCTCACGGAGTTGGCCTGATTCGAAAATGGTATGATATGTTAAGCAGCGGCATCTAGGAATAAAGTTGAAAAAGTGTGACACACTGACATTCGCATATATTTATATAGATGCAACTCGTAAGATTTTCAGTAATTTTACCCCATTTTAGTTTTATTTATTTATTTATGGTTTACAAATTTTGGTGTACTATAGGATCTTTTAATTTTATAAGAACAGGTGCTAAACTGATGTCATCCGAATATATATTCATAGATGTGAACGTATGCTTTCTCTACATACATACAAGTCAACTCGTTAAACTATGACCATCGCCGACAAGTCTGATCAAACTTTTCTCGTTCTCGCGAGAACAGAACTGCTTTCGAAATCTGCAAGTGACTGTCAATGGATATTGCAGATGTGACAATGTTGTTTTTTTTACAGGAACTGGCTTGTTTTGTGATATGTCCCGAAGTAGCAAAGTGGTTTGGACTACTGTAACTGAGTAGAACAATCTAGCAGGTAACCGTAATGGACTGGTCCTCGTCGTACTGGTAGGCAATAGGCGTAGGCCATAGGCGAAGACAATAGGCGTCCTCGTACTTCACCATCGATCTGTATTTATGGCTGACACCAGCCAATCATATTACTGTGAGGGGGAACCCAGGTGTATGCATATTCATTACATCATTTTGTAAAGTTGGTTTAGGCTGCTTCTGTGTAACTAAGTGACAGAGTGGTTTTTGCAGATTTTTTTAGCATACACAGCGTGTTAGTTAATAATTTCCAGGGTAGTAGTAATCGTAATCCTTAAGGTTAAAAAAAAAACTGAACTGTAAAGACATACTCTGCCATATTAATCACATGTAAATTGATGGCCTGCTGATCTAATGATTTCCCCTTTGTAAGCTGCATGCTTCAAATTTGTCCAACTCTATATTTCTGAGATGAGGCATTATGTACAGTATTTACATTAGTCGGACTACTGTCCTCATCTTTGTCGCCATTTTTGTCACAACGTTTCGGCCTCAAGGACACATGGCACAGTGGATAAAGGCGTTGGTTAGATCCAGTGACAGACCCAAAGAGTGTGAGTTCAATACCCGGCTAAGGCAGAACTTTCAGAGGAAAAATTAGCAGGAGGTAACTGATAACTGACATCCATCAAAACATGGCACGTGGAACTAGAACAGTCTACCCCAGTGATCGAAATAAAGGGTTCAGTTCGAAATTCCAACCACCTGAAGGAGGCCGGAGCGTACAACGGCCGAAACGTTGTGACAAATATGGCAACAAAGATGAGGACAATAGTCCGACTAATGTAAATACTGTTCATTTCGTATTCATGGAAAGTTTTAGTGGCTTCACAAATTGTACATCTCCACACATCGGTCCAAGCGGTAGTTATTTACACAGTCCTTGAAGCGTTTCTTCGCTTTATACTGGGGTCGAGTGCCGTAGTTCGACACGACCTAGACGATTTGTTTGTGTATGTAGGGGACAAAGCAAGACCTAGATTTAAAATTTCAAATGCTAAGCACTTGACTCCAAAACAAAACTCGTGAAATTTCACACCTTGATGCGAAATGTTTTTCGGCCAATCGAAAACTAGGAAACATTTAAAACAAAATTCAAACAATCTTCAATACTCAAAACAAATTCTTTTACGGAACTGTTCGTCGTCCAATAGAAAGGCCTGAATCATATCCGGGTGTGAATTTCCAAATGACCTTTTCAAACACCACGAACAAAATAAAAGACAAGTTCGCCTTTCACCAGAGAGAAGGAGACGAGCGTATTATCACGTCCCTTGACAAACGTCAAGCGATCGTTATTATTACCTTTACCTTTTTCCTTCACAATTTTTATACTTGATAAACGAACGGAACATTTTAAGACTGAGCAATTACTTCAAAGATATTCCTACACTACGGTAACGCTCATGCATACATACATACATCCACACATATGTTCCTGCCTTCATACACATAAACTGATTCTTTCAAGGACTACTACGAACAACTTGTATCAACCAGAATAAATTAATTTTATTTGTAAAGTATTTATATGTATATACATTTGTTGCTTCACCTTACAATTTGATTTTCTTGTTTTATACCCCTCTTATGGTGCGCTATCTAACAAACAAGGCCAAATCAAACTAATCTGTTTCAACAGTCATACACTTCACTATAACTGGTAACCTACTATAAGTACTCTTTTACAAATGACACAGCCTACTATACATACGCAGATATATGCATACATATATACGTATAAAATAGGATACAGAGTCAAGACAAAATATTAAAAAAAATATAACAGGGAAAATTGTTTGAATGAAACAAGATTACGCGTTTCCCCCTTACTACGTTATAGTCCAAAAAAGAAATATGTGTGTTTAGTGTGTAAATGCTTAAGTAATAAATCGTTAGTATATTTTCGTCCTGGGTAAGACGATAAACTACGTCCGCGTCCTGGGTAAGACGATACACTACATTCAACAGCAAAGCCTTTGATCAGAACGGTTGATCCACCTCTTGATTTCTGGTTTTCTCAGGTCCAACCTGAGCTGGGGTCGCAGAACCTATAAGGGTACCAGGTAAAAGTGGGCTCAAAACATTATTAGCAGCAATAAATTTTTTTTTTTTTAAAATATTACCAACAATACATTTTTGGAAAAATATTTCCAGCAATGGAAATCTTAAATAACCCAGTGAGGTCGATAGGCCGTAAAATAAACCAAACTAAACCGAAAGTTTGGGACCACATTAGAATTTTCTTCTTTCTTCAATAATACTCTGTTTAGTTCTTCCCATTTGAACGGTTTTTGAAAATTAATTTCAGTCACACACTAATCTAGAAGGAATTGAACGTCCCGAAAGCAGTTAAGTTGAAATATTTGTAACTTTCTTCTCTACAGTTCAGAAAATGTATCAGGCTTAGAAAAATTCCATAGCTTAAGCAAATAAATTTACAGAAATTTTTAGAAAAATTTGTTTATATTTCATAGAAGGGTTGGCATATACACACAAGAGGTGAATTTATTTATCCAACATATATATATATATATATATATATATATATATATATATATATATATATATTGTTGAAACTTGACTAATGCATGGAATAATAATGCAACACAAAATGTACTTAGAACAAAATGTATTGAAACAAGAAAGTGTACACAATATTTACATATAGTCTTTTGTAGATTCCTGAGAAGACCGTTCCTGGAGAATGTGTTGACTTAGTCGCAGTCGGGCAGAGTCTCTGGATTGAATCTCTTGATTCCTCCCCTCTCTTCCCGGTACCAACCATATTTATATGGTCGGTACTCCACTATGCAAATTAGGTAGATCCTACCACAACATATATATATATATATATATATATATATATCAAAAATAACTTTGGGAGCGGTTTCCTCACACCAGAACAAGGGCAAAAGTCCATAAAAACGCGTGTCTGATGCTGGTGTTTATCTTGTCTTGTACCATTCGGCCTCCGATCCTCCCACAAATTTTGCATGTGTAAATTTGTTATTCCATGTCTTCCAAATGTTGCCTCATCCGTAAACAAGACTGACGACAAAAAACATCGGATCGGCACAAAAAACATCGGATCTCAAAAGTTCTAGCGTGATGAGTGAGGAGGGCGAAAGACCCTGGACACCTTGAGAATGATACCGATACAAGAGCTGTCCTTGAAGTACCCTACATGAGGTACTATAAGATATACGTCATGCCCGAGCCACTTGTCATGTGCTGATACCTGGATCGTCACCGGCAGCCTGTAGAATATGTTCTTCGTGATCAGGCGGTACTTCCTCGACCGTAGCTTGTAGTGCCAAGCAACCTCTTTGAGCAACACGACTATAAACAGCATGAAAAGTTAGATAACTCGGATGTCAATCGCCTGGAAAAGCAATGTGATATAGCCATGCAGCCTCGTGCAGAGGACCTTTCGAATGGCAGGATGTAAAAATTAAATCAACTGACGATATTTATAGCTTGGAATTATTAAACGAAACACTTATCACGTAACTAAATACGACACACGTTAAAACGTTGAAGACAGACTAGCCAGGAATGACAAATGTAATGGCAACAAAACACTATCTATGGTAAATTGCTTAAAACTTAAGATCTCGAAAACGAATTATTTGCGAATCTATGCCTATATTGTCTCTTGCCCTTGTTTTGGTTTGAGGAACCACCCTCCACATTTTCTAAATATAGACAAGTTAAAATAAATAGACAAAACTTGTTTATATTATTTAATGAAACATGCATTAATGAAAAATTGATATATATATATATATATACATATATATATATATATATATATATATATATATATATATATATATATATATATATATATATATATTTGTGTGTGCGGGAGGAGTGGATTATAACTTTAAACTTTAGAGAAATAAATATCATCATCTTGCGGCCTCAGCCCAGATTGAACTCACTAATACTTTGATTGGTGTAGTTCATAATCTAGTCAAATAGCTGAATACTTGATGCTTCGCTAGGGCTATCAAGGGTGTTTTTATCTTGACACCAACACTAAATGGATTGCCAACCAAGGCTCAGAGAGACTCCATTCACCCTCCTCTAAGAGCAGGTTTGAATTCAGAGTTTTCCTTCTCCTAGACCATTTGCCATCCAAGGCTATAGAACCCAGTCCGTCTTGCTATTTTACCCATAGCTGGAGGGAGAAGAAAGAGGATTAGCATGTAAATGTAAGTGAATGTAATGGATATATATATATATATATATATATATATATATATATATATATATATATATATATGCATACACACACAACACGTAAACTTCTCTTTTCATGTTTCCTTTCCTAATCCCTCTCTTCCTTTCTCTCTCCTTCTCTCTCTCTCTATATATATATATATATATGTCTGCAACTTATAAACGTCTCTTCTTACGTTCTCTTTCCTAATTCTCTCTCTCTCTCTATCTTAATACTGTCTGTCTGTCTGTCTCTGTATATATATATATATATATATGATCAGACAGTAAACATTTTTATGATTATTTTTTAAATTGAGCCTGTCTAAACGTTTTTATAAATTTTTTCCAGTTTACGAGAAAGCATTAGAACAAAAAACAGTAACAACCATGAAATTTATTCAAATTTTTTATCCAGTTTTGCATAAAAATTAAAAAAATCGGAAAGTGCCGGAAAAATCAACCGGACAAACCGAGTCGCTTGAATTTAACGAAAGATATTTACTGTTTACTGAACACAGCAATTTCTGACACTCTCCCGAACACACACACATACCTGTGCGTACGTGGTAAGGTTCATCCTAATATCCTCAGCTGAATTTTCAACTTTTTTCGCACAATATTACGAGTTACTCTGGGAATATGGTATGAGAAAAAACTTTTTTGCAGGTGACACTTAAAAAAAAAAAAAAAACAAACAAACAAAAAGTTTGTTTAATGAAAAGTAAAAAAATGACTTTTTTTAAAATCATTTCACCCCAAGCAAGCACATAAAGCCACTAAGACGCTACAGGTTACTCACTGTTAGATAAGATTATTTTTAAAAAAATAATAAAGAGAGAGTAGAGAGGGCAGAATAAAAGAACAAGATCTAAGAAAACAGATCACAGTAGATAGTTGACATTTTTTAACATCAATATTAACTGGAAAGCAAGAAGCCTGAAGGTCAGAAGCGTAAGAGAGTTGTTAGCATAAAACTTACGGTTACATCTAGGAATTCTAACTGTAAGATGATGGAACCTTGCCGCCAATCGAGTACGGCGCTTAAATTCCTAATGTCTAGGCATCAGAACAATTAGCATGAAAATATTTACAGAAAAGGCGCATGAAAGCTAGATTACGACAGTCAGAAAGATACTGAAACCGAGATGACAGGTTAGAACCAATAACATTGCAGATTCTTTTTTGTATTATATAAAGAAATAAAAGCAGAGAAATTGATAGCAAGGTACGATAGCGAAGAGTTCATTCGAACAATTAACATGAAAGATCAGAACTAATAATATTGTTTATTCGTCTTTGGATTTTCTCAAGTATATTTAGATATATAGCTGGAGCAGCGGACCACATTCTAAGCATGGACGAAGGTTACACTTATAAATATATAAAATCGATTCTATCGAGATAAAATGTCTAACAATTCACAGTGAACAAACTTGACAAGCAGTAGAGCTAACAATCGATTCAATTGGATAAATGTCTTTATAAAAAAATGAAAACAGTAATGAACTGTTATTTTATAACCACCATCCTCTTTAGAAGTGAATGTTGAAAAATTTCCGTTCTGAGTATGATTATAAACTACATCCGTGTCCTGGGTATGACAATAAACTACATCCGTGTCCTGGGTAAGACGATAAACTACATCCGTGTCCTGGGTATGACAATAAATTACATCCGTGTCCTGGGTAAGACGATAAACTACATCCACGTCCTGGGTAAGACGATAAACTACATCCACGTCCTGGGTATGACGATAAACTACATCCCCGTCCTGTTATGACGATAAACTACATCCACGTCCTGGGTATGACGATAAACTACATCCGTGTTCGGGGTCTGACGATAAACTGCATCCGCGTCTTGAATAAGACTATAAACTACATTCGACAGCAAGACCTTTGATCAGGTGGTTCTGAGGGGCATGGAACTACCTCTTAATTGATGGTGTTTCTAGGTCCACCCTGGTAGCACCTGTCAGGGTCCCAGCTCTGGGACACCCCAAAAGGGTCAAAACACTATGAAAGTATAAAAATAGGTTTTAATATTAGCAATAATTTTTGAAAAACATATTACCAGCAATAAATTTTTGAAAAAAAATATTACCAGCAATATTTTTTTGAAAAAAAAAAAGATATTACCAGCAATACATTTTTGGAAAAGTATATTACAATCAATAAAAATCTAGTTGTCATTTATTAAACCAAGCGGGTTGATATGCCTTAAAACAAACCAAACCAAACCAAAGCTGAACAATTACCTGAGCGATGAACAAAGGATTTGAGGCTAGAGAAATCTGGTTCTACAGATGACTGCTGAGAAACCATGGACTGAACATGTGAGTAATGAGGAAGTTATAAAGAAAATGGCAACGAAAAAGGTCCATTCAACTAAGAATCATAGAAAGTTGAAATTTATAGGACACTGACTGAGGAGAGTAAGCATCGATAGATTGACACCCACAGTATATACTGAAGACAAATGAGACACAAGAAAAGAAAGCAAAACCTAGCTAACAATCTTGTATAAAGGGTTAGCAGAACAGAGAGAGAAAGGGATTGCAAAAGGCAAGCATTAGTAAGAGCAAAAAACGACAGGAAGTTGAGGAGAGCTATGACTGATCACGGCGTGAAGTGATACGGCACACAGAAGGAAAAGATTACGAAGAATAACAGCATCAATACGAAGTCAAATTAATGATTAACATTCTGATATATATCAATGTATATATATATATATATATATATATATATATATATATATATATAAATATATATATAGACAAGCACATAGACCCACAGACCCACACACACACACACACACACACACACACACATATATATATATATATATATATATATATATATATATATATATAAAAAAAGAGGGGTGCCGCAAACGTTTTTGGTTGTAATGTGGATTTATTGAGAAAAATATTATACTTTGTTTTACATAATTTCACGACAAGTGTTTCTGGTCTGGTCTCGCAAACCGTCTTCAGGTGAAAGTGGAGATTTTGACATATTATTAAAAATAATTAATTTTTCTTCATGTTCAATGTGGAATATTCTCGATATGAGACATTCTGTTTGTGTGTTGGCAATCCGAATTTTCTTTCTAGAATTGTCAATGAAGAGTTCTGCGTGAAGGGTCATAAAACAATTAAGGTTTGTCCAGCGAGTAGTTATCAGCATTTAATCTTTTAATGTTTTTTCTCAATAAATCCACATTACAACCAAAAACGTTTGCGTCACCCCTCTTCTTTTTAATATACATACTTTTCTCTCGTTGGAACCACTACAACATATTTCTTTTATATATATATATATATATATATATATATATGTGAAGAAATATAGTTTTAAGGTGTGCTATATTCATGGGATGAAGTGATCAATGTCAGAGATAGCGCGTATGCAAATATAAAGTGAACATTTATATATATATATATATATATATATATATATATATATATATATATATATATATATATATATATGTATATTTGTATTTAGTCAGCAATCCTTCTTCCATGCACATTTCATTGAATACGACAGACAAAGTGCTTTTATTTAGTTTTTCTACAATTCCTTATGTGATCTAAGAATTTTTTCTTTTTTGGTATGATAAATTATATAAAAACTGTCCGAATGTTCTTTTTGTCCGGACAGTTTTGTATAAAAAAACTAAATAAAAGCATCTTGTCCGTCGTATTCAATGAAATGTATATATATATATATATATATATATATATATATATATATATATATATATATATTTAAATATGCACACAGAAAATGCGTGTGACATAAAAATTTTCGAAATTGTGTTACAGCATAATTTTCCATCCCACAAAATGTTTAATATTTTAAAAGCACTAAACTAATTGAGTCTCTTTCTTCCAGGTTTACAGGTAAATGTTTATGCATCTTGACACCATTTGTCGTAAGAATCTCTGTAAAAAATCCTTTGAGCTATTCAGATAGAAAGAGGGCAGGTTTAAATTGCTTTGTATCGGCCCCACTATGTCTTCCTAAATGAATAATGGTGGGAAGAAAATATCATTCAGGTCTTCAGTAATGGTACCAACATTCATACTCTGGCTTGCATCTTCAAAGTCCATTCAAGAACCAAGAGTGAATAAGTTTAAAATGAGGGAGCAGTAGAGAGAAAACCTGGATCAGGAGGTCACAACAGGAAGAGGGATCATTATTTCAACTTAGAGGTAAGAGATCCATTAGAAAAGATCCAACTCAATCCATAAGACGTTTGACACGTGAGAGAGGAGTTTTAGCTATGAATATACGAAGAGCAGTGAAAAAAGACTTGAAAATGAAACGTGAAAAGTGTGAGGCAACTTCTTACTCCAGGACAGAAAGTTAGAAGGTTAGAGTGGACGAAGATCATCTTAAAAAACTTAGGAAATAATCCTGGAATAAGATATATACAATCTTTCATGAACTTCCGTACTGCGTGTGTATGTCTGTATGTGTTAAACGTAATTTTCTTATGTAGGGCTAAAAAATCATTCTATATTCAGCGTTACGCATTTACATTTGAATTACAGCATCGCCAAAATGGCATGACTAGGCTAATGAAATTACATTCTATGTCACTGACATCATTACCCAAGTATTTGCAGGAAAAATCTTTAGCAATTTGGAGAATTTCTGAATATACGCCAACATAATAGATACTACTCCTCATAATTCTTCTATTGCCTCTTCTCTCTCACTTACATCAATATCACATGGTAACACTGTACCTTGAGTGGCCCTTGGGCCTTGTATTGCATTTACTAAAAGTTATAAAAACATAAAAACAGTGGCTTTCAAAACAAATTTCATTATTATTTGTGAATATCTAAATAAAACGGATTTGACAACCATAGTGAACATGTAATACACACACACACACACACACACACACACATATATATATATATATATATATATATATATATATATATATATCTGTGTGTGTGTGTGTCTCTCTCTCTCTCTCTCTATGTTCGTGTGTGTGTGTGTTGAGAGAATGAATTTGACGTCGGTAAAAAAAAAATACGATCAGTAGTAAAAAGAAATTCAAAAAAAAATCTGTGAAGATGAACGAATATAAAAAGAAAATGGCTTCCTGTACACTTAATAAGGGCTTGAAAGTAAAGAAATATGCCACACATTTTGATGCTGAATATTTTTTTTTTACTGGCGTTTCAGTGTCTACGATTTCTTTTTTATTTGTCAAACAACGCCAGACTGATTCTATAATCTCACAGACATGGTCACAATAATTGTCACAAAGCCGAGTATAGTGAATTTACTTGATGAGGTCTGCGAGCAGAAGACAGGTTGGAATATTACAAGGAACTGAGGCAGAGAATGAGATTGAAAATGACATTTGCCGCTTTTTTGCGGGTGGATGAGTTGGGTGTGGGTAATTCAGTGTAAAAAGAAATAAAACAATGTGAATCGAGGAAGTGTGTATCATTGTAAGTTTGTGCATATAAATTAAAACCAAAGTATGGCTGTATGGGTTTCATTTCAAAATTATGTGAAAGCAGCAGATGGGCAGATAAGACCCCAGATAGATTTGAATAAATGTGTTAGGCAAACAAAAATATAAGCAGTCAGACAGACAGATAAGAACAGACTGGGACAGACAGACAGGTAGATAAACAGGTAGATAAACAGGTAGATAGATAGGTAGATAGAAAGATATATACAGAATATATAGATATATAAGATGAAATGAGACAGTGATAAATAAATCAGATTAAACTAAGATGGATAGATAGATAAAATGAGGCTGAGGTAGATAGATAGATGAGACTGGTATGTATATATATATATATATATATATATATATATAAAGAGAGAGAGAGAGAGATAACTAGATAGATAGATAGATAGATAGATAGATAGATAGATAGATAGATAGATATGATGAGATTGTGATAAATAAATTATATGAAACTAATAAAGCTAGCTAGAGAGCTGGATAAATTGATAGATAACAGACTGGCATATATATATATATATATATATATATAGAGAGAGAGAGAGAGATAGATAGATAGATAGATAGATAGTGAGAGAGAAATATAGATATAGATAGATAGATATATAAGATGTGTCTGAAAAATAAATTATATGAAACTAAGATGAATAGATAGATAAGATGAGGCTGAGGTAGATAGATAAGATTAAACTGAGGTATATAAAACTGAGATAGATAGATAGATAGATAGATAGATAGATAGATAGCCTACTCAATCCACAGAATCCACCTTTGGTTTATACTGCAACTAGGCTGAATGAACCTTATTTACAGTTTCTGGGAGAGAACGCATCATTCAGCGTAACAAGGGCAGCTCGATCATCGACAGCTTCCGAACGCTCCCGTCTACTCAATTTCTCTCAAAAGATATGGGCTAACCTTTAACACACACACACACAGAGACACACAGATACACACTCACACTCAAACATATATTTCTTTCATTCTCACACAAGGTAGTGTATCTAATGAAGACGAAACACGTAGTCAATAAAACTGTTTTCTCTGTGTCTGATCTACTAAAAAATGCACATCTGTATTTAAGGCAAATGCTAATTCAGAAAATAGACGTTTTATGTCGATTAATTTTATTGATCGACTTTTCCAAATTACGGATATTCCTTCTTAGCTAATGAGAAGAAATATGGTCCAAGCTTTCAACTTTCTTAAGAGTTTATCAGGTTAGGTAAAAACAAAAGGTGATTTTCGTGTTGATTGGATGGTGTGGACAATGAGGATTGTGACGTAGACGATGTATAACGTATGTGTGTGTGTGTGTTTATTTCATTTATTTATTTATTCATTTATTTATTTATTTTTATTTTATTTTTTATATAAATTTCATGTTAAGGTTTTTTAAATTATAATTATTTTTATATATTGTTTGTTATTTTTGTTGTGTGAGTATTGCTTCCAAGATATTAAATCTGTTTTTACTATTTTATTTCGCTACTATTTTGGCATTGTTTGTGAGTAGATGTTTAATATTACTATTATCCTTACGTTGCTTATTAATGAGCTATCTGATGACTCTGGTTCGATAAGTGGCAGTCGAGTCTCCATGAGAGTGTTGTTGCATTGTATCCTACACCCTTGTGAAAATTAATTGAAACAACAGCTTTAGTTTCCTTTCTTTAACCATACGATCAGTTTTAGGCCCACTGGAGTGATAGGGTGTAATCGAATTCTATTTTTTTCTTCAGATTAGTTAATTTGTAGTGGTGTACAGTAATATGAGTCTATTTTCGGGGTATATGATGAAATTTCTTTGGCCTTGAAAAATATTGCGTCATCCGTGACTGCCTCAGATTTTCATCACGCCTAGACACTATTGTCTCGACAGTCGATTAGTTGTCCTACAGACATTTTCTGCGAAGAACGTTACTCCAAGGAAGAGTACGAAAATTGTAACGATGCACGATCACACTGGCAAGCCTTACTAGTGAGCAAAACAAAGTACTATTGATTGACCTGGACACTCTCCAGGTTAAACCCAATCGAGAATCTGTGGTCAATCTGCAAGGAAAGTCTGTAAATAATAACCGAATTATACGTTTTGTTTCAATAAATTTGCACAAAGATGTATGTAAGATATTTTCATTTTTTAAAAATTTGTTCGTAAAGAATTCTCCGATTGGGCAAGTGGACTCATGCACAGCATTGGTCTTGTGTAATGGGTTGAAATGTTGAGTTATATTATTTTCAATAACTGGTTTGGTATTTTTTTAATTTTTTGTAGTAAATAATGAAAGGGATGTGTTTGTTTTTATCGACTGGTTTTATATATCTCTGCATGATTTTTTTTATTGCTGTTTAATCTGTTAATCTGTTTAATTTTGTTATTGCGATGTATTTGATTATGGTAATATATGTTGATAGCTTTATTGTCAATATTATATTTATGACTATGGGCTTTTTTCAGTTAAAATTGCTGAAATGAAATTTAATTTGGTTGTCCTGTATATAATTAGGGTACACCCATTATTAATTTTAAACAAAATTATTTTAAATCAGGAAATGAGTTTATCTCTTTGAATTATGTAATTAATGACAGCAGTTTCATATTTTTCAAGACATTCGTTGCTGGAGTTTAGCAGATAAGAATTAGAACCAGTAAACATTTTGTACAGTGATGTGGTAAAATTATAGTGGTTTGACTCAATGTATATATTTCTTTTTTATATCAATGTTTTATCGATAAATGAAATTTTAATCGCGTCTCTGATTTTTCGTAATTTTGAAAAGTCGATCAATAAAATCAATCGACACCAAACACCTGTTGCTCTTAATAAAATTTGCTTTAAAGAGCATTGAAGAAAGTCTACGATACCAAATCAAGACTTTTGAAGAACTTGAATGGCGGATACAATAAGTTGGTGTCTTCAATATCACAGGAGTTCCTGGTGAAATCCGTTGGCGCGATTCCTGGGCTGCTTGAGAAACTCGCAGCGAAATCTGGTGGCCATATTGAATTAAAAAAAAATATTCTAAACACTTTCCGCTTGTATGCATTTCTTGTAAAAATAAAACTTAATAAATAAAATAAATAAATATTTTAATTTGGGGAGTTACTTTTCAATCACCATATATATATATATATATATATATATATATATATATATATATTTTGAAATAAAAGTGTAAAACTTAATATTACTAGACATATTAAAAACGCGCGAAGCAACCTTTTTTTCACTCCCGCTCTTCAGGCTTCAACGGGAGATTTAATTTAAAATTAAACACAGAAAAATGTACAATAAAGCAAGTTGTTTTTTTCCACAACTTCCTTTTATTGTACATTGCTTCGCCCGTTTTTAATATATCTAGTAATATTAAGTTTTACAATTTTATTTCGATCATTAAATTTTGTACCTACAAATATATATATATATATATATATATATATATATATATGTTAAATTAGAACATGCAAATACCCACTATAAAAGTGTATATCTTGTTTCAAGGTAAAAAATTTAGCATCGTGATTTTCTACCTGATGAAACGTTAAAAAATGTTAACGTTGAAACAAGATGTACAGTTTTGTAGTGGGTATGTGCATGTTCTAATTTAACACTGCATAATAAATAAATATTTTTTGTCTACTTTTGTATTGAGCCCTGTTTTAAATTAATGATTTGAACGCTGAAAAAACTTACTCATCGTATTTACATATATATATATATATATATATATATATATAAGAAAGAACAGTAAGATATATAATCCGGTGTTCTTATAGATATTTTTATTTTTACAAAATAGTGCTCAATGTAAATTTACAAAGCATTATATTAATTGACTTAAAATATATTTTTTCGCCATATTTTAAATCAATTAATTTATTATATATATATATATATATAATTTTGGGGATTTAGGCAAATCATTGTAATAAATCGAGTCTAGATGATTCCTCAGCAGAATGCAGGAAGCAATCGACGGCCGTTTCATCTTATTTTGGGATTCATAACCAATTTGCATCCACTACGGAGATTCGAACCCGGGCCATTTCGATACAAAGCAAACGTCATACCAACTGTACCAACAGGTCACGGGGACAAAACTGAATAGACTCGATATCGCGCCGTTACTCCGTGGTGATACTCATTCAAGTATTCATAACTCAATGGATTGTGTCCCAAGAGCCAAGTCTTTCCTTTACCCCAAACCGCTCCATCGCAGAGCATGACCTGGGTCAAGCAAGGATATACAAGTAATGGAATTTGGGAGATTTAGTCAAATCTTTATAGTAATACATCGAGTCTATAAGATTCCTCAGCAAAATGCAAAAAGCATTGGACGCATCTCCGTAGCAGATACACACTGCTGATGAGTCCCAAAATAGGACGAAACGGCACATTTGTGTTTGTTCAGCACCCACAGATCGCATCTGGAGTTCATAATATGATGAGTGGAGAGAGTGCGTTCTCTTACGTGATCAACTTTCTGAACCATGTCAAAACCTCGGTCACGATGACATGAGACTTCGTGTTAACGCTATTCACCGACAAATGCTTGATAGAATAAAATTTTCTAAATTACATCGTGTCCCCTTCCGTCTAGACAAATGTCACTGACAGTGCTTGGGTCAACCCATGGTATTGTTTCCAGGCACATGTCGAACGCTGGGATCACCTCCTCCAAACCATCGATAAGTTACCTTCGTGACATATCGAACTGATGTTAAGGGATCTGTATTTATTAATAGGGCAGATTTTTGTAACTTCAAACGTTACTTTTAGTGCATACTCATATTTTCGTAGGAACCCGTTTATTATTTGTCTGTGTGTGTGTGTGTGTGTGTGTGTGTGTGTGTGTGTGTGTGTGTGTGTGTGTGTCAGTATGTTGCTGTTTGGTTGATCTCCACATTTCATCAAACATCGTGATGGTGAGCAAAAGAAGATAATAATAGAATTAATAATAATAATAATAATAATTAATATTTCATTTTTAACTAGAATTCATATTAGCATAATTAATTGATTAACGGGTTAGTGGTAGAATCCCGACTAGCGCCAATTCAGTCGGGTTTCGATCCTAGCTAGAAGTAACTGACGTTTATCACACTGATGAGCTGCGATACAGCGAAACAGACTGTCTGTGGATGACAATATGTGTGTATGTATATATATATATATATATATATATGTGTGTGTGTGTGTGTGTGTGTGTGTGTGTGTGTGTGTGCGTGTGTGTGTGTTGCTGTTCATTGATCTTCACATTTCATCAAAACATGGTGATGGTGAGCAAAAGAAAATAATAATGGAATTTAATAATAATAATGACAATAATAATGAAAATAATAATAATAATAATTATTATTAATAATAATAATAATAATAATGATAATAATAATTAATATTTCATATTTAACTAGAATTCGTATTAACATAATTCCTTAAATGTAAATGAAGGTCCTTAAAGATCATAATTTATTTGTAAATTTTATTATTTAGAATCTAGTTTTCTTCAGGGTTAATTTTTTTATCTTTTATTTTTCACATGAAGCAACGATTAACGTTCATATCCAATTTAGAACCAGAATTTCAAATGATGTTTTCCCGGATAGGAACGTAATTCACTTATGAAAGACTAAATATTAAATTATTCATATTTCACTTTTATTGGAGTGTGGGAGGCGTACTATTTTCAGAGAATATTGCTTGTATATAAAAACTTTGTCGACTCTCACTGTCAAGAATATTTCTCGTTTGTATCAAACAGGTAAATTTCTTCAGATCCTATCCTTATTATCAATAGATAAATACAAACATACGCATACACACACATACACAAACTCACACACACATACATACAGATATATATATATATATATATATATATATATATATATATATATATATATATATATATATGCATAAATATGCATATATATATATATATAAATATGTATGCATATATATATAGATATATAGATATATATATGCGCGGTACTTAGTGGAAAATGCACAATATATTTGATAGAGCTAACGTACTCAGTTGTATCGATAGTAGTTTAACTCTGGATTTCACGCTTTTGCAATCATCAGACAAACTGGTTTATTTTTTAAATAATGGATCTATTTATGCGTAATAAATGCATAATATCATGAATAAATCCATTAAAAAAATGTTTGATGATCGTAAAATTGTGAAACCCAGTGTTAGAAAGTAATATCCATACATTTGACAAATTTTTTTTTTGTGGTCATTTTATTAGTTTATATTACTACATATATATATATATATATATATATATATATATATATATATATATATATATATATATATATATACACACACACACACATATATATATATATATATATATATATATATATATATATATAGTAAAGGTAAAATATCCGTTGATATATAATCAAAGTGGATCCTCGTAATATAAAATATTAAAACTGACCACAAAAATGAGATCTATGTATTCATTAATACATCGCAACATACATACATACATACATACATACATATATATATATATATATATATATATATATATATATATATATATATATATATATTCAGTTGTCAGATGTATGGATATTACATGGTAACACTGGATTTCACGATTTTGCGATCATCAAACTGTTTTTATAAAATCGATCTATTTACGCTATTATGCATTTATTAAGCATAAATAGATTAACACACACACACACACACACACACACACACACACACACATATATATATATATATATATATATAAGCCACTAAAATCAAAAATAATTTTCAACTTTGTAATCAGATTTCGCTTTTCAAAAGGACTAGCAAGAAAATTTCTGCTGAGGTAACACTAAATTTATTTAAAAAAAAAACACTCCGAGGGACGTGCACTTCTTTGAAATAGTAACCGAGCTTTGCTTTAATGTGAGTTCTCTCATATTTGTCTCGTTTAAAGCACATCAATTTAAGGGCGGTTTTTGTCAATTGAAGAGGCATCCTTGTTTATTGTCTGCCGAATAAAATCTATGTTTGTTCCTTGTAAGAGAATCCGTTTTTTTATGCAAAATCATCTCCGTGTTCTAGATCATTTTGCTAAAAGACTTCAAAGAATTTTTTGATAATGGCTGGTCGGATGATATTTGTTGGAGAGTAGTTTTCACAGTGGAGGCTTGTATTTCAATAAGTCGTCCTAAATTAAGTTCGACGTACAAAAACGTTAGGAACTTGAAATAAGAGTTCATGACGCAGCAATCTAGTTGTGATGGTTGATACTCCAATGTCCGACATCGACTGACTCATTCAACACCACTGAGCCGAACTGGCGACCGCTACTACTACTACTACTTATTATGTGTAGGAGAGTCTATTACAAAAGAATAGGTACTATAACATTATTATAAGTGGAATTATTTCATCCGGGCATTTGTTGGTTGGCGCCAGAATTAGGCGAGTTGCCTGGCAAAGACAGCTGTTGTAGAAATCTGCTTCGTTTACTATCATTCGCTGATCTAACATGCAATCTATACCACAAAAAACCCAGCAACTGCCGATTGTAGTTTTCTGGGGCACTTCTTGTTTCTTGCCTTAAAAGCCCTGATGTTTTTTTTTCTTTTAAGTCATTGGCCATAATCACTAAAATTAAAATAAAATATTATTTTTTTTTACTGTTTGCTATAAAAACATAATTATCTTTTGTCATTAACTTGTCTTTACTTTATTTCTTTTGTCGCACACGTGACAATACCCTTGATTAAAATTTGGGATTATCTTAAATGATTACATTGCAAGAAAAAATATCTATTTTTAGCAGTTCGCAGACACGACTTCTTAGTAAAATCTCCCTTTAGAGGAGAACATGAAAAAGAACTGTATACACCATCACGTGCGGCTCTGGTAAGAAATATAAACGAGAAGAAGCCGTCCCGTTAAGGTAAGATTATAAGAACATCGTAAAGCAGTAACACGCGGGGAAATAGAAAAAATCACGCATAGCTGACCACATATGGAGGGAAAAGGGAGATCACCGCCCTCTCTAGGATGAGGTTGAAATAATAGACCAGCGCTGGAAAATACGAAAACTTAAGGAATCAGCACATATGCTAGGCTAGAAAAATCTCCTGAGTCGACCAAACATAGAAATGAATACAATATAGGAACTGGTAATAAAGAATACTAGAGAAAAGCAATAAATAACAACAAAATTTGCAATATAAGCTCTGGTAAAAAAAAAGATAATTAAATAATAATAACAGAAAAAATTGCAATATGAGCACTGGTAAAAATGATTGCTGAGACAGTAGATTTATAAGTCTCAAAAATTCATACACATATGTCATCAAAGATACAGGTCCGGTGCATAAAAATATTGATCAGATCCAGTGACTAAATCCAAAGAGTTATGAGTTCAATACCAGGCCACAGCAGTGGTAAACCAAAACTTGGGGGTGTTGAGCTGAAGGGAAATAACTGAGACATCCGGAAGAAGCATGGCATGTGGATCTAGGACAATCTATCCCAGTGAACGAAATAAAGGGTTCGGTTCGAAATTCCAATCACCTGAAGAAGGCCAAAGCCTACAACAGCCGAAAATTAGTGAATATTGCAATTAAGATGAGGATAACAGTCCGAATAATGTAAATAATCCAAGTATAAAAAAAAAACAAAGTACAATGAACAAAACAATGATATCTATTCAAACAAGTAAATTTCTCAAGACACAAGTTTTAGAGAGTAATATAAAATAATTTCGGATTAAAAAAATCCATGAATTCTTTAGCAATGTCTTTGTTTATATTTTTAGTACGAAAAGAAAACAACATAACGAATATAGTTTTGAAAATATCCCACTGAGGGATATGTGTTACATTAAAAAGCCAAGTAGCCTCTTGTGGCCGAGCGCTTTAAGTATGCCATGTCTTAAATTGTTTTTCTTTGTATAAACTGAATGCAGGTGCAATTTCCTTCGAGAAGCATATATCCTTTATTAAAACTTTCGATTTCCCTGGCCGTGGCATATTAATTACAGTTTTTAAATAAAACAGGTGTGTCTATTTAAATCTATGTATACAGTAAATATAAACCCTTTGTAGCAATACAAAACACATTCTTGTTCAAACTAGAAGTACCGGCTGTAACAGCAAAAATTGTCCAAATCGTATAACACTATGCGATAATTGTTCATCCCACAAAATGTTTTATATCTAAAAAAAAAAAAAATACTAAACTAATTGAGTTTCTTTTTTTCAAGGTTTTCAGATAAGTCGTTTAGCCATCTTGACATCATTTGTCGTAATAATAACTGAAAAAAAAACTATTGAATTAATCATATTGAAAGAGTACAGATTAAAATCGTTTTGTGTTAGACCCACTGTCTTCAAAGTTCATTCACGAACCATCAAGAGAAAGTTGAATAAGTTTTAAAAAGAGGGAAGAGTAGAGAGGAAAACTAGATCAGCTGGTCACAACAGTGAGAGAGATCCTCATTTAACATAGAGCTAAATACATTCTTATTATTTAAAGTTGAGTTCAATAGTTCCATAAAAATCTCGGAAAATTCCAGTAATATATCTTTAATCATTTCTAAGATACAACGATTGAAAGCTGAATCTAACAATGAGACAATATTGCTGTTACACCCGGTATTCATGTTTTAAGCAGTTTAATGATAAATCATACTTGTATACCAATATGTATAGTCTTATTCATACTAAGATACACATCAATTCTGTTTTAAAAATAATTAATTATGAAAATTTAGCTAATTTCCTTCCGATATTAAATACTGCTTGAAAGAATATAATTTTCTAAAGTACGTCATGACTCCTTCTAAAACATGGGAAAAATCAATCATTTGAAAATTGGTATTAATTGCAAATTGAAAAAGAAATCTTTACGTTACTGATATTCCGACTCTTTCCGTGTGGGGATTCAAGATTTTTCAATGGAGAGTCAGCTGGGGGATTCCTGAGAAACGTTCGAAATCCGCTCCCTCAGCTATGGATGAGTATGAAGACTACTTGATGAAGTCAAGCAAGTCCTCAGGCCTAAACAACATCCCCTTCGAAATGATCAAATATGGAGTCTTACCCATGCAAACCCGTATTTTCTCCCTCATTCTGAAGATGTGAGAATCCACTTAAGTTACTATAGAAGTGAGAGACACAGGAATAATAACGATCTTCAAAAATTTGACAGAAAAGCTGGTGGCAACGGTAGAGGAATAAAATTACTCTGCATCAGTGGAAAACTCTTCCCAATCAGCTCCAGATCATCGCCGGAATGATCCTATAACAATCTCAATGTATATTCCGCGCCTCTTGTGGTATAATTTCGCACTTCCTGCCTGTGGAACTTTGTTCTGATTTCTTACTTCCCACTCACCTAGAATCTTCAAAAATGAAAAATGCAATTTCAATCGTTATCTTCTGGGTTCTGTCCCTTTTTGACCTCACTGACCTTTTCTACTTCTCTTCCTCCCCATGTTGCTCCTTGAGTCTTGGTGACATTTTCGCCATGTTTAGGGTGAAGAAATCAATATACATATATACATACATACATACATACATATATATATATATATATATATATATATATATATATATATATATATATATATATATATATGATATTATAAATTAACTGATTTAAAAAATTAAATCAGTTAATCTATAATATTTATGCAATGTTTTGTAAAAATAAAATATCAGTAAGAACACCGGATTATATATCTTACATTTCTTTCATTTTTACGAATATATATATATATATATATATATATATATAATAAAAAGGCTTAAACACAACACTAATATTCCATGGTCATAATGTATTCCATTGAAATCGTAAATACGATCCAATTCATCAGACCTACAAATTCAAAAAGAAAACAAAAAAACAACTCCGGAAATAAAAATAGAATTTAGAGAGAGTGTAAGTATGAGAGTGTGGGACGAATGTTAGAGCTAAAGAGAGGGGTAACAGACGAGAGGAGGTGGGAGATTAAACCTTAACAGAGAGAAGTTTAGGAGAGGAATAGAAGGGGGAAATATATTTACCACTAATATTATCTATCTATCTATCTATCTATCTATCTATCTATCTATATATATATATATATATATATATATATATATATATATATATATATATATATTGTAAACAAATTAACGAATGAAAACAAATAAAAAGGTTCCAAAAAGAGTGAAATAGAAAAAGTTACTCATATTCCCTCGATCAAACGTAAGAAACAGATGAAATGACCCATTTGCTTACATAGGCTTCGATGATTAAATTTAATATACACAGCCTTAAAAACTCGATGATGGTGGCCCAAGCGAGCTCTATGTAAGAGTGAAAATAATTTGGCATTGTAATCAGCGGCACAGTCATGATTGTCCAATAAATGTTGCCTACTTGATTGCTAACAGAGTTTTGGCGTGCATTATTTCTTGCTATAAAGCCGTTAATTTACGCACTGTTATTCAGACTAGATCCGCGTTTCCAGTAAAATCGGTTATCCTCTCTTCCAAAAAGGTCTGTCATATATAAATTTAGATGCCGTTGGGATATGGTATGAATAGGACGGATTAATCAAAGGCTGGAAACTCACATTATGCAGCAAGTGTTTGCCTATTTGCGTTTTAGTGGTCAGAATAATATGAACAGAATCACAACGTTATTAGAATAGAACTTATGCTTACACATAGTAATATATAACCAAGGCAACAAAATCAGTAAATGAAGGTGGTTCCTGGAGGAAGGTTCATCAGAACAATTACCATAAAAGTGTTTATACAAAATGCACAGGGTATATACATTACGGCAGTGGGAAGGTGAGTGACAAACACACACACACACACACACACACACACACATATATATATATATGTGTGTGTGTGTGTGTGTGTGTGCTTGCAGATATATGCGTGTGTGTAGAGCTTCGAAGGGATGGGTCAACTCTCCTTAAATTCTGGACGCCATAAGTTATATTAATACTGCATAACAAATCAAATAGACGTGAAGCTTAACCAATGGAAAATCAACACGAACTAGACATTCCATAATATTTCTCCATTGTTCATTCTCTAATGAAGCTTTAAAAAAGTGAAACATGTTAGATTGATAAACATTTCTTATTTGTTGTGTATCTTATCATTTATATATATATATATATATATATATATATATATATATATATATATAGAGAGAGAGAGAGAGAGAGAGAGAGAGAGAGAGAGAAAAGTAAAAAATAAATTTGTTAGAAATATTCTGTACAAAAACATGTTTTATAAACTAAAATAAGAATTGGGAAAAAGGCATCTAATTTTTATATTTATTTATAATATATGTATTTTTAAAGAGAAAAATTAAAATTAAAAATTTGCTATTTAAAATTGGATTTTCAGTTTTTTTTTTTTCCTTGGGAAAATAATTCGTTGTTTTACTTTTTAATTTAACCGGTTTCGCTTAGCTTTTTAAATTTTTTTAACTGTATCTTTACGTGTTGACGCTTACGTTTTGAACAAATCATAAAAATGAAAAAAAAAATATCAAGGGACGTAACTGTCTATATATATATATCGCTTATGATAAGGAAAATTTGGTTCAATCTATCCATTCAATGAGTTAAGTATTGGTTAGAACTTATTTATAAAAATGCTTTCTTATTAACCCGCCTTTGTTCAAAGGTTCTGTAGTCGCACTGGTAGAATGGGAAGACATTATAATTTGACAGATTTTGTCCTCCGCATTTATCTATATGTTGGCTAAGTGATACTTTTCTGGTGTGGGGTTCCCTAATTTGTTGGCGATGAACTGTCATTCTTTACCGGATAAAATGGCCAGTTTGACCGATGTAAAGTTCGTGGCAACCTTTACATGTAATTATGTATATTTAATTCTGCGAGTTGTAGCCCTCTAATAGGCAGCTGCATACTTCGCAAAGCAAGGGGTTTCCTTTTTTCACCTGAGGGTCTTTTATTGCGTTGTGCAATTTCACCTCTCGTCAGTATATATATATATATTTTTTTTTAATGATTTTGGTGGTCGTCTACTTTTTATGATTGTTTTTTTTTTTATAATTTTTTGTCCTTTAGTAGGATTGGTAGATTTACATGTATGTGTGTGTAGATTTTTTGTGTTCGTTGGGTTGAAAGTTTTTTTTTTCTTTTTGTTTCTCGGAATTTGTGGATGTTAATTTGCTTTGCTTTTTCAATATTATTGTTGATCAAACTTTGAGGGTATTTTCTCTTGACGAGTATTTTTTTCATCTCTTTTAACCTGTGGTCTCTTGTGGCCGTGTTTGAAACTATTGTAAGTATCCGCTTGATTAGGTCGTGTGGGATATTGATACGAGTGTGTTTTGGGTGGAAAGATGTAAAAAGGAGATACTGTTGAGAATCAGTAGGTTAAAATATATCTCGGTTTAAAGTTTAGTGTCTGTTTTTGTTATTAATATGTCTAAAAAGGGAATTTTTTTGTTGCTGTACTCCATAGTGAATTAGATGCTAGTATTTATATTATTAATGAATGTTTAAAATATCTTTAGCTCATCCAGGCTTTCATTTCACAGGATGAGACAGTCATCTAGATACCTTTTCCATTTATCTTTTAGGTTACAACTGAAGTCATTCTCATAGATTTTCGAGGATCTTTCATAGATTTTTAGTTCATGGAAACCCATGACTAGGTTGGCATATGTGGGTGCAACCTTTGTCCACATGGATGTTCCTGATTTTGTCGGTAGGGTGATTCTTTGAGCATGAAATAGTTGTTTTTTTAAGATGAATTTAAAGCTTTCCATGGTGAAATTGCCTTTGACACGAATGGTAGATCGTGGGGAAATGTTTTTAGCCAGTATTTAATGGTCTCTTTTCCGTAGTCATGTGGGATGTTATATAAGTTCACAACATCAACTGAGATCATATAAGTATTATGGTTTACCTCGTTGGGCAGATGATTCTGAAAATTTAAATAATCTCGAATGAAACTCCGAACGTTTTTGATAAGAGGTTTCAAGATGTCTCGAAAATTACTTACTGTGTCTCACAACTTAGCCCTGCTATTATAGGCCTTAGTTTTAAGTCAGTTGCTGCGGTTATATTCAGACAATAAGTTTTTGTAGTATTGCATGTTTGGTTAATGAGCTTACATTTGTGTATTTTAGGTAGTCTATAAAAATAGCAAGTTTATATCTAAAATTTATAAAGTAGTCATTTTCCTTAGAAGTAAGACAGCCTCTTTATGTGTGTGTTAAATTGATAGGTTCTTGTGAGGTTGGTATTTTCTGGAATCGTCATGTACTATATTGTGTATGATGATTGTATCCATAATAAAGACGCGCCTCTTTCGTCCACTTCTTTTATAACAATATTTTTGTGGAAATTTTAAGTCGTTTAGTTGGTTTCATTGTTGTCTGGGTGAAGTTAGACTTTGTGGCATTTCCAGTTTGTCACATGGGAAGTTAAAGAAGAATTTACAGATTTCCTTAATGGCCGCATTTTTGTTTTTTTACCTTTTGGGGGTTGATAACCCTTTTTGCTTTTTTTTTATTACCGATTTATCATTGTTTTCTTCCTAAAAAATGTTCTGCTAGCCTGAGTTTTTTACAGAATTCCGAAATATCATATTTCATTTCTGATACATTTGGTTTTTGGAGTGTTGGTGTGAATTTTAGTTCTTTAAATAGGATGTCTATTTCTGTGGATGTTAATGGTATTTGGGAAAGGTTGATTACTTCCGGTTTCTCATGTTTGTGTACCATCCCGTGTCCATGAAGTTCGGGTTTCTCTCTAAAAACGGTTATTAAGGTGAGATTCTTTACATTGTTTCTGATGACGGTATTTTTCTTTTGTTACGGTATTTGTGATTATTGTGTATTTTTGTATTGTATTTGTTGTTCTGTCCTTGGTACTTGTTTATTACATGTTGTCTTTCGTTCAGTCTGTGGTTATTTCTGTAATTTCAATTTTGTGGTCTCTTTGCTTCAAAGTTGTAGTTTCTATTCGTTGCTCTCTTGTTATATATATTATCTATGTGGCTGTTTTTTTTGTGTGGTGGTATTAGCTTTGTCCAGAATTCCTGACGTATATCCAAAGTTTGATTGTGTTACCTCCCCTTGTTGGTCTGTTTATCTATTGGAATGATTATGGTTTTCTTGGAAGATTTCTCCTTTACCTTTTGTTAAACTTTTGGGATGAATTTTGTCTATAGTGGGATTTTCCTTTTATGATGTAAAAATTGGTGTAGCGTAATGTTGGCGTGATTTTCAATATGGATGTTTTTTTTATTTTCTTAATCACTGGATATTCTTCGTTGTATCTTATTTTAAATTGTTCTTCATAGTTTGAGAGCGAGTTTTCGTTTTTCTACCATCTCTGTAGAGATATTCCTTTCTCGTTTTCATATTGATACTTTTTTTTCATTGTTTAGAAATGACGTCTAGTGAATCTTCATCGTAATGTTTTGAGATTTCAATTTCTATTTGTTTATCAATGTCTTTGTATTTTTTTTCTTTCATTTGTGCTTGCTCTTAGTTTCATTTGTGAGATTTCGTTACGCATTTCTTTCCAGTGATTACTTTTTATCCTACTTGTCTTTCTTTTTCTGGTTCTTCGCGGAGCGGTTTTAGTTGTACTTTCCTTGGTAATATCAATGGCGTTGTCTTTATTCAGTGTTCGTAGATATCTGCGTTCTTATTATTTTTTTAGCTCATTCCAGAATTTGAATTTTCTAAGTTCGAGGTTTTTGGTACATATATTGTTTATTTGAGTTTTTTTAACAGACAATTAGCCCTGGGGCTATACTCAAATAATTCTTTCAGTGATGCTTTATCTTCGATTTGTTTTGTTTGAACGATAATTTATGTTTTACATAGTTTTTCTATGTCGTTTGTTATTTGGCTGTTGTCATCGCTCGTTGAATGTTTATCTGTAATTTCATAAAATTTTTCTTTTAGAGTAGATAGTTTTGTATTATATTCTTTCATATGTTTGAGGATTTCATCATTTGTATTTTTGTCAGGTTTTTCTATTTTAGGTAGCATTTTCCATGGATTGTACAGTGTTTAATAGGTAAAAAAAATGAAATTGTTAGAAAGATTCTCTACAAACACTATAGACTAAAATAGAAATTGGGAAAAAAGGCATCTAATTTTTATATTTATTTATAATAAATATTTTTAAAGAGAAAAATTAAAACTTTGTTACCTAAAATTGGATTTTCAGTAGGTTTTTTCTAGAACAACAATTTCTTGTTTAATTTTTTTACTTTAACCAGTTCCACTTAGCTTATCAAAAAGTTTCTTTTTCTGTTTGTATCTCCACGTATTGACGCTTATGTTTTGAACAAATTAATAGTAACATGAACATTTTAGTAGATAACAGTACAATAAAAAAAAAGTAGGACTTAAAAGTTAGGAAGATGTAATGCAAGACAAACAGCCAACATTAAATAGTGTATCTCTCTACATAGGTAATTATATATTAAATGTTTCTAAAAAAGAAAAAAAAAAGAAAGTAAAACTGAAAACATAGAAAAATTACAGTTTGACCATTTCAATGACGCCATGTTCAATAACTCCAGCAAATGTGGGAACGTTGTAATTAATCCCAAATAACTATCTAAACATACGCAAAATAAAATTTTGAAAACATTCGAAATCGTTGTAGCACCATTTGATAATACTTTGAAAAAAAAAATAATAAAAAATAAAAATAAATATGAACTTTAATAAATTAACCAATTACATAAAACAACCAATTCGAAAATATGAAAAATTAAATAAAATATTGAATAGAATTTGTCGATATCATTCAACTAAAGAAATTTGAAACACAGAAATACACATTATATATATATATATATATATATATATATATATATATATATATATATATATATTGCCCCCTTCCCTCTTCCTTTCTATTCTTCATCTTCTGTTTTCTCTTGTTTTTTTTTTTTCTTCATTTCTTTACTCCCCCTTGTCTGTTTCTTTTTAAAATTTAAAATACTTTATTATCTATTGACTCTTCGAAAAATCCTGTGAAATTCTTGTAATTTTACAAAGTGAAAATGCTCATTTTCATAATGGTATCTTAATTCTGATTGTGTATATATATATATATATATATATATATATATATATACATACGCACATACATATTCCCACACAAACAACCACCTACCCCCATACCTACATACACACACACACACAGATATATATATTTATAGATAGATACATAGATACCTGTAAAATAAAATATGTATAGAATTTAGGGATGAAATTTATAGCTTTTTACTTCAAGCATCACCCACCCCCACACACACAGACATATATATATATATATATATATATATATATATATATATAGATAGATAGATAGATAGATAGATACCTGTAAAATAAAATATGTATAGAATTTGAGGATGATATTTATAGCT